>CM055117.1:18665824-19023481 GCA_029206835.1 Rana muscosa
ATGTGCATGTAAATGGTTATTGGGGTGGGGTCTCGGGAGAACACCTTTGGTGCTGGCTTTTTTCAAACGAAAAACAATCATGATCAGCTGAAAACAGCCAGCACCATTGATCAAGTAAGTTGGGATGTCAATGGAGGTCTACTTATATACATAAGCATAGGGTTGTATTACCTATCCAGACAACATTTGGGAAGATTATGTGAAAATTATCTCTGATCCACAGTGCAGGGAAAAAAGTATTTGATCCCCTGCTTATTTTGTACGTTTGCCCACTGACAAAGAAATGAACAGTCTATAATTTTAATGGTAGGTTTATTAACCTACCTGTCACCATATACACTAATCACACCCCGACCTACCTGTCACCATATACACTAATCATACACCAACCTACCTGTCACCATATACACTAATCACACCCCGACCTACCTGTCACCATATACACTAATCACACCCCCGACCTACCTGTCACCATATACACTAATCATACACCGACCTACCTGTCACCATATACACCAATCACACACCGACCCTACCTGTCACCATATACACTAATCACACCCCGACCTACCTGTCACCATATACACTAATCACACCCCGACCTACCTGTCACCATATACACTAATCACACCCCGACCTACCTGTCACCATATACACTAATCATACACCGACCTACCTGTCACCATATACACCAATCACACACCGACCTACCTGTCACCATATACACTAATCACACCCCCGACCTACCTGTCACCATATACACTAATCATACACCAACCTACCTGTCACCATATACACTAATCACACCCCGACCTACCTGTCACCATATACACTAATCACACCCCAACCTACCTGTCACCATATACACTAATCATACACCGACCTACCTGTCACCATATACACTAATCACACCCCCGACCTACCTGTCACCATATACACTAATCACACCCCGACCTACCTGTCACCATATACACTAATCACACCCCGAGCTACCTGTCACCATATACACTAATCACACCCCGACCTACCTGTCACCATATACACTAATCACACCCCGACCTACCTGTCACCATATACACTAATCACACCCCAACCTACCTGTCACCATATACACTAATCACACCCCAACCTACCTGTCACCATATACACTAATCACAACCCCAACCTACCTGTCACCATATACACTAATGACACACCGACCTACCTGTCACCATATACACTAATCATACACCGACCTACCTGTCACCATATACACTAATCACACCCCGACCTACCTGTCACCATATACACTAATCACACCCCGACCTACCTGTCACCATATACACTAATCACACCCCGAGCTACCTGTCACCATATACACTAATCACACCCCGACCTACCTGTCACCATATACACTAATCACACCCCGACCTACCTGTCACCATATACACTAATCACACCCCAACCTACCTGTCACCATATACACTAATCACACCCCGACCTACCTGTCACCATATACACTAATTCACACCCCGACCTACCTGTCACCATATACACTAATCACACCCCGACCTACCCGTCACCATATACACTAATCACACCCCGACCTACCTGTCACCATATACACTAATCACACCCCGACTTACCTGTCACCATATACACTAATCACACCCCGACCTACCCTGTCACCATATACACTAATCACACCCCAACCTAACCTGTCACCATATACACTAATCATACACCGACCTACCTGTCACCATATACACTAATCACACCCCGACCTACCTGTCACCATATACACTAATCACACCCCGACCTACCTGTCACCATATACACTAATCACACCCCGACCTACCTGTCACCATATACACTAATCACACCCCGACCTACCTCACCATATACATTAATCACACCCCCGACCTACCCGTCACCATATACACTAATCACACCCCGACCTACCCGTCACCATATACACTAATCACACCCGACCTACCTGTCACCATATACACTAATCACACCCCGACCTACCTGTCACCATATACACTAATCACACCCCGACCTACCTGTCACCATATACACTAATCACACCCCAACCTACCTGTCACCATATACACTAATCACACCCCGACCTACCTGTCACCATATACACTAATCACAACCCCGACCTACCTGTCACCATATACACTAATCACACCCCGACCTACCCGTCACCATATACACTAATCACACCCCGACCTACCTGTCACCATATATACTAATCACACCCCGACCTACCTGTCACATATACACTAATCACACCCCGACCTACCTGTCACCATATACACTAATCACACCCCGACCTACCTGTCACCATATACACTAATCACACCCCCGACCTACCTGTCACCATATACACTAATCACACCCCGACCTACCTGTCACCCATATACACTAATCACACCCCGACCTTACCTGTCACCATATACACTAATCACACCCCAACCTACCTGTCACCATATACACTAATCATACACCCGACCTACCTGTCACCATATACACTAATCACACCCCGACCTACCTGTCACCATATACACTAATCACTACCGACCTACCTGTCACCATATACACTAATCACACCCCGACCTACCTGTCACCATATACACTAATCACACCCCGACCTACCTGTCACCATATACACTAATCACACCCCGACCTACCTGTCACCATATACACTAATCATACACCGACCTACCTGTCACCATATACACTAAATCACACCCCCGACCTACCTGTCACCATATACACTAATCACACCCCGACCTACCTGTCACCATATACACTAATCATACACCGACCTACCTGTCACCATATACACTAATCACACCCCGACCTACCTGTCACCATATACACTAATCATACACCCCGACCTACCTGTCACCATATACACCAATCACACACCGACCTACCTGTCACCATATACACTAATCACACCCCGACCTACCTGTCACCATATACACTAATCATACACCCACCTACCTGTCACCATATACACTAATCACACCCCGACCTACCTGTCACCATATACACTAATCACACCCCACCTACCTGTCACCATATACACTAATCATACCACCGACCTACCTGTCACCATATACACTAATCACACCCCGACCTACCTGTCACCATATACACTAATCACCACCCCGACCTACCTGTCACCATATACACTAATCACACCCCGAGCCTACCTGTCACCATATACACTAATCACACCCCGACCTACCTGTCACCATATACACTAATCACAACCCCGACCTACCTGTCACCATATACACTAATCACACCCCCACCTACCTGTCACCATATACACTAATCACACCCCCGACCTACCTGTCACCATATACACTAATCACACCCCGACCTACCTGTCACCATATACACTAATCACACCCCGAACCTACCTGTCACCATATACACTAATCACACCCCGACCTACCTGTCACCATATACACTAATCACACCCCGACCTACCTGTCACCATATACACTAATCACACCCCGACCTACCTGTCACCATATACACTAATCACCCCCGACCTACCTGTCACCATATACACTAATCACACCCCGACCTACCTGTCACCATATACACTAATCACACCCCCGACCTACCTGTCACCATATACACTAATCACACCCCGACCTACCTGTCACCATATACACTAATCACACCCCGACCTACCTGTCACCATATACACTAATCACACCCCGACCTACCTGTCACCATATACACTAATCACACCCCGACCTACCTGTCACCATATACACTAATCACACCCCGACCTACCTGTCACCATATACACTAATCACACCCCGACCTACCTGTCACCATATACACTAATCACACCCCGACCTACCTGTCACCATATACACTAATCACACCCCGACCTACCTGTCACCATATACACTAATCACACCCCGACCTACCTGTCACCATATACACTAATCACACCCCGACCTACCTGTCACCATATACACTAATCACACCCCGACCTACCTGTCACCATATACACTAATCACACCCCGACCTACCCGTCACCATATACACTAATCACACCCCGACCTACCTGTCACCATATACACTAATCACACCCCGACCTACCTGTCACCATATACACTAATCACACCCCGACCTACCTGTCACCATATACACTAAATCACACCCCGACCTACCTGTCACCATTACACTAATCACACACCGACCTACCTGTCCACCAAATACACTAATCACACCCCGACCTACCTGTCACCATATACACTAATCACACCCCGACCCTACCTGTCACCATATACACTAATCACACCCCACCTACCTGTCACCATATACACTAATCATACACCGACCTACCTGTCACCATATACACTAATCACACCCCGACCTACCTGTCACCATATACACTAATCATACCCGACCTACCCTGTCACCATATACACTAATCACACCCCGACCTACCTGTCACCATATACACTAAGCACACCCCGACCTACCTGTCACCATATACACTAATCACACCCCGACCTACCTGTCACCATATACACTAATCATACCCCGACCTACCTGTCACCATATACACTAATCACACCCCGACCTACCTGTCACCATATACACTAATCACACCCCGACCTACCTGTCACCATAGACACTAATTATACACCCGACCTACCTGTCACCATATACACTAATCACACCCCCGACCTACCTGTCACCATATACACTAATCATACCCCGACCTACCTGTCACCATATACACTAATCACACCCCGACCTACCTGTCACCATATACACTAATCACACCCCGACCTACCTGTCACCATATACACTAATCACACCCCGACCTACCTGTCACCATATACACTAATCACTACCCCGACCTACCTGTCACCATATACACTAATCACACCCCGACCTACCTGTCACCATATACACTAATCACACCCCGACCTACCTGTCAACCATATACACTAATCACACCCCCGACCTACCTGTCCACCATATACACTAATCACACCCCGACCTACCTGTCACCATATACACTAATCACACCCCCGACCTACCTGTCACCATATACACTAATCACACCCCGACCTACCTGTCACCATATACACTAATCACACCCCGACCTACCTGTCACCATATACACTAATCACACCCGACCTACCTCGTCACCATATACACTAATCACACCCCGACCTACCTGTCACCATATACACTAATCACACCCCAACCTACCTGTCCACCATATACACTAATCACACCCCGACCCTACCGTCACCATATACACTAATCACACCCCGACCTACCTGTCACCATATACACTAATCACACCCCGACCTACCCGTCACCATATACACTAATCACACCCCGACCTACCTGTCACCATATACACTAATCACACCCCGACCTACCTGTCACCATATAACTAATCACACCCCGACCTACCTGTCACCATATACACTAATCACACACCGACCTACCGTCACCATATACACTAATCACACCCCGACCTACCTGTCACCATATACACTAATCACACCCCGACCTACCTGTCACCATATACACTAATCACACCCCGACCTACCTGTCACCATATACACTAATCACACCCCAACCTACCTGTCACCATATACACTAATCATACACCGACCTACCTGGTCACCATATACACTAATCACACCCCGACCTACCTGTCACCATATACACTAATCACACCCCGACCTACCTGTCACCATATACACTAATCACACCCCGACCTACCTGTCACCATATACACTAATCACACCCCGACCTACCTCACCATATACATTAATCACACCCCCGACCTACCTGTCACCATATACACTAATCACACACCGACCTACCTGTCACTATAAACACTAATCACCACCCCGACCTACCTGTCACCATATACACTAATCACACCCCGACCTCCTGTCACCATATACACTAATCACACCCCGACCTACCTGTCACCATATACACTAATCACACCCCCGACCTACCTGTCACCATATACACTAATCACACCCCGACCTACCTGTCACCATATACACTAATCACACCCCGACCTTACCTGTCACCATATACACTAATCACACCCCGACCTACCTGTCACCATATACACTAATCACACCCCGACCTACCTGTCACCATATACACTAATCACACCCCGACCTACCTGTCACCATATACACTAATCATACACCGACTACCTGTCGCCCTATACACTAATCACACCCCGACCTACCTGTCACCATATACACTAATCACACCCCGACCTACCGGTCACCATATACAACTAATCACACCCCGACCTACCTGTCACCATATACACTAATCACACCCCGACCTACCTGTCACCATATACACTAATCACACCCCGACCTACCTGTCACCATATACACTAATCACACCCCGACCTACCTGTCACCATATACACTAATCATACACCGACTTACCTGTCACCATATACACTAATCACACCCCAACCTACCTGTCACCATATACACTAATCACACCCTGACCTACCTGTCACCATATACACTAATCAACACCCGACCTTACCTGTCACCATATACACTAATCACACCCCGACCTACCTGTCACCATACACTAATCACACCCCGACCTACCTGTCACCATATACACTAATCACACCCCGACCTACCTGTCACCATATACACTAATCACACCCCGACCTACCTGTCACCATATACACTAATCCCACCCCCGACCTACCTGTCACCATATACACTAATCACACCCCCGACCTACCTGTCACCATATACACTAATCACACCCCGACCTACCTGTCACCATATACACTAATCACACCCCGACCTACCTGTCACCATATACACTAATCACACCCCGACCTACCTGTCACCATATACACTAATCACACCCCGACCTACCTGTCACCATATACACTAATCACAACCCCGACCTACCTGTCACCATATACACTAATCATACACCGACCTACCTGTCACCATATACACTAATCACACCCCGACCTACCTGGTCCACCATATACACTAATCACACCCCGACCTACCTGTCACCATATATACTAATCACACCCCGACCTACCTGTCACCGTATACACTAATCACACCCCGACCTACCTGTCACCATATACACTAATCACACCCGACCTACCTGTCACCATATACACTAATCACACCCCGACCTACCTGTCACCATATACACTAATCACACCCCGACCTACCTGTCACCATATACACTAATCACACCCCGACCTACCTGTCACCATATACACTAATCACACCCCGACCTACCTGTCACCATATACACTAATCACACCCAACCTACCTGTCACCATATACACTAATCACACCCCCGACCTACCTGTCACCATATACACTAATCATACACCGACCTACCTGTCACCATATACACTAATCACACCCCGACCTACCTGTCACCATATACACTAATCACACCCCGACCTACCTGTCACCATATACACTAATCATACACCGACCTACCTGTCACCATATACACTAATCACACACTGACCTACCTGTCACCATATACACTAATCACACCCCGACTTAGCTGTCACCATATACACTAATCACACCCCGACCTACCTGTCACCATATACACTAATCACACCCCAACCTACCTGTCACCATATACACTAATCACACCCCAACCTACCTGTCACCATATACACTAATCACACCCCAACCTACCTGTCACCATATACACTAATCACACACCGACCTACCTGTCCACCAATATACACTAATCACACACCCCAACCTACCTGTCACCATATACACTAATCACACCCCAACCTACCTGTCACCATATACACTAATCACACACCGACCTACCTGTCACCATATACACTAATCACACACCGACCTACCTGTCACCATATACACTAATCATTACACCCCGACCTACCTGTTACCATATACACTAATCCACACCCCGACCTACCTGTCACCATATACACTAATCACACCCCGACCCTACCTGTCACCATATACACTAATCACACCCCGACCTAACCTGGTCACCATATACACTAATCACACCCCGACTTATCTGTCACCATATACACTAATCACTCCCCGACCTACCTGTCACCATATACACTAATCACCCCCGACCTACCTGTCACCATATACACTAATCACACCCCGACTTAACCTGTCACCATATACACTAATCACACCCCGACCTACCTGTCACCATATACACTAATCACACCCCGACCTACCTGTCACCATATACACTAATCACACACCGACCTACCTGTCACCATATACACTAATCACACCCCGACCTACCTGTCACCATATACACTAATCACACCCCGACCTACCTGTCACCATATACACTAATCACACCCCGACCTACCTGTCACCATATACACTAATCACACCCCGACCTACCTGTCACCATATACACTAATCACACCCCCGACCTACCTGTCACCATATACACTAATCACACCCCGACCTACCTGTCACCATATACACTAATCACAACCCCGACCTACCTGTCACCATATACACTAATCACACCCCGACCTACCTGTCACCATATACACTAATCACACCCCGACCTACCTGTCACCATATACACTAATCCCACCCCGACCTACCTGTCACCATATACACTAATCACACACCGACCTACCTGTCACCATATAACACTAATCACAACACCCCGACCTACCTGTCACCATATACACTAATCATACACCGACCTACCTGTCACCATATACACTAATCACACCCCGACCTACCTGTCACCATATACACTAATCACACCCCAACCTACCTGTCACCATATACACTAATCACACCCCGACCTACCTGTCACCATATACACTAATCTTACCCCGACCTACCTGTCACCATATACACTAATCACACCCCGACCTACCTGTCACCATACACACTAATCACACCCCGACCTACCTGTCACCATATACACTAATCACACCCCGACCTACCTGTCACCATATACACTAATCACACCCCGACCTACCTGTCACCATATACACTAATCACACCCCGACCTACCTGTCACCATATACACTAATCACACCCCGACCTACCGTCACCATATACAATAATCACACCCCGACTTACCTGTCACCATATACACTAATCACACCCGACCTACCTGTCACCATATACACTAATCACACCCCGACCTACCTGTCACCATATACACTAATCACACCCCGACCTACCTGTCACCATATACACTAATCACACCCCAACCCTACCTGTCACCATATACACTAATCACACCCCGACCTACCTGTCACCATATACACTAATCACACCCCGACCTACCTGTCACCATATACACTAATCACACCCCGACCTACCGTCACCATATACACTAATCACACCCCGGACCTACCTGTCACCATATACACTAATCACACCCGACCTACCTGTCACCATATACACTAATCACACCCCGACCTACACCTCGTCACCATATACACTAATCACACCCCGACCTACCTGTCACCATATACACTAATCACAACCCCGACCTACCTGTCACCATATACACTAATCACACCCCGACCTACCTGTCACCATATACACTAATCACACCCCGACCTACCTGTCACCATATACACTAATCACACCCCAACCTACCTGTCACCATATACACTAATCATACACCGACCTACCTGTCACCATATACACTAATCACACCCCGACCTACCTGTCACCATATACACTAATCACACCCCAACCTACCTGTCACCATATACACTAATCATACACCGACCTACCTGTCACCATATACACCAATCACACACCGACCTACCTGTCACCATATACACTAATCACACCCCCGACCTACCTGTCACCATATACACTAATCATACACCAACCTACCTGTCACCATATACACTAATCACACCCCGACCTACCTGTCACCATATACACTAATCATACACCAACCTACCTGTCACCATATACACTAATCACACCCGACCTACCTGTCACCATATACACTAATCACACCCCGACCTACCTGTCACCATATACACTAATCATACACCCGACCTACCTGTCACCATATACACCAATCACACACCGACCTACCTGTCACCATATACACTAATCACACCCCGACCTACCTGTCACCATATACACTAATCACACCCCGACCTACCTGTCACCATATACACTAATCACCACCCCGACCTACCTGTCACCATATACACTAATCATACACCCGACCTACCTGTCACCATATACACCAATCACACACCGACCTACCTGTCACCATATACACTAATCACACCCGACCTACCTGTCACCATATACACACCCCAACCTACCTGTCACCATATACACTAATCACACCCCGACCTACCTGTCACCATATACACTAATCACACCCCAACCTACCTGTCACCATATACACTAATCACACACCCGACCTACCTGTCACCATATACACTAATCACACCCCGACCTACCTGTCACCATATACACTAATCACACCCCGACCTACCTGTCACCATATACACTAATCACACCCCGAGCCTACCTGTCACCATATACACTAATCACACCCCGACCTACCTGTCACCATATACACTAATCACACCCCGACCTACCTGTCACCTAATACACTAATCACACCCCAACCTACCTGTCACCATATACACTAATCACACCCGACCTACCTGTCACCATATACACTAATCACACCCCAACCTACCTGTCACCATCTACACTAATGACACACCGACCTACCTGTCACCATCTACACTCAATCACACCCCGACCTACCTGTCACCATATACACTAATCACACCCCCGACCTACCTGTCACCATATACACTAATCACACCCCGACCTACCTGTCACCATATACACTAATCACACCCCCGAGCTACCTGTCACCATATACACTAATCACACCCCGACCTACCTGTCACCATATACACTAATCACCCCCGACCTACCTGTCACCATATACACTAATCACACCCCAACCTACCTGTCACCATATACACTAATCACACCCCGACCTACCTGTCACCATATACACTAATCACACCCCGACCTACCTGTCACCATATACACTAATCACACCCCGACCTACCGTCACCATATACACTAATCACACCCCGACCTACCTGTCACCATATACACTAATCACACCCCGACTTACCTGTCACCATATACACTAATCACACCCCCGACCTACCTGTCACCATATACACTAATCACACCCCAACCTACCTGTCACCATATACACTAATCATACACCGACCTACCTGTCACCATATACACTAATCACACCCCGACCTACCTGTCACCATATACACTAATCACACCCCGACCTACCCTGTCACCATATACACTAATCACACCCCGACCTACCTGTCACCATATACACTAATCACACCCCGACCTACCTCACCATATACATTAATCACACCCCGACCTACCGTCACCATATACACTAATCACACCCCGACCTACCCGTCACCATATACACTAATCACACCCCGACCTACCTGTCACCATATACACTAATCACACCCCGACCTACCTGTCACCATATACACTAATCACCACCCCGACCTACCTGTCACCATATACACTAATCACACCCCGACCTACCTGTCACCATATACACTAATCACACCCCGACCTACCTGTCACCATATACACTAATCACACCCCGACCTACCTGTCACCATATACACTAATCACACCCCGACCTACCCGTCACCATATACACTAATCACACCCCGACCTACCTGTCACCATATACACTAATCACACCCCGACCTACCTGTCACCATATACACTAATCACACCCCGACCTACCTGTCACCATATACCTAATCACACCCCGACCTACCTGTCACCATATACACTAATCACACCCCGACCTACCTGTCACCATATACACTAATCACACCCCCGACCTACCTGTCACCATATACACTAATCACACCCCGACCTACCTGTCACCATATACACTAATCACACCCCGACCTACCTGTCACCATATACACTAATCATACACCCGACCTACCTGTCACCCATATACACTAATCACACCCCGACCTACCTGTCACCATATACACTAATCATACACCGACCTACCTGTTCACCATATACACTAATCACACCCCGACCTACCTGTCACCATATACACTAATCACACCCCGACCTACCTGCACCATTACACTAATCACACCCCGACCTACCTGTCACCATATACACTAATCATACACCGACCTACCTGTCACCATATACACTAATCACACCCCGACCTACCTGTCACCATATACCTATCACCACCAGACCTACCTGTCACCATATACACTAACAACCCGACCTACCTGTCACCATATACACTAATCACACACCGACCTACCTGTCACCATATACACTAAATCTACACACCCGACCTACCTGTCACCATATACACTAATCACACCCCGACCTACCTGTCACCATATACACTAATCAGACACCAACCTACCTGTCACCATATACACTAATCACACCCCGACCTACCTGTCACCATATACACTAATCACACCCCAACCTACCTGTCACCATATACACTAATCATACACCGACCTACCTGTCACCATATACACTAATCACACCCCGACCTACCTGTCACCATATACACTAATCACACCCCGACCTACCTGTCACCATATACACTAATCACACCCCGAGCTACCTGTCACCATATACACTAATCACACCCGACCTACCTGTCACCATATACACTAATCACACCCCGACCTACCTGTCACCATATACACTAATCACACCCCAACCTACCTGTCACCATATACACTAATCACACCCCGACCTACCTGTCACCATATACACTAATCACACCCCGACCTACCTGTCACCATATACACTAATCACACCCCGACCTACCCGTCACCATATACACTAATCACACCCCGACCTACCTGTCACCATATACACTAATCACACCCCGACTTACCTGTCACCATATACACTAATCACACCCCGACCTACCTGTCACCATATACACTAATCACACCCCAACCTACCTGTCACCATATACACTAATCATACACCGACCTACCTGTCACCATATACACTAATCACACCCCGACCTACCTGTCACCATATACACTAATCACACCCCGACCTACCTGTCACCATATACACTAATCACACCCCGACCTACCTGTCACCATATACACTAATCACACCCCGACCTACCTCACCATATACATTAATCACACCCCGACCTACCTGTCACCATATACACTAATCACACCCCGACCTACCTGTCACCATATACACTAATCACACCCCGACCTACCTGTCACCATATACACTAATCACACCCCGACCTACCCGTCACCATATACACTAATCACACCCCGACCTACCCGTCACCATATACACTAATCACACCCCGACCTACCTGTCACCATATACACTAATCACACCCCGACCTACCTGTCACCATATACACTAATCACACCCCGACCTACCCGTCACCATATACACTAATCACACCCCGACCTACCCGTCACCATATACACTAATCACACCCCGACCTACCTGTCACCATATACACTAATCACACCCCGACCTACCTGTCACCATATACACTAATCACACCCCAACCTACCTGTCACCATATACACTAATCATACACCGACCTACCTGTCACCATATACACTAATCACACCCCGACCTACCTGTCACCATATACACTAATCACACCCCGACCTACCTGTCACCATATACACTAATCACACCCCGACCTACCTGTCACCATATACACTAATCACACCCCGACCTACCTCACCATATACATTAATCACACCCCGACCTACCTGTCACCATATACACTAATCACACACCGACCTACCTGTCACTATAAACACTAATCACACCCCGACCTACCTGTCACCATATACACTAATCACACCCCGACCTACCTGTCACCATATACACTAATCACACCCCGACCTACCTGTCACCATATGCACTAATCACACCCCGACCTACCTGTCACCATATACACTAATCATACACCGACCTACCTGTCGCCATATACACTAATCACACCCCGACCTACCTGTCACCATATACACTAATCACACCCCGACCTACCTGTCACCATATACACTAATCACACCCCGACCTACCTGTCACCATATACACTAATCATACACCGACCTACCTGTCACCATATACACTAATCACACACTGACCTACCTGTCACCATATACACTAATCACACCCCGACTTAGCTGTCACCATATACACTAATCACACCCCGACCTACCTGTCACCATATACACTAATCACACCCCAACCTACCTGTCACCATATACACTAATCACACCCCAACCTACCTGTCACCATATACACTAATCACACCCCAACCTACCTGTCACCATATACACTAATCACACACCGACCTACCTGTCACAATATACACTAATCACACCCCAACCTACCTGTCACCATATACACTAATCACACCCCAACCTACCTGTCACCATATACACTAATCACACACCGACCTACCTGTCACCATATACACTAATCACACACCGACCTACCTGTCACCATATACACTAATCATACACCCCGACCTACCTGTTACCATATACACTAATCACACCCCGACCTACCTGTCACCATATACACTAATCACACCCCGACCTACCTGTCACCATATACACTAATCACACCCCGACCTACCTGTCACCATATACACTAATCACACCCCGACTTATCTGTCACCATATACACTAATCACTCCCCGACCTACCTGTCACCATATACACTAATCACCCCCGACCTACCTGTCACCATATACACTAATCACACCCCGACTTACCTGTCACCATATACACTAATCACACCCCGACTTACCTGTCACCATATACACTAATCACACCCCGACCTACCTGTCACCATATACACTAATCACACACCGACCTACCTGTCACCATATACACTAATCACACCCCGACCTACCTGTCACCATATACACTAATCACACCCCGACCTACCTGTCACCATATACACGAATCACACCCCAACCTACCTGTCACCATATACACTAATCACACCCCGACCTACCTGTCACCATATACACTAATCACACCCCGACCTACCTGTCACCATATACACTAATCACACCCCGACCTACCTGTCACCATATACACTAATCACACCCCGACCTACCTGTCACCATATACACTAATCACACCCCGACCTACCTGTCACCATATACACTAATCACACCCCGA
The DNA here is from genome assembly GCA_029206835.1 of Rana muscosa. Classification (NCBI taxonomy): domain Eukaryota; kingdom Metazoa; phylum Chordata; class Amphibia; order Anura; family Ranidae; genus Rana; species Rana muscosa. Next base: position 18,681,165 of record CM055117.1, read on the forward strand.
CCTACCTGTCACCATATACACTAATCACACCCCGACCTACCTGTCACCATATACACTAATCATACACCGACCTACCTGTCACCATATACACTAATCACACCCCGACCTACCTGTCACCATATACACTAATCATACACCGACCTACCTGTCACCATATACACTAATCACACCCCGACCTACCTGTCACCATATACACTAATCACACCCCAACCTACCTGTCACCATATACACTAATCACACCCCGACCTACCTGTCACCATATACACTAATCATACCCCGACCTACCTGTCACCATATACACTAATCACACCCCGACCTACCTGTCACCATACACACTAATCACACCCCGACCTACCTGTCACCATATACACTAATCACACCCCGACCTACCTGTCACCATATACACTAATCACACCCCGACCTACCTGTCACCATATACACTAATCACACCCCGACCTACCTGTCACCATATACACTAATCACACCCCGACCTACCTGTCACCATATACAATAATCACACCCCGACTTACCTGTCACCATATACACTAATCACACCCCGACCTACCTGTCACCATATACACTAATCACACCCCGACCTACCTGTCACCATATACACTAATCACACCCCGACCTACCTGTCACCATATACACTAATCACACCCCAACCTACCTGTCACCATATACACTAATCACACCCCGACCTACCTGTCACCATATACACTAATCACACCCCGACCTACCTGTCACCATATACACTAATCACACCCCGACCTACCCGTCACCATATACACTAATCACACCCCGACCTACCTGTCACCATATACACTAATCACACCCGACCTACCTGTCACCATATACACTAATCACACCCCGACCTACCTGTCACCATATACACTAATCACACCCCGACCTACCTGTCACCATATACACTAATCACACCCCGACCTACCTGTCACCATATACACTAATCACACCCCGACCTACCTGTCACCATATACACTAATCACACCCCGACCTACCTGTCACCATATACACTAATCACACCCCAACCTACCTGTCACCATATACACTAATCATACACCGACCTACCTGTCACCATATACACTAATCACACCCCGACCTACCTGTCACCATATACACTAATCACACCCCAACCTACCTGTCACCATATACACTAATCATACACCGACCTACCTGTCACCATATACACCAATCACACACCGACCTACCTGTCACCATATACACTAATCACACCCCGACCTACCTGTCACCATATACACTAATCATACACCAACCTACCTGTCACCATATACACTAATCACACCCCGACCTACCTGTCACCATATACACTAATCATACACCAACCTACCTGTCACCATATACACTAATCACACCCCGACCTACCTGTCACCATATACACTAATCACACCCCGACCTACCTGTCACCATATACACTAATCATACACCGACCTACCTGTCACCATATACACCAATCACACACCGACCTACCTGTCACCATATACACTAATCACACCCCGACCTACCTGTCACCATATACACTAATCACACCCCGACCTACCTGTCACCATATACACTAATCACACCCCGACCTACCTGTCACCATATACACTAATCATACACCGACCTACCTGTCACCATATACACCAATCACACACCGACCTACCTGTCACCATATACACTAATCACACCCCGACCTACCTGTCACCATATACACTAATCATACACCAACCTACCTGTCACCATATACACTAATCACACCCCGACCTACCTGTCACCATATACACTAATCACACCCCAACCTACCTGTCACCATATACACTAATCATACACCGACCTACCTGTCACCATATACACTAATCACACCCCGACCTACCTGTCACCATATACACTAATCACACCCCGACCTACCTGTCACCATATACACTAATCACACCCCGAGCTACCTGTCACCATATACACTAATCACACCCCGACCTACCTGTCACCATATACACTAATCACACCCCGACCTACCTGTCACCATATACACTAATCACACCCCAACCTACCTGTCACCATATACACTAATCACACCCCAACCTACCTGTCACCATATACACTAATCACACCCCAACCTACCTGTCACCATATACACTAATGACACACCGACCTACCTGTCACCATATACACTAATCATACACCGACCTACCTGTCACCATATACACTAATCACACCCCGACCTACCTGTCACCATATACACTAATCACACCCCGACCTACCTGTCACCATATACACTAATCACACCCCGAGCTACCTGTCACCATATACACTAATCACACCCCGACCTACCTGTCACCATATACACTAATCACACCCCGACCTACCTGTCACCATATACACTAATCACACCCCAACCTACCTGTCACCATATACACTAATCACACCCCGACCTACCTGTCACCATATACACTAATCACACCCCGACCTACCTGTCACCATATACACTAATCACACCCCGACCTACCCGTCACCATATACACTAATCACACCCCGACCTACCTGTCACCATATACACTAATCACACCCCGACTTACCTGTCACCATATACACTAATCACACCCCGACCTACCTGTCACCATATACACTAATCACACCCCAACCTACCTGTCACCATATACACTAATCATACACCGACCTACCTGTCACCATATACACTAATCACACCCCGACCTACCTGTCACCATATACACTAATCACACCCCGACCTACCTGTCACCATATACACTAATCACACCCCGACCTACCTGTCACCATATACACTAATCACACCCCGACCTACCTCACCATATACATTAATCACACCCCGACCTACCCGTCACCATATACACTAATCACACCCCGACCTACCCGTCACCATATACACTAATCACACCCCGACCTACCTGTCACCATATACACTAATCACACCCCGACCTACCTGTCACCATATACACTAATCACACCCCGACCTACCTGTCACCATATACACTAATCACACCCCGACCTACCTGTCACCATATACACTAATCACACCCCGACCTACCTGTCACCATATACACTAATCACACCCCGACCTACCTGTCACCATATACACTAATCACACCCCGACCTACCCGTCACCATATACACTAATCACACCCCGACCTACCTGTCACCATATACACTAATCACACCCGACCTACCTGTCACCATATACACTAATCACACCCCGACCTACCTGTCACCATATACACTAATCACACCCCGACCTACCTGTCACCATATACACTAATCACACCCCGACCTACCTGTCACCATATACACTAATCACACCCCGACCTACCTGTCACCATATACACTAATCACACCCCGACCTACCTGTCACCATATACACTAATCACACCCCAACCTACCTGTCACCATATACACTAATCATACACCGACCTACCTGTCACCATATACACTAATCACACCCCGACCTACCTGTCACCATATACACTAATCATACACCGACCTACCTGTCACCATATACACTAATCACACCCCGACCTACCTGTCACCATATACACTAATCACACCCCGACCTACCTGTCACCATATACACTAATCACACCCCGACCTACCTGTCACCATATACACTAATCATACACCGACCTACCTGTCACCATATACACTAATCACACCCCGACCTACCTGTCACCATATACACTAATCACACCCCGACCTACCTGTCACCATATACACTAATCATACACCGACCTACCTGTCACCATATACACTAATCACACCCCGACCTACCTGTCACCATATACACTAATCATACACCGACCTACCTGTCACCATATACACCAATCACACACCGACCTACCTGTCACCATATACACTAATCACACCCCGACCTACCTGTCACCATATACACTAATCATACACCAACCTACCTGTCACCATATACACTAATCACACCCCGACCTACCTGTCACCATATACACTAATCACACCCCAACCTACCTGTCACCATATACACTAATCATACACCGACCTACCTGTCACCATATACACTAATCACACCCCGACCTACCTGTCACCATATACACTAATCACACCCCGACCTACCTGTCACCATATACACTAATCACACCCCGAGCTACCTGTCACCATATACACTAATCACACCCGACCTACCTGTCACCATATACACTAATCACACCCCGACCTACCTGTCACCATATACACTAATCACACCCCAACCTACCTGTCACCATATACACTAATCACACCCCGACCTACCTGTCACCATATACACTAATCACACCCCGACCTACCTGTCACCATATACACTAATCACACCCCGACCTACCCGTCACCATATACACTAATCACACCCCGACCTACCTGTCACCATATACACTAATCACACCCCGACTTACCTGTCACCATATACACTAATCACACCCCGACCTACCTGTCACCATATACACTAATCACACCCCAACCTACCTGTCACCATATACACTAATCATACACCGACCTACCTGTCACCATATACACTAATCACACCCCGACCTACCTGTCACCATATACACTAATCACACCCCGACCTACCTGTCACCATATACACTAATCACACCCCGACCTACCTGTCACCATATACACTAATCACACCCCGACCTACCTCACCATATACATTAATCACACCCCGACCTACCTGTCACCATATACACTAATCACACCCCGACCTACCTGTCACCATATACACTAATCACACCCCGACCTACCTGTCACCATATACACTAATCACACCCCGACCTACCCGTCACCATATACACTAATCACACCCCGACCTACCCGTCACCATATACACTAATCACACCCCGACCTACCTGTCACCATATACACTAATCACACCCCGACCTACCTGTCACCATATACACTAATCACACCCCGACCTACCCGTCACCATATACACTAATCACACCCCGACCTACCCGTCACCATATACACTAATCACACCCCGACCTACCTGTCACCATATACACTAATCACACCCCGACCTACCTGTCACCATATACACTAATCACACCCCAACCTACCTGTCACCATATACACTAATCATACACCGACCTACCTGTCACCATATACACTAATCACACCCCGACCTACCTGTCACCATATACACTAATCACACCCCGACCTACCTGTCACCATATACACTAATCACACCCCGACCTACCTGTCACCATATACACTAATCACACCCCGACCTACCTCACCATATACATTAATCACACCCCGACCTACCTGTCACCATATACACTAATCACACACCGACCTACCTGTCACTATAAACACTAATCACACCCCGACCTACCTGTCACCATATACACTAATCACACCCCGACCTACCTGTCACCATATACACTAATCACACCCCGACCTACCTGTCACCATATACACTAATCACACCCCGACCTACCTGTCACCATATACACTAATCATACACCGACCTACCTGTCGCCATATACACTAATCACACCCCGACCTACCTGTCACCATATACACTAATCACACCCCGACCTACCTGTCACCATATACACTAATCACACCCCGACCTACCTGTCACCATATACACTAATCACACCCCGACCTACCTGTCACCATATACACTAACCACACCCCGACCTACCTGTCACCATATACACTAATCATACACCGACTTACCTGTCACCATATACACTAATCACACCCCGACCTACCTGTCACCATATACACTAATCACACCCCGACCTACCTGTCACCATATACACTAATCATACACCGACTTACCTGTCACCATATACACTAATCACACCCCGACCTACCTGTCACCATATACACTAATCACACCCCGACCTACCTGTCACCATATACACTAATCACACCCCGACCTACCTGTCACCATATACACTAATCACACCCCGACCTACCTGTCACCATATACACTAATCACACCCCAACCTACCTGTCACCATATACACTAATCACACCCCGACCTACCTGTCACCATATACACTAATCACACCCCGACCTACCTGTCACCATATACACTAATCACACCCCAACCTACCTGTCACCATATACACTAATCACACCCCGACCTACCTGTCACCATATACACTAATCACACCCCGACCTACCTGTCACCATATACACTAATCACACCCCGACCTACCTGTCACCATATACACTAATCACACCCCGACCTACCTGTCACCATATACACTAATCACACCCCGACCTACCTGTCACCATATACACTAATCACACCCCGACCTACCTGTCACCATATACACTAATCACACCCCGACCTACCTGTCACCATATACACTAATCATACACCGACCTACCTGTCACCATATACACTAATCACACCCCGACCTACCTGTCACCATATACACTAATCACACCCCGACCTGCCTGTCACCATATACACTAATCACACCCCGACCTACCTGTCACCATATACACTAATCATACACCGACCTACCTGTCACCATATACACTAATCACACCCCGACCTACCTGTCACCACATACACTAATCACACCCCGACCTACCTGTCACCATATACACTAATCATACACCGACCTACCTGTCACCATATACACTAATCATACACCGACCTACCTGTCACCATATACACTAATCACACCCCGACCTACCTGTCACCATATACACTAATCATACACCGACCTACCTGTCACCATATACACTAATCACACCCCGACCTACCTGTCACCATATACACTAATCACACCCCGACCTACCTGTCACCATATACACTAATCATACACCGACCTACCTGTCACCACATACACTAATCACACCCCGACCTACTTGTCACTATATACACTAATCACACCCCGACCTACCTGTCACCATATACACTAATCACACCCCGACCTACCTGTCACCATATACACTAATCACACACCGACCTACCTGTCACCATATACACTAATCACACCCCGACCTACCTGTCACCATATACACTAATCACACCCCGACCTACCTGTCACCATATACACTAATCACACCCCGACCTACCTGTCACCATATACACTAATCACACCCCGACCTACCTGTCACCATATACACTAATCACACCCCGACCTACCTGTCACCACATACACTAATCACACCCCGACCTACCTGTCACCATATACACTAATCATACACCGACCTACCTGTCACCATATACACTAATCATACACCGACCTACCTGTCACCATATACACTAATCACACCCCGACCTACCTGTCACCATATACACTAATCACACCCCGACCTACCTGTCACCATATACACTAATCACACCCCGACCTACCTGTCACCATATACACTAATCATACACCGACCTACCTGTCACCACATACACTAATCACACCCCGACCTACCTGTCACTATATACACTAATCACACCCCGACCTACCTGTCACCATATACACTAATCACACCCCGACCTACCTGTCACCATATACACTAATCACACACCGACCTACCTGTCACCATATACACTAATCACACCCCGACCTACCTGTCACCATATACACTAATCACACCCCAACCTACCTGTCACCATATACACTAATCACACACCGACCTACCTGTCACCATATACACTAATCACACCCCGACCTACCTGTCACCATATACACTAATCACACCCCGACCTACCTGTCACCGTATACACTAATCACACCCCGACCTACCTGTCACCATATACACTAATCACACCCGACCTACCTGTCACCATATACACTAATCACACCCCGACCTACCTGTCACCGTATACACTAATCACACCCCGACCTACCTGTCACCATATACACTAATCACACCCCGACCTACCTGTCACCATATACACCAATCACACCCCGACCTACCTGTCACCATATACACTAATCATACACCGACCTACCTGTCACCATATACACTAATCACACACTGACCTACCTGTCACCATATACACTAATCACACCCCGACTTAGCTGTCACCATATACACTAATCACACACCGACCTACCTGTCACAATATACACTAATCACACCCCAACCTACCTGTCACCATATACACTAATCACACCCCAACCTACCTGTCACCATATACACTAATCACACACCGACCTACCTGTCACCATATACACTAATCACACCCCGACCTACCTGTCACCATATACACTAATCACACCCCGACCTACCTGTCACCACATACACTAATCACACCCCGACCTACCTGTCACCATATACACTAATCATACACCGACCTACCTGTTACCATATACACTAATCACACCCCGACCTACCTGTCACCATATACACTAATCACACCCCGACCTACCTGTCACCATATACACTAATCACACCCCGACCTACCTGTCACCATATACACTAATCATACACCGACCTACCTGTCACCATATACACTAATCACACCCCGACTTACCTGTCACCATATACACTAATCACACCCCGACTTACCTGTCACCATATACACTAATCACACCCCGACTTACCTGTCACCATATACACTAATCACACCCCGACTTATCTGTCACCATATACACTAATCACTCCCCGACCTACCTGTCACCATATACACTAATCACCCCCGACCTACCTGTCACCATATACACTAATCACACCCCGACTTACCTGTCACCATATACACTAATCACACCCCGACTTACCTGTCACCATATACACTAATCACACCCCGACTTACCTGTCACCATATACACTAATCACACCCCGACTTACCTGTCACCATATACACTAATCACACCCCAACCTACCTGTCACCATATACACTAATCACACCCCGACTTACCTGTCACCATATACACTAATCACACCCCGACCTACCTGTCACCATATACACTAATCATACACCGACCTACCTGTCACCATATACACTAATCACACCCCGACCTACCTGTCACCATATACACTAATCACACCCCGACCTACCTGTCACCATATACACTAATCATACACCGACCTACCTGTCACCATATACACTAATCATACACCAACCTACCTGTCACCATATACACTAATCATACACCAACCTACCTGTCACCATATACACTAATCACACCCCGACCTACCTGTCACCATATACACTAATCACACCCGACCTACCTGTCATCATATACACTAATCATACACCGACCTACCTGTCACCATATACACTAATCATACACCAACCTACCTGTCACCATATACACTAATCATACACCAACCTACCTGTCACCATATACACTAATCACACCCCAACCTACCTGTCACCATATACACTAATCACACCCCGACTTACCTGTCACCATATACACTAATCACACCCCGACCTACCTGTCACCATATACACTAATCATACACCGACCTACCTGTCACCATATACACTAATCACACCCCGACCTACCTGTCACCATATACACTAATCACACCCCGACCTACCTGTCACCATATACACTAATCATACACCGACCTACCTGTCACCATATACACTAATCATACACCAACCTACCTGTCACCATATACACTAATCATACACCAACCTACCTGTCACCATATACACTAATCACACCCCGACCTACCTGTCACCATATACACTAATCACACCCCAACCTACATGTCACCATATACACTAATCACACCCCAACTTACCTGTCACCATATACACTAATCACACCCCGACTTACCTGTCACCATATACACTAATCACACCCCGACTTACCTGTCACCATATACACTAATCACACCCCAACCTACCTGTCACCATATACACTAATCATACACCGACCTACCTGTCACCATATACACTAATCACACCCCGACCTACCTGTCACCATATACACTAATCACACCCGACCTACCTGTCACCATATACACTAATCAAACACCGACCTACCTGTCACCATATACACTAATCACACCCCGACCTACCTGTCACCATATACACTAATCACACCCCGACCTACCTGTCACCATATACACTAATCATACACCAACCTACCTGTCACTATATACACTAATCACACCCTGACCTACCTGTCACCATATACACTAATCACACCCCGACCTACCTGTCACCACATACACTAATCATACACCGACCTACCTGTCACCATATACACTAATCACACCCTGACCTACCTGTCACCATATACACTAATCACACCCTGACCTACCTGTCACCATATACACTAATCACACCCTGACCTACCTGTCACCACATACACTAATCATACACCGACCTACCTGTCACCACATACACTAATCATACCCCGACCTACCTGTCACCATATACACTAATCACACCCCGACCTACCTGTCACCATATACACTAATCACACCCCGACCTACCTGTCACCATATACACTAATCATACACCGACCTACCTGTCACCATATACACTAATCACACCCCGACCTACCTGTCACCATATACACTAATCACACACCGACCTACCTGTCACCATATACACTAATCATACACCGACCTACCTGTCACAATATACACTAATCACACCCCAACCTACCTGTCACCATATACACTAATCACACACCGACCTACCTGTCACCATATACACTAATCATACACCGACCTACCTGTCACCATATACACTAATCACACACCGACCTACCTGTCACCATATACACTAATCATACACCGACCTACCTGTCACCATATACACTAATCACACCCCGACCTACCTGTCACCATATACACTAATCACACACCTACCTACCTGTCACCATATACACTAATCACACCCCGACCTACCTGTCACCATATACACTAATCATACACCCCGACCTACCTGTTACCATATACACTAATCATACACCGACCTACCTGTCACCATATACACTAATCACACCCCGACCTACCTGTCACCATATACACTAATCACACACCGACCTACCTGTCACAATATACACTAATCACACCCCAACCTACCTGTCACCATATACACTAATCACACCCCAACCTACCTGTCACCATATACACTAATCACACACCGACCTACCTGTCACCATATACACTAATCACACCCCGACCTACCTGTCACCATATACACTAATCACACACCAACCTACCTGTCACCATATACACTAATCACACCCCGACCTACCTGTCACCATATACACTAATCATACACCCCGACCTACCTGTTACCATATACACTAATCACACCCCGACTTACCTGTCACCATATACACTAATCACACCCCAACCTACCTGTCACCATATACACTAATCACACCCCGACTTACCTGTCACCATATACACTAATCACACCCCGACTTACCTGTCACCATATACACTAATCACACCCCGACTTACCTTTCATCATATACACTAATCACACCCCGACCTACCTGTCACCATATACACTAATCATACACCCCGACCTACCTGTTACCATATACACTAATCACACCCCGACCTACCTGTCACCATATACACTAATCACACCCCGACCTACCTGTCACCATATACACTAATCATACACCCCGACCTACCTGTTACCATATACACTAATCACACCCCGACCTACCTGTCACCGTATACACTAATCACACCCCAACCTACCTGTCACCATATACACTAATCACACCCCGACCTACCTGTCACCATATACACTAATCACTCCCCGACCTACCTGTCACCATATACACTAATCATACACCGACCTACCTGTCACCATATACACTAATCATACACCGACCTACCTGTCACCATATACACTAATCACACCCCGACTTACCTGTCACCATATACACTAATCACACCCCGACTTACCTGTCACCATATACACTAATCACACCCCGACTTACCTGTCACCATATACACTAATCACACCCCGACTTACCTGTCACCATATACACTAATCACACCCCAACCTACCTGTCACCATATACACTAATCACACCCCGACTTACCTGTCACCATATACACTAATCACACCCCGACTTACCTGTCACCATATACACTAATCACACCCCGACTTACCTTTCATCATATACACTAATCACACCCCGACCTACCTGTCACCATATACACTAATTATACACCCCGACCTACCTGTTACCATATACACTAATCACACCCCGACCTACCTGTCACCATATACACCAATCACACCCCGACCTACCTGTCACCATATACACTAATCATACACCCCGACCTACCTGTTACCATATACACTAATCACACCCCGACCTACCTGTCACCATATACACTAATCACACCCGACCTACCTGTCACCATATACACTAATCATACACCGACCTACCTGTCACCATATACACTAATCACACCCTGACTTACCTGTCACCATATACACTAATCACACCCCAACCTACCTGTCACCATATACACTAATCACACCCCGACCTACCTGTCACCATATACACTAATCACACCCCAACCTACCTGTCACCATATACACTAATCACACCCCGACCTACCTGTCACCATATACACTAATCATACCCCGACCTACCTGTCACCATATACACTAATCACACCCCGACCTACCTGTCACCATATACACTAATCACACCCCGACCTACCTGTCACCATATACACTAATCACACCCCGACCTACCTGTCACCATATACACTAATCACACCCCGACCTACCTGTCACCATATACACTAATCACACCCCGACCTACCTGTCACCATATACACTAATCACACCCCGACCTACCTGTCACCATATACACTAATCACACCCCGACCTACCTGTCACCATATACACTAATCACACCCCGACCTACCTGTCACCATATACACTAATCACACCCCGACCTACCTGTCACCATATACACTAATCACACCCCGACCTACCTGTCACCATATACACTAATCACACCCCGACCTACCTGTCACCATATACACTAATCACACCCCGACCTACCTGTCACCATATACACTAATCACACCCCGACCTACCTGTCACCATATACACTAATCACACCCCGACCTACCTGTCACCATATACACTAATCACACCCCGACCTACCTGTCACCATATACACTAATCACACCCCGACCTACCTGTCACCATATACACTAATCACACCCCGACCTACCCGTCACCATATACACTAATCACACCCCGACCTACCTGTCACCATATACACTAATTACACCCGACCTACCTGTCACCATATACACTAATCACACCCCGACCTACCTGTCACCATATACACTAATCACACCCCGACCTACCTGTCACCATATACACTAATCACACCCCGACCTACCTGTCACCATATACACTAATCACACCCCGACCTACCTGTCACCATATACACTAATCACACCCCGACCTACCTGTCACCATATACACTAATCACACCCCAACCTACCTGTCACCATATACACTAATCATACACCGACCTACCTGTCACCATATACACTAATCACACCCCGACCTACCTGTCACCATATACACTAATCATACACCGACCTACCTGTCACCATATACACTAATCACACCCCGACCTACCTGTCACCATATACACTAATCACACCCCGACCTACCTGTCACCATATACACTAATCACACCCCGACCTACCTGTCACCATATACACTAATCACACCCCGACCTACCTGTCACCATATACACTAATCACACACCGACCTACCTGTCACCATATACACTAATCATACACCGACCTACCTGTCACCATATACACTAATCATACCCCGACCTACCTGTCACCATATACACTAATCATACCCCGACCTACCTGTCACCATATACACTAATCATACCCCGACCTACCTGTCACCATATACACTAATCACACCCCGACCTACCTGTCACCATATACACTAATCACACCCCGACCTACCTGTCACCATATACACTAATCACACCCCGACCTACCTGTCACCATATACACTAATCACACCCCGACCTACCTGTCACCATATACACTAATCATACACCGACCTACCTGTCACCATATACACTAATCACACCCCGACCTACCTGTCACCATATACACTAATCATACACCGACCTACCTGTCACCATATACACCAATCACACACCGACCTACCTGTCACCATATACACTAATCACACCCCGACCTACCTGTCACCATATACACTAATCATACACCAACCTACCTGTCACCATATACACTAATCACACCCCGACCTACCTGTCACCATATACACTAATCACACCCCGACCTACCTGTCACCATATACACTAATCACACCCCGACCTACCTGTCACCATATACACTAATCACACCCCGACCTACCTGTCACCATATACACTAATCACACCCCGACCTACCTGTCACCATATACACTAATCACACCCCGACCTACCTGTCACCATATACACTAATCACACCCCGACCTACCTGTCACCATATACACTAATCACACCCCGACCTACCCGTCACCATATACACTAATCACACCCCGACCTACCCGTCACCATATACACTAATCACACCCCGACCTACCTGTCACCATATACACTAATCACACCCCGACCTACCTGTCACCATATACACTAATCACACCCCGACCTACCCGTCACCATATACACTAATCACACCCCGACCTACCTGTCACCATATACACTAATCACACCCCGACCTACCTGTCACCATATACACTAATCACACCCCGACCTACCTGTCACCATATACACTAATCACACCCCAACCTACCTGTCACCATATACACTAATCATACACCGACCTACCTGTCACCATATACACTAATCACACCCCGACCTACCTGTCACCATATACACTAATCACACCCCGACCTACCTGTCACCATATACACTAATCACACCCCGACCTACCTGTCACCATATACACTAATCACACCCCGACCTACCTCACCATATACATTAATCACACCCCGACCTACCTGTCACCATATACACTAATCACACCCCGACCTACCTGTCACCATATACACTAATCACACCCCGACCTACCTGTCACCATATACACTAATCACACCCCGACCTACCCGTCACCATATACACTAATCACACCCCGACCTACCCGTCACCATATACACTAATCACACCCCGACCTACCCGTCACCATATACACTAATCACACCCCAACCTACCTGTCACCATATACACTAATCACACCCCGACCTACCTGTCACCATATACACTAATCACACCCCGACCTACCCGTCACCATATACACTAATCACACCCCGACCTACCTGTCACCATATACACTAATCACACCCCGACCTACCTGTCACCATATACACTAATCACACCCCGACCTACCTGTCACCATATACACTAATCACACCCCAACCTACCTGTCACCATATACACTAATCATACACCGACCTACCTGTCACCATATACACTAATCACACCCCGACCTACCTGTCACCATATACACTAATCACACCCCGACCTACCTGTCACCATATACACTAATCACACCCCGACCTACCTGTCACCATATACACTAATCACACCCCGACCTACCTCACCATATACATTAATCACACCCCGACCTACCTGTCACCATATACACTAATCACACACCGACCTACCTGTCACTATAAACACTAATCACACCCCGACCTACCTGTCACCATATACACTAATCACACCCCGACCTACCTGTCACCATATACACTAATCACACCCCGACCTACCTGTCACCATATACACTAATCACACCCCGACCTACCTGTCACCATATACACTAATCATACACCGACCTACCTGTCGCCATATACACTAATCACACCCCGACCTACCTGTCACCATATACACTAATCACACCCCGACCTACCTGTCACCATATACACTAATCACACCCCGACCTACCTGTCACCATATACACTAATCACACCCCGACCTACCTGTCACCATATACACTAATCACACCCCGACCTACCTGTCACCATATACACTAATCACACCCCGACCTACCTGTCACCATATACACTAATCATACACCGACTTACCTGTCACCATATACACTAATCACACCCCGACCTACCTGTCACCATATACACTAATCACACCCCGACCTACCTGTCACCATATACACTAATCATACACCGACTTACCTGTCACCATATACACTAATCACACCCCGACCTACCTGTCACCATATACACTAATCACACCCCGACCTACCTGTCACCATATACACTAATCACACCCCGACCTACCTGTCACCATATACACTAATCACACCCCAACCTACCTGTCACCATATACACTAATCACACCCCAACCTACCTGTCACCATATACACTAATCACACCCCGACCTACCTGTCACCATATACACTAATCACACCCCGACCTACCTGTCACCATATACACTAATCACACCCCAACCTACCTGTCACCATATACACTAATCACACCCCGACCTACCTGTCACCATATACACTAATCACACCCCGACCTACCTGTCACCATATACACTAATCACACCCCGACCTACCTGTCACCATATACACTAATCACACCCCGACCTACCTGTCACCATATACACTAATCACACCCCGACCTACCTGTCACCATATACACTAATCACACCCCGACCTACCTCACCATATACATTAATCACACCCCGACCTACCTGTCACCATATACACTAATCACACACCGACCTACCTGTCACTATAAACACTAATCACACCCCGACCTACCTGTCACCATATACACTAATCACACCCCGACCTACCTGTCACCATATACACTAATCACACCCCGACCTACCTGTCACCACATACACTAATCACACCCCGACCTACCTGTCACCATATACACTAATCATACACCGACCTACCTGTCACCATATACACTAATCATACACCGACCTACCTGTCACCATATACACTAATCACACCCCGACCTACCTGTCACCATATACACTAATCACACCCCGACCTACCTGTCACCATATACACTAATCACACCCCGACCTACCTGTCACCATATACACTAATCACACGCCGACCTACCTGTCACCATATACACTAATCACACCCCGACCTACCTGTCACTATATACACTAATCACACCCCGACCTACCTGTCACCATATACACTTATCACACCCCGACCTACCTGTCACCATATACACTAATCACACACCGACCTACCTGTCACCATATACACTAATCACACCCCGACCTACCTGTCACCATATACACTAATCACACCCCGACCTACCTGTCACCATATACACTAATCACACCCCGACCTACCTGTCACCATATACACTAATCACACCCCGACCTACCTGTCACCATATACACTAATCACACCCCGACCTACCTGTCACCATATACACTAATCACACCCCGACTTACCTGTCACCATATACACTAATCACACCCCGACCTACCTGTCACCATATACACTAATCACACCCCGACCTACCTGTCACCGTATACACTAATCACACCCCGACCTACCTGTCACCATATACACTAATCACACCCCGACCTACCTGTCACCATATACACTAATCACACCCGACCTACCGGTCACCATATACACTAATCATACACCGACCTACCTGTCACCACATACACTAATCACACCCCGACATACCTGTCACTATATACACTAATCACACCCCGACCTACCTGTCACCATATACACTAATCACACCCCGACCTACCTGTCACCATATACACTAATCACACACCGACCTACCTGTCACCATATACACTAATCACACCCCGACCTACCTGTCACCATATACACTAATCACACCCCGACCTACCTGTCACCATATACACTAATCACACACCGACCTACCTGTCACCATATACACTAATCACACCCCGACCTACCTGTCACCATATACACTAATCACACCCCGACCTACCTGTCACCGTATACACTAATCACACCCCGACCTACCTGTCACCATATACACTAATCACACCCCGACCTACCTGTCACCATATACACTAATCACACCCCGACCTACCTGTCACCGTATACACTAATCACACCCCGACCTACCTGTCACCATATACACTAATCACACCCCGACCTACCTGTCACCATATACACTAATCACACCCCGACCTACCTGTCACCGTATACACTAATCACACCCCGACCTACCTGTCACCATATACACTAATCACACCCCGACCTACCTGTCACCATATACACTAATCACACCCCGACCTACCTGTCACCATATACACTAATCATACACCGACCTACCTGTCACCATCTACACTAATCACACACTGACCTACCTGTCACCATATACACTAATCACACCCCGACTTAGCTGTCACCATATACACTAATCACACACCGACCTACCTGTCACAATATACACTAATCACACCCCAACCTACCTGTCACCATATACACTAATCACACCCCAACCTACCTGTCACCATATACACTAATCACACCCCAACCTACCTGTCACCATATACACTAATCACACACCGACCTACCTGTCACCATATACACTAATCATACACCCCAACCTACCTGTTACCATATACACTAATCACACCCCGACCTACCTGTCACCATATACACTAATCACACCCCGACCTACCTGTCACCATATACACTAATCATACACCCCGACCTACCTGTTACCATATACACTAATCACACCCCGACCTACCTGTCACCATATACACGAATCACACCCCGACCTACCTGTCACCATATACACTAATCACACCCCGACCTACCTGTCACCATATACACTAATCATGCACCGACCTACCTGTCACCATATACACTAATCACACCCCGACTTACCTGTCACCATATACACTAATCACACCCCGACTTACCTGTCACCATATACACTAATCACACCCCGACTTACCTGTCACCATATACACTAATCACACCCCGACTTATCTGTCACCATATACACTAATCACTCCCCGACCTACCTGTCACCATATACACTAATCACCCCCGACCTACCTGTCACCATATACACTAATCACACCCCGACTTACCTGTCACCATATACACTAATCACACCCCGACTTACCTGTCACCATATACACTAATCACACCCCGACTTACCTGTCACCATATACACTAATCACACCCCGACTTACCTGTCACCATATACACTAATCACACCCCAACCTACCTGTCACAATATACACTAATCACACCCCGACTTACCTGTCACCATATACACTAATCACACCCCGACCTACCTGTCACCATATACACTAATCATACACCGACCTACCTGTCACCATATACACTAATCACACCCCGACCTACCTGTCACCATATACACTAATCACACCCCGACCTACCTGTCACCATATACACTAATCATACACCGACCTACCTGTCACCATATACACTAATCATACACCAACCTACCTGTCACCATATACACTAATCATACACCAACCTACCTGTCACCATATACACTAATCACACCCCGACCTACCTGTCACCATATACACTAATCACACCCGACCTACCTGTCATCATATACACTAATCATACACCGACCTACCTGTCACCATATACACTAATCATACACCAACCTACCTGTCACCATATACACTAATCATACACCAACCTACCTGTCACCATATACACTAATCACACCCCAACCTACCTGTCACCATATACACTAATCACACCCCGACTTACCTGTCACCATATACACTAATCACACCCCGACCTACCTGTCACCATATACACTAATCATACACCGACCTACCTGTCACCATATACACTAATCACACACCGACCTACCTGTCACCATATACACTAATCACACCCCGACCTACCTGTCACCATATACACTAATCATACACCGACCTACCTGTCACCATATACACTAATCATACACCAACCTACCTGTCACCATATACACTAATCATACACCAACCTACCTGTCACCATATACACTAATCACACCCCGACCTACCTGTCACCATATACACTAATCACACCCCAACCTACCTGTCACCATATACACTAATCACACCCCAACTTACCTGTCACCATATACACTAATCACACCCCGACTTACCTGTCACCATATACACTAATCACACCCCGACTTACCTGTCACCATATACACTAATCACACCCCAACCTACCTGTCACCATATACACTAATCACACCCCGACTTACCTGTCACCATATACACTAATCACACCCCGACCTACCTGTCACCATATACACTAATCATACACCGACCTACCTGTCACCATATACACTAATCATACCCCGACCTACCTGTCACCATATACACTAATCACACCCGACCTACCTGTCACCATATACACTAATCAAACACCGACCTACCTGTCACCATATACACTAATCACACCCCGACCTACCTGTCACCATATACACTAATCACACCCCGACCTACCTGTCACCATATACACTAATCATACACCAACCTACCTGTCACTATATACACTAATCACACCCCGACCTACCTGTCACCATATACACTAATCACACCCCGACCTACCTGTCACCACATACACTAATCATACACCGACCTACCTGTCACCATATACACTAATCACACCCCGACCTACCTGTCACCATATACACTAATCACACCCCGACCTACCTGTCACCACATACACTAATCATACACCGACCTACCTGTCACCATATACACTAATCACACCCCGACCTACCTGTCACCATATACACTAATCACACCCCGACCTACCTGTCACCACATACACTAATCATACACCGACCTACCTGTCACCACATACACTAATCATACCCCGACCTACCTGTCACCATATACACTAATCACACCCCGACCTACCTGTCACCATATACACTAATCACACCCCGACCTACCTGTCACCATATACACTAATCACACCCCGACCTACCTGTCACCATATACACTAATCATACACCAACCTACCTGTCACCATATACACTAATCACACCCCGACCTACCTGTCACCATATACACTAATCACACCCCGACCTACCTGTCACCATATACACTAATCATACACCAACCTACCTGTCACCATATACACCAATCACACCCCGACTTACCTGTCACCATATACACTAATCACACCCCGACTTACCTGTCACCATATACACTAATCACACCCCGACCTACCTGTCACCATATACACTAATCACACCCCGACCTACCTGTCACCATATACACTAATCATACACCGACCTACCTGTCACCATATACACTAATCACACCCCGATCTACCTGTCACCATATACACTAATCACACACCGACCTACCTGTCACCATATACACTAATCACACCCCGACCTACCTGTCACCATATACACTAATCACACCCCGACCTACCTGTCACCATATACACTAATCATACACCGACCTACCTGTCACAATATACACTAATCACACCCCAACCTACCTGTCACCATATACACTAATCACACACCGACCTACCTGTCACCATATACACTAATCATACACCGACCTACCTGTCACCATATACACTAATCACACCCCAACCTACCTGTCACCATATACACTAATCATACACCGACCTACCTGTCACCATATACACTAATCACACCCCGACCTACCTGTCACCATATACACTAATCACACACCGACCTACCTGTCACAATATACACTAATCATACACCGACCTACCTGTCACCATATACACTAATCACACCCCGACCTACCTGTCACCATATACACTAATCATACACCCCGACCTACCTGTTACCATATACACTAATCATACACCGACCTACCTGTCACCATATACACTAATCACACCCCGACCTACCTGTCACCATATACACTAATCACACACCGACCTACCTGTCACAATATACACTAATCACACCCCAACCTACCTGTCACCATATACACTAATCACACCCCAACCTACCTGTCACCATATACACTAATCACACACCGACCTACCTGTCACCATATACACTAATCACACCCCGACCTACCTGTCACCATATACACTAATCACACACCAACCTACCTGTCACCATATACACTAATCACACCCCGACCTACCTGTCACCATATACACTAATCATACACCCCGACCTACCTGTTACCATATACACTAATTACACCCCGACCTACCTGTCACCATATACACTAATCACACCCCGACCTACCTGTCACCATATACACTAATCATACCCCGACCTACCTGTTACCATATACACTAATCACACCCCGACCTACCTGTCACCATATACACTAATCACACCCCGACCTACCTGTCACCATATACACTAATCATACACCGACCTACCTGTCACCATATACACTAATCACACCCCGACCTACCTGTCACCATATACACTAATCATACACCGACTTACCTGTCACCATATACACTAATCACACCCCGACTTACCTGTCACCATATACACTAATCACACCCCGACCTACCTCACCATATACATTAATCACACCCCGACCTACCTGTCACCATATACACTAATCACACACCGACCTACCTGTCACTATAAACACTAATCACACCCCGACCTACCTGTCACCATATACACTAATCACACCCCGACCTACCTGTCACCATATACACTAATCACACCCCGACCTACCTGTCACCATATACACTAATCACACCCCGACCTACCTGTCACCATATACACTAATCATACACCGACCTACCTGTCGCCATATACACTAATCACACCCCGACCTACCTGTCACCATATACACTAATCACACCCCGACCTACCTGTCACCATATACACTAATCACACCCCGACCTACCTGTCACCATATACACTAATCACACCCCGACCTACCTGTCACCATATACACTAATCACACCCCGACTTACCTGTCACCATATACACTAATCACACCCCGACCTACCTGTCACCATATACACTAATCACACCCCGACCTACCTGTCACCATATACACTAATCATACACCGACTTACCTGTCACCATATACACTAATCACACCCCGACCTACCTGTCACCATATACACTAATCACACCCCGACCTACCTGTCACTATAAACACTAATCACACCCCGACCTACCTGTCACCATATACACTAATCACACCCCGACCTACCTGTCACCATATACACTAATCACACCCCGACCTACCTGTCACCACATACACTAATCACACCCCGACCTACCTGTCACCATATACACTAATCATACACCGACCTACCTGTCACCATATACACTAATCATACACCGACCTACCTGTCACCATATACACTAATCACACCCCGACCTACCTGTCACCATATACACTAATCACACCCCGACCTACCTGTCACCATATACACTAATCACACCCCGACCTACCTGTCACCATATACACTAATCACACGCCGACCTACCTGTCACCATATACACTAATCACACCCCGACCTACCTGTCACTATATACACTAATCACACCCCGACCTACCTGTCACCATATACACTTATCACACCCCGACCTACCTGTCACCATATACACTAATCACACACCGACCTACCTGTCACCATATACACTAATCACACCCCGACCTACCTGTCACCATATACACTAATCACACCCCGACCTACCTGTCACCATATACACTAATCACACCCCGACCTACCTGTCACCATATACACTAATCACACCCCGACCTACCTGTCACCATATACACTAATCACACCCCGACCTACCTGTCACCATATACACTAATCACACCCCGACTTACCTGTCACCATATACACTAATCACACCCCGACCTACCTGTCACCATATACACTAATCACACCCCGACCTACCTGTCACCGTATACACTAATCACACCCCGACCTACCTGTCACCATATACACTAATCACACCCCGACCTACCTGTCACCATATACACTAATCACACCCGACCTACCGGTCACCATATACACTAATCATACACCGACCTACCTGTCACCACATACACTAATCACACCCCGACATACCTGTCACTATATACACTAATCACACCCCGACCTACCTGTCACCATATACACTAATCACACCCCGACCTACCTGTCACCATATACACTAATCACACACCGACCTACCTGTCACCATATACACTAATCACACCCCGACCTACCTGTCACCATATACACTAATCACACCCCGACCTACCTGTCACCATATACACTAATCACACACCGACCTACCTGTCACCATATACACTAATCACACCCCGACCTACCTGTCACCATATACACTAATCACACCCCGACCTACCTGTCACCGTATACACTAATCACACCCCGACCTACCTGTCACCATATACACTAATCACACCCCGACCTACCTGTCACCATATACACTAATCACACCCCGACCTACCTGTCACCGTATACACTAATCACACCCCGACCTACCTGTCACCATATACACTAATCACACCCCGACCTACCTGTCACCATATACACTAATCACACCCCGACCTACCTGTCACCGTATACACTAATCACACCCCGACCTACCTGTCACCATATACACTAATCACACCCCGACCTACCTGTCACCATATACACTAATCACACCCCGACCTACCTGTCACCATATACACTAATCATACACCGACCTACCTGTCACCATCTACACTAATCACACACTGACCTACCTGTCACCATATACACTAATCACACCCCGACTTAGCTGTCACCATATACACTAATCACACACCGACCTACCTGTCACAATATACACTAATCACACCCCAACCTACCTGTCACCATATACACTAATCACACCCCAACCTACCTGTCACCATATACACTAATCACACCCCAACCTACCTGTCACCATATACACTAATCACACACCGACCTACCTGTCACCATATACACTAATCATACACCCCAACCTACCTGTTACCATATACACTAATCACACCCCGACCTACCTGTCACCATATACACTAATCACACCCCGACCTACCTGTCACCATATACACTAATCATACACCCCGACCTACCTGTTACCATATACACTAATCACACCCCGACCTACCTGTCACCATATACACGAATCACACCCCGACCTACCTGTCACCATATACACTAATCACACCCCGACCTACCTGTCACCATATACACTAATCATGCACCGACCTACCTGTCACCATATACACTAATCACACCCCGACTTACCTGTCACCATATACACTAATCACACCCCGACTTACCTGTCACCATATACACTAATCACACCCCGACTTACCTGTCACCATATACACTAATCACACCCCGACTTATCTGTCACCATATACACTAATCACTCCCCGACCTACCTGTCACCATATACACTAATCACCCCCGACCTACCTGTCACCATATACACTAATCACACCCCGACTTACCTGTCACCATATACACTAATCACACCCCGACTTACCTGTCACCATATACACTAATCACACCCCGACTTACCTGTCACCATATACACTAATCACACCCCGACTTACCTGTCACCATATACACTAATCACACCCCAACCTACCTGTCACAATATACACTAATCACACCCCGACTTACCTGTCACCATATACACTAATCACACCCCGACCTACCTGTCACCATATACACTAATCATACACCGACCTACCTGTCACCATATACACTAATCACACCCCGACCTACCTGTCACCATATACACTAATCACACCCCGACCTACCTGTCACCATATACACTAATCATACACCGACCTACCTGTCACCATATACACTAATCATACACCAACCTACCTGTCACCATATACACTAATCATACACCAACCTACCTGTCACCATATACACTAATCACACCCCGACCTACCTGTCACCATATACACTAATCACACCCGACCTACCTGTCATCATATACACTAATCATACACCGACCTACCTGTCACCATATACACTAATCATACACCAACCTACCTGTCACCATATACACTAATCATACACCAACCTACCTGTCACCATATACACTAATCACACCCCAACCTACCTGTCACCATATACACTAATCACACCCCGACTTACCTGTCACCATATACACTAATCACACCCCGACCTACCTGTCACCATATACACTAATCATACACCGACCTACCTGTCACCATATACACTAATCACACACCGACCTACCTGTCACCATATACACTAATCACACCCCGACCTACCTGTCACCATATACACTAATCATACACCGACCTACCTGTCACCATATACACTAATCATTCACCAACCTACCTGTCACCATATACACTAATCATACACCAACCTACCTGTCACCATATACACTAATCACACCCCGACCTACCTGTCACCATATACACTAATCACACCCCAACCTACCTGTCACCATATACACTAATCACACCCCAACTTACCTGTCACCATATACACTAATCACACCCCGACTTACCTGTCACCATATACACTAATCACACCCCGACTTACCTGTCACCATATACACTAATCACACCCCAACCTACCTGTCACCATATACACTAATCACACCCCGACTTACCTGTCACCATATACACTAATCACACCCCGACCTACCTGTCACCATATACACTAATCATACACCGACCTACCTGTCACCATATACACTAATCATACCCCGACCTACCTGTCACCATATACACTAATCACACCCGACCTACCTGTCACCATATACACTAATCAAACACCGACCTACCTGTCACCATATACACTAATCACACCCCGACCTACCTGTCACCATATACACTAATCACACCCCGACCTACCTGTCACCATATACACTAATCATACACCAACCTACCTGTCACTATATACACTAATCACACCCCGACCTACCTGTCACCATATACACTAATCACACCCCGACCTACCTGTCACCACATACACTAATCATACACCGACCTACCTGTCACCATATACACTAATCACACCCCGACCTACCTGTCACCATATACACTAATCACACCCCGACCTACCTGTCACCACATACACTAATCATACACCGACCTACCTGTCACCATATACACTAATCACACCCCGACCTACCTGTCACCATATACACTAATCACACCCCGACCTACCTGTCACCACATACACTAATCATACACCGACCTACCTGTCACCACATACACTAATCATACCCCGACCTACCTGTCACCATATACACTAATCACACCCCGACCTACCTGTCACCATATACACTAATCACACCCCGACCTACCTGTCACCATATACACTAATCACACCCCGACCTACCTGTCACCATATACACTAATCATACACCAACCTACCTGTCACCATATACACTAATCACACCCCGACCTACCTGTCACCATATACACTAATCACACCCCGACCTACCTGTCACCATATACACTAATCATACACCAACCTACCTGTCACCATATACACCAATCACACCCCGACTTACCTGTCACCATATACACTAATCACACCCCGACTTACCTGTCACCATATACACTAATCACACCCCGACCTACCTGTCACCATATACACTAATCACACCCCGACCTACCTGTCACCATATACACTAATCATACACCGACCTACCTGTCACCATATACACTAATCACACCCCGATCTACCTGTCACCATATACACTAATCACACACCGACCTACCTGTCACCATATACACTAATCACACCCCGACCTACCTGTCACCATATACACTAATCACACCCCGACCTACCTGTCACCATATACACTAATCATACACCGACCTACCTGTCACAATATACACTAATCACACCCCAACCTACCTGTCACCATATACACTAATCACACACCGACCTACCTGTCACCATATACACTAATCATACACCGACCTACCTGTCACCATATACACTAATCACACCCCAACCTACCTGTCACCATATACACTAATCATACACCGACCTACCTGTCACCATATACACTAATCACACCCCGACCTACCTGTCACCATATACACTAATCACACACCGACCTACCTGTCACAATATACACTAATCATACACCGACCTACCTGTCACCATATACACTAATCACACCCCGACCTACCTGTCACCATATACACTAATCATACACCCCGACCTACCTGTTACCATATACACTAATCATACACCGACCTACCTGTCACCATATACACTAATCACACCCCGACCTACCTGTCACCATATACACTAATCACACACCGACCTACCTGTCACAATATACACTAATCACACCCCAACCTACCTGTCACCATATACACTAATCACACCCCAACCTACCTGTCACCATATACACTAATCACACACCGACCTACCTGTCACCATATACACTAATCACACCCCGACCTACCTGTCACCATATACACTAATCACACACCAACCAACCTGTCACCATATACACTAATCACACCCCGACCTACCTGTCACCATATACACTAATCATACACCCCGACCTACCTGTTACCATATAC
The DNA here is from genome assembly GCA_029206835.1 of Rana muscosa. Lineage (NCBI taxonomy): Eukaryota > Metazoa > Chordata > Amphibia > Anura > Ranidae > Rana > Rana muscosa. The sequence continues at coordinate 18,709,706 of CM055117.1, forward strand.
ACTAATTACACCCCGACCTACCTGTCACCATATACACTAATCACACCCCGACCTACCTGTCACCATATACACTAATCATACCCCGACCTACCTGTTACCATATACACTAATCACACCCCGACCTACCTGTCACCATATACACTAATCACACCCCGACCTACCTGTCACCATATACACTAATCATACACCGACCTACCTGTCACCATATACACTAATCACACCCCGACCTACCTGTCACCATATACACTAATCATACACCGACTTACCTGTCACCATATACACTAATCACACCCCGACTTACCTGTCACCATATACACTAATCACACCCCGACCTACCTGTCACCATATACACTAATCACACCCCGACCTACCTGTCACCATATACACTAATCATACACCGACCTACCTGTCACCATATACACTAATCACACCCCAACCTACCTGTCACTATATACACTAATCACACCCCGACCTACCTGTCACCATATACACTAATCACACCCCGACTTATCTGTCACCATATACACTAATCACACCCCGACCTACCTGTCACCATATACACTAATCACACCCCGACCTACCTGTCACCATATACACTAATCACACCCCGACTTACCTGTCACCATATACACTAATCACACCCCGACTTACCTGTCACCATATACACTAATCACACCCCAACCTACCTGTCACCATATACACTAATCACACCCCGTCTTACCTGTCACCATATACACTAATCACACCCCGACTTACCTGTCACCATATACACTAATCACACCCCGACTTACCTTTCATCATATACACTAATCACACCCCGACCTACCTGTCACCATATACACTAATCATACACCCCGACCTACCTGTTACCATATACACTAATCACACCCCGACCTACCTGTCACCATATACACTAATCACACCCCGACCTACCTGTCACCATATACACTAATCATACACCCCGACCTACCTGTTACCATATACACTAATCATACACCCCGACCTACCTGTTACCATATACACTAATCACACCCCGACCTACCTGTCACCATATACACTAATCACACCCCGACCTACCTGTCACCATATACACTAATCATACACCGACCTACCTGTCACCATATACACTAATCATACACCGACCTACCTGTCACCATATACACTAATCACACCCCGACTTACCTGTCACCATATACACTAATCACACCCCGACTTACCTGTCACCATATACACTAATCACACCCCGACTTACCTGTCACCATATACACTAATCACACCCCGACTTACCTGTCACCATATACACTAATCACACCCCAACCTACCTGTCACCATATACACTAATCACACCCCGACTTACCTGTCACCATATACACTAATCACACCCCGACTTACCTGTCACCATATACACTAATCACACCCCGACTTACCTTTCATCATATACACTAATCACACCCCGACCTACCTGTCACCATATACACTAATTATACACCCCGACCTACCTGTTACCATATACACTAATCACACCCCGACCTACCTGTCACCATATACACCAATCACACCCCGACCTACCTGTCACCATATACACTAATCATACACCCCGACCTACCTGTTACCATATACACTAATCACACCCCGACCTACCTGTCACCATATACACTAATCACACCCGACCTACCTGTCACCATATACACTAATCATACACCGACCTACCTGTCACCATATACACTAATCACACCCCGACTTACCTGTCACCATATACACTAATCACACCCCGACTTACCTGTCACCATATACACTAATCACACCCCAACCTACCTGTCACCATATACACTAATCACACCCCGACTTACCTGTCACCATATACACTAATCACACCCCGACCTACCTGTCACCATATACACTAATCACACCCCGACTTACCTGTCACCATATACACTAATCACACCCCGACTTACCTGTCACCATATACACTAATCACACCCCGACTTACCTGTCACCATATACACTAATCATACACCGACCTACCTGTCACCATATACACTAATCACACCCGACCTACCTGTCACCATATACACTAATCACACCCCGACTTACCTGTCACCATATACACTAATCACACCCCAACCTACCTGTCACCATATACACTAATCACACCCCGACCTACCAGTCACCATATACACTAATCATACACCGACCTACCTGTCACCATATACACTAATCACACCCGACCTACCTGTCACCATATACACTAATCACACCCCGACTTACCTGTCACCATATACACTAATCACACGCCGACTTACCTGTTACCATATACACTAATCATACACCGACCTACCTGTCACCATATACACTAATCATACACCGACCTACCTGTCACCATATACACTAATCACACCCGACCTACCTGTCACCATATACACTAATCACACCCCGACTTACCTGTCACCATATACACTAATCACACCCCAACCTACCTGTCACCATATACACTAATCACACCCCGACTTACCTGTCACCATATACACTAATCACACCCCAACCTACCTGTCACCATATACACTAATCACACCCCGACCTACCTGTCACCATATACACTAATCACACCCCAACCTACCTGTCACCATATACACTAATCACACCCGACCTACCTGTCACCATATACACTAATCACACACCGACCTACCTGTCACCATATACACTAATCACACCCCGACCTACCTGTCACCATATACACTAATCATACACCGACCTACCTGTCACCAAATACACTAATCACATCCCAACCTACCTGTCACCATATACACTAATCATACACCGACCTACCTGTCACCATATACACTAATGACACACCGACCTACCTGTCACCATATACACTAATCACACCCCGACTTACCTGTCACCATATACACTAACCACACCCCGACTTACCTGTCACCATATACACTAATCACACCCCGACCTACCTGCCACCATATACACTAATCACACCCCGACCTACCTGTCACCATATACACTAATCACACCCCGACCTACCTGTCACCATATACACAAATCACACCCCAACCTACCTGTCACCATATACACTAATGACACACCGACCTACCTGTCACCATATACACTAATCACACCCCGACTTACCTGTCACCATATACACTAATCATACACCGACCTACCTGTCACCATATACACTAATCACACCCCGACCTACCTGTCACCATATACACTAATCACACCCCGACCTACCTGTCACCATATACACTAATCACTCCCCGACCTACCTGTCACCATATACACTAATCACACCCCGACCTACCTGTCACCATATACACTAATCACACCCCGACCTACCTGTCACCATATACACTAATCACACCCCGACCTACCTGTCACCATATACACTAATCACACCCCGACCTACCTGTCACCATATACACTAATCACACCCCGACCTACCTGTCATCATATACACTAATCATACACCCCAACCTACCTGTCACCATATACACTAATCACACACCGACCTACCTGTCACCATATACACTAATCATACACCGACCTACCTGTCACCATATACACTAATCACACCCCGACTTACCTGTCACCATATACAGTAATCACACCCCGACTTACCTGTCACCATATACACTAATCACACCCCGACCTACCTGTCACCATATCCACTAATCACACACCGACCTACCTGTCACCATATACACTAATCACACCCCGACCTACCTGTCACCATATACACTAGTAATCATACACCGACCTACCTGTCACCATATACACTAATCACACCCCGACCTACCTGTCACCATATACACTAATCACACCCCGACCTACCTGTCACCATATACACTAGTAATCATACACCGACCTACCTGTCACCATATACACTAATCACACCCCGACCTACCTGTCACCATATACACTAATCACACCCCGACCTACCTGTCACCGTATACACTAATCACACCCCGACCTACCTGTCACCATATACACTAATCACACCCCGACTTACCTGTCACCATATACACTAATCACACCCCGACCTACCTGTCACCATATACACTAATCACACCCCGACCTACCTGTCACCATATACACTAATCACACCCCGACCTACCTGTCACCATATACACTAATCACACCCCGACCTACCTGTCACCATATACACTAATCACACCCCGACCTACCTGTCACCATATGCACTAATCACACCCCGACCTACCTGTCACCATATACACTAATCACACCCCGACCTAACTGTCACCATATACACTAATCACACCCCGACCTACCTGTCACCATATACACTAATCACATCCCGACCTACCTGTCACCATATACACTAATCATACACCGACCTACCTGTCACCATATACACTAATCATACACCGACCTACCTGTCACCATATACACTAATCACACCCCGACCTACCTGTCACCATATACACTAATCACACCCCGACCTACCTGTCACCATATACACTAATCACACACCGACCTACCTGTCACCATATACACTAATCACTCCCCGATCTACCTGTCACCATATACACTAATCACACACCGACCTACCTGTCACCATATACACTAATCACTCCCCGATCTACCTGTCACCATATACACTAATCATACACCGACCTACCTGTCACCATATACACTAATCACACCCCGACCTACCTGTCACCATATACACTAATCACTCCCCGACCTACCTGTCACCATATACACTAATCATACACCGACCTACCTGTCACCATATACACTAATCATACCCCGACCTCCCTGTCACCATATACACTAATCACACCCCGACCTACCTGTCACCATATACACTAATCACTCCCCGACCTACCTGTCACCATATACACTAATCACACACCGACCTACCTGTCACCATATACACTAATCACACACCGACCTACCTGTCACCATATACACTAATCACTCCCCGACCTACCTGTCACCATATACACTAATCATACACCGACCTACCTGTCACCATATACACTAATCATACCCCGACCTACCTGTCACCATATACACTAATCACACCCCAACCTACCTGTCACCATATACACTAATCACTCCCCGACCTACCTGTCACCATATACACTAATCACTCCCCGACCTACCTGTCACCATATACACTAATCATACACCGACCTACCTGTCACCATATACACTAATCATACCCCGACCTCCCTGTCACCATATACACTAATCACACCCCGACCTACCTGTCACCATATACACTAATCATACACCCCGACCTACCTGTTACCATATACACTAATCACACCCCGACCTACCTGTCACCATATACACTAATCACACCCCGACCTACCTGTCACCATATACACTAATCACACCCCGACCTACCTGTCACCATATACACTAATCACACCCCGACCTACCTGTCACCATATACACTAATCACACCCCGACCTACCTGTCACCATATACACTAATCACACCCCGACCTACCTGTCACCATATACACTAATCACACCCCGACCTACCTGTCACCATATACACTAATCACACCCCGACCTACCTCACCATATACATTAATCACACCCCGACCTACTTGTCACCATATACACTAATCACACACCGACCTACCTGTCACTATAAACACTAATCACACCCCGACCTACCTGTCACCATATACACTAATCACACCCCGACCTACCTGTCACCATATACACTAATCACACCCCGACCTACCTGTCACCACATACACTAATCACACCCCGACCTACCTGTCACCATATACACTAATCATACACCGACCTACCTGTCACCATATACACTAATCATACACCGACCTACCTGTCACCATATACACTAATCACACCCCGACCTACCTGTCACCATATACACTAATCACACCCCGACCTACCTGTCACCATATACACTAATCACACCCCGACCTACCTGTCACCATATACACTAATCACACGCCGACCTACCTGTCACCATATACACTAATCACACCCCGACCTACCTGTCACTATATACACTAATCACACCCCGACCTACCTGTCACCATATACACTAATCACACCCCGACCTACCTGTCACCATATACACTAATCACACACCGACCTACCTGTCACCATATACACTAATCACACCCCGACCTACCTGTCACCATATACACTAATCACACCCCGACCTACCTGTCACCATATACACTAATCACACCCCGACCTACCTGTCACCATATACACTAATCACACCCCGACCTACCTGTCACCATATACACTAATCACACCCCGACCTACCTGTCACCACATACACTAATCACACCCCGACCTACCTGTCACCATATACACTAATCATACACCGACCTACCTGTCACCATATACACTAATCATACACCGACCTACCTGTCACCATATACACTAATCACACCCCGACCTACCTGTCACCATATACACTAATCACACCCCGACCTACCTGTCACCATATACACTAATCACACCCGACCTACCGGTCACCATATACACTAATCATACACCGACCTACCTGTCACCACATACACTAATCACACCCCGACATACCTGTCACTATATACACTAATCACACCCCGACCTACCTGTCACCATATACACTAATCACACCCCGACCTACCTGTCACCATATACACTAATCACACACCGACCTACCTGTCACCATATACACTAATCACACCCCGACCTACCTGTCACCATATACACTAATCACACCCCGACCTACCTGTCACCATATACACTAATCACACATCGACCTACCTGTCACCATATACACTAATCACACCCCGACCTACCTGTCACCATATACACTAATCACACCCCGACCTACCTGTCACCGTATACACTAATCACACCCCGACCTACCTGTCACCATATACACTAATCACACCCCGACCTACCTGTCACCATATACACTAATCACACCCCGACCTACCTGTCACCGTATACACTAATCACACCCCGACCTACCTGTCACCATATACACTAATCACACCCCGACCTACCTGTCACCATATACACTAATCACACCCCGACCTACCTGTCACCATATACACTAATCATACACCGACCTACCTGTCACCATCTACACTAATCACACACTGACCTACCTGTCACCATATACACTAATCACACCCCGACCTACCTGTCACCATATACACTAATCACACCCCGATTTACCTGTCACCATATACACTAATCACACACCGACCTACCTGTCACAATATACACTAATCACACCCCAACCTACCTGTCACCATATACACTAATCACACCCCAACCTACCTGTCACCATATACACTAATCACACCCCAACCTACCTGTCACCATATACACTAATCACACACCGACCTACCTGTCACCATATACACTAATCATACACCCCAACCTACCTGTTACCATATACACTAATCACACCCCGACCTACCTGTCACCATATACACTAATCACACCCCGACCTACCTGTCACCATATACACTAATCATACACCCCGACCTACCTGTTACCATATACACTAATCACACCCCGACCTACCTGTCACCATATACACGAATCACACCCCGACCTACCTGTCACCATATACACTAATCACACCCCGACCTACCTGTCACCATATACACTAATCATACACCGACCTACCTGTTACCATATACACTAATCACACCCCGACCTACCTGTCACCATATACACTAATCACACCCCGACCTACCTGTCACCATATACACTAATCATACACCGACCTACCTGTCACCATATACACTAATCACACCCCGACCTACCTGTCACCATATACACTAATCATACACCGACCTACCTGTCACCATATACACTAATCACACCCGACCTACCTGTCACCATATACACTAATCACACCCCGACTTACCTGTCACCATATACACTAATCACACGCCGACTTACCTGTTACCATATACACTAATCATACACCGACCTACCTGTCACCATATACACTAATCATACACCGACCTACCTGTCACCATATACACTAATCACACCCGACCTACCTGTCACCATATACACTAATCACACCCCGACCTACCTGTCACCATATACACTAATCATACACCGACCTACCTGTCACCATATACACTAATCACACCCCGACCTACCTGTCACCATATACACTAATCACACCCCGACCTACCTGTCACCATATACACTAATCATACACCGACCTACCTGTCACCATATACACTAATCACACCCCAACCTACCTGTCACCATATACACTAATCATACACCAACCTACCTGTCACCATATACACTAATCACACCCCGACCTACCTGTCACCATATACACTAATCACACCCGACCTACCTGTCATCATATACACTAATCATACACCGACCTACCTGTCACCATATACACTAATCATACACCAACCTACCTGTCACCATATACACTAATCATACACCAACCTACCTGTCACCATATACACTAATCACACCCCAACCTACCTGTCACCATATACACTAATCACACCCCGACTTACCTGTCACCATATACACTAATCACACCCCGACCTACCTGTCACCATATACACTAATCATACACCGACCTACCTGTCACCATATACACTAATCACACCCCGACCTACCTGTCACCATATACACTAATCACACCCCGACCTACCTGTCACCATATACACTAATCATACACCGACCTACCTGTCACCATATACACTAATCATACACCAACCTACCTGTCACCATATACACTAATCATACACCAACCTACCTGTCACCATATACACTAATCACACCCCGACCTACCTGTCACCATATACACTAATCACACCCCAACCTACCTGTCACCATATACACTAATCACACCCCAACTTACCTGTCACCATATACACTAATCACACCCCGACTTACCTGTCACCATATACACTAATCATACACCGACCTACCTGTCACCATATACACTAATCACACCCCGACTTACCTGTCACCATATACACTAATCATACACCGACCTACCTGTCACCATATACACTAATCACACCCCAACTTACCTGTCACCATATACACTAATCACACCCCGACTTACCTGTCACCATATACACTAATCACACCCCAACCTACCTGTCACCATATACACTAATCACACCCCGACTTACCTGTCACCATATACACTAATCACACCCCGACCTACCTGTCACCATATACACTAATCATACACCGACCTACCTGTCACCATATACACTAATCATACCCCGACCTACCTGTCACCATATACACTAATCACACCCGACCTACCTGTCACCATATACACTAATCAAACACCGACCTACCTGTCACCATATACACTAATCACACCCCGACCTACCTGTCACCATATACACTAATCACACCCCGACCTACCTGTCACCATATACACTAATCATACACCAACCTACCTGTCACTATATACACTAATCACACCCCGACCTACCTGTCACCATATACACTAATCACACCCCGACCTACCTGTCACCACATACACTAATCATACACCGACCTACCTGTCACCATATACACTAATCACACCCCGACCTACCTGTCACCATATACACTAATCACACCCCGACCTACCTGTCACCACATACACTAATCATACACCGACCTACCTGTCACCATATACACTAATCACACCCCGACCTACCTGTCACCATATACACTAATCACACCCCGACCTACCTGTCACCACATACACTAATCATACACCGACCTACCTGTCACCATATACACTAATCACACCCCGACCTACCTGTCACCATATACACTAATCACACCCCGACCTACCTGTCACCACATACACTAATCATACCCCGACCTACCTGTCACCATATACACTAATCACACCCCGACCTACCTGTCACCATATACACTAATCACACCCCGACCTACCTGTCACCATATACACTAATCACACCCCGACCTACCTGTCACCATATACACTAATCATACACCAACCTACCTGTCACCATATACACTAATCACACCCCGACCTACCTGTCACCATATACACTAATCACACCCCGACCTACCTGTCACCATATACACTAATCATACACCAACCTACCTGTCACCATATACACCAATCACACCCCGACTTACCTGTCACCATATACACTAATCACACCCCGACTTACCTGTCACCATATACACTAATCACACCCCGACCTACCTGTCACCATATACACTAATCACACCCCGACCTACCTGTCACCATATACACTAATCACACCCCGACCTACCTGTCACCATATACACTAATCACACCCCGACCTACCTGTCACCATATACACTAATCACACCCCGATCTACCTGTCACCATATACACTAATCATACACCGACCTACCTGTCACCATATACACTAATCACACCCCGATCTACCTGTCACCATATACACTAATCACACACCGACCTACCTGTCACCATATACACTAATCATACACCGACCTACCTGTCACCATATACACTAATCACCACCGACCTACCTGTCACCATATACACTAATCACACCCCAACCTACCTGTCACCAGATACACTAATCACACCCCAACCTACCTGTCACCATATACACTAATCACACACCGACCTACCTGTCACCATATACACTAATCATACACCGACCTACCTGTCACCATATACACTAATCACACCCCAACCTACCTGTCACCATATACACTAATCATACACCGACCTACCTGTCACAATATACACTAATCACACCCCAACCTACCTGTCACCATATACACTAATCACACACCGACCTACCTGTCACCATATACACTAATCACACCCCGACCTACCTGTCACCATATACACTAATCATACACCGACCTACCTGTCACCATATACACTAATCACACCCCGACCTACCTGTCACCATATACACTAATCATACACCGACCTACCTGTCACCATATACACTAATCACACCCCGACCTACCTGTCACCATATACACTAATCACACACCGACCTACCTGTCACCATATACACTAATCACACCCCGACCTACCTGTCACCATATACACTAATCACACACCGACCTACCTGTCACCATATACACTAATCATACACCGACCTACCTGTCACCATATACACTAATCACACCCCGACCTACCTGTCATCATATACACTAATCATACACCCCGACCTACCTGTTACCATATACACTAATCATACACCGACCTACCTGTCACCATATACACTAATCACACCCCGACCTACCTGTCACCATATACACTAATCACACACCGACCTACCTGTCACAATATACACTAATCACACCCCAACCTACCTGTCACCATATACACTAATCACACCCCAACCTACCTGTCACCATATACACTAATCACACACCGACCTACCTGTCACCATATACACTAATCACACCCCGACCTACCTGTCACCATATACACTAATCACACACCAACCTACCTGTCACCATATACACTAATCACACCCCGACCTACCTGTCACCATATACACTAATCATACACCCCGACCTACCTGTTACCATATACACTAATTACACCCCGACCTACCTGTCACCATATACACTAATCACACCCCGACCTACCTGTCACCATATACACTAATCATACCCCGACCTACCTGTTACCATATACACTAATCACACCCCGACCTACCTGTCACCATATACACTAATCACACCCCGACCTACCTGTCACCATATACACTAATCATACACCGACCTACCTGTCACCATATACACTAATCACACCCCGACCTACCTGTCACCATATACACTAATCATACACCGACTTACCTGTCACCATATACACTAATCACACCCCGACTTACCTGTCACCATATACACTAATCACACCCCGACTTACCTGTCACCATATACACTAATCACACCCCGACTTACCTGTCACCATATACACTAATCACACCCCGACTTACCTGTCACCATATACACTAATCACACCCCGACTTACCTTTCATCATATACACTAATCACACCCCGACCTACCTGTCACCATATACACTAATCATACACCCCGACCTACCTGTTACCATATACACTAATCACACCCCGACCTACCTGTCACCACATACACTAATCATACACCGACCTACCTGTCACCATATACACTAATCACACCCCGACCTACCTGTCACCATATACACTAATCACACCCCGACCTACCTGTCACCACATACACTAATCATACACCGACCTACCTGTCACCATATACACTAATCACACCCCGACCTACCTGTCACCATATACACTAATCACACCCCGACCTACCTGTCACCACATACACTAATCATACCCCGACCTACCTGTCACCATATACACTAATCACACCCCGACCTACCTGTCACCATATACACTAATCACACCCCGACCTACCTGTCACCATATACACTAATCACACCCCGACCTACCTGTCACCATATACACTAATCATACACCAACCTACCTGTCACCATATACACTAATCACACCCCGACCTACCTGTCACCATATACACTAATCACACCCCGACCTACCTGTCACCATATACACTAATCATACACCAACCTACCTGTCACCATATACACCAATCACACCCCGACTTACCTGTCACCATATACACTAATCACACCCCGACTTACCTGTCACCATATACACTAATCACACCCCGACCTACCTGTCACCATATACACTAATCACACCCCGACCTACCTGTCACCATATACACTAATCACGCCCCGACCTACCTGTCACCATATACACTAATCACACCCCGACCTACCTGTCACCATATACACTAATCACACCCCGATCTACCTGTCACCATATACACTAATCATACACCGACCTACCTGTCACCATATACACTAATCACACCCCGATCTACCTGTCACCATATACACTAATCACACACCGACCTACCTGTCACCATATACACTAATCATACACCGACCTACCTGTCACCATATACACTAATCACCACCGACCTACCTGTCACCATATACACTAATCACACCCCAACCTACCTGTCACCAGATACACTAATCACACCCCAACCTACCTGTCACCATATACACTAATCACACACCGACCTACCTGTCACCATATACACTAATCATACACCGACCTACCTGTCACCATATACACTAATCACACCCCAACCTACCTGTCACCATATACACTAATCATACACCGACCTACCTGTCACAATATACACTAATCACACCCCAACCTACCTGTCACCATATACACTAATCACACACCGACCTACCTGTCACCATATACACTAATCACACCCCGACCTACCTGTCACCATATACACTAATCATACACCGACCTACCTGTCACCATATACACTAATCACACCCCGACCTACCTGTCACCATATACACTAATCATACACCGACCTACCTGTCACCATATACACTAATCACACCCCGACCTACCTGTCACCATATACACTAATCACACACCGACCTACCTGTCACCATATACACTAATCACACCCGACCTACCTGTCACCATATACACTAATCACACACCGACCTACCTGTCACCATATACACTAATCATACACCGACCTACCTGTCACCATATACACTAATCACACCCCGACCTACCTGTCATCATATACACTAATCATACACCCCGACCTACCTGTTACCATATACACTAATCATACACCGACCTACCTGTCACCATATACACTAATCACACCCCGACCTACCTGTCACCATATACACTAATCACACACCGACCTACCTGTCACAATATACACTAATCACACCCCAACCTACCTGTCACCATATACACTAATCACACCCCAACCTACCTGTCACCATATACACTAATCACACACCGACCTACCTGTCACCATATACACTAATCACACCCCGACCTACCTGTCACCATATACACTAATCACACACCAACCTACCTGTCACCATATACACTAATCACACCCCGACCTACCTGTCACCATATACACTAATCATACACCCCGACCTACCTGTTACCATATACACTAATTACACCCCGACCTACCTGTCACCATATACACTAATCACACCCCGACCTACCTGTCACCATATACACTAATCATACCCCGACCTACCTGTTACCATATACACTAATCACACCCCGACCTACCTGTCACCATATACACTAATCACACCCCGACCTACCTGTCACCATATACACTAATCATACACCGACCTACCTGTCACCATATACACTAATCACACCCCGACCTACCTGTCACCATATACACTAATCATACACCGACTTACCTGTCACCATATACACTAATCACACCCCGACTTACCTGTCACCATATACACTAATCACACCCCGACTTACCTGTCACCATATACACTAATCACACCCCGACTTACCTGTCACCATATACACTAATCACACCCCGACTTACCTGTCACCATATACACTAATCACACCCCGACTTACCTTTCATCATATACACTAATCACACCCCGACCTACCTGTCACCATATACACTAATCATACACCCCGACCTACCTGTTACCATATACACTAATCACACCCCGACCTACCTGTCACCATATACACTAATCACACCCCGACCTACCTGTCACCATATACACTAATCATACACCCCGACCTACCTGTTACCATATACACTAATCATACACCCCGACCTACCTGTTACCATATACACTAATCACACCCCGACCTACCTGTCACCATATACACTAATCACACCCCGACCTACCTGTCACCATATACACTAATCATACACCGACCTACCTGTCACCATATACACTAATCATACACCGACCTACCTGTCACCATATACACTAATCACACCCCGACTTACCTGTCACCATATACACTAATCACACCCCGACTTACCTGTCACCATATACACTAATCACACCCCGACTTACCTGTCACCATATACACTAATCACACCCCGACTTACCTGTCACCATATACACTAATCACACCCCAACCTACCTGTCACCATATACACTAATCACACCCCGACTTACCTGTCACCATATACACTAATCACACCCCGACTTACCTGTCACCATATACACTAATCACACCCCGACTTACCTTTCATCATATACACTAATCACACCCCGACCTACCTGTCACCATATACACTAATTATACACCCCGACCTACCTGTTACCATATACACTAATCACACCCCGACCTACCTGTCACCATATACACCAATCACACCCCGACCTACCTGTCACCATATACACTAATCATACACCCCGACCTACCTGTTACCATATACACTAATCACACCCCGACCTACCTGTCACCATATACACTAATCACACCCGACCTACCTGTCACCATATACACTAATCATACACCGACCTACCTGTCACCATATACACTAATCACACCCCGACTTACCTGTCACCATATACACTAATCACACCCCGACTTACCTGTCACCATATACACTAATCACACCCCAACCTACCTGTCACCATATACACTAATCACACCCCGACTTACCTGTCACCATATACACTAATCACACCCCGACTTACCTGTCACCATATACAATAATCACACCCCAACCTACCTGTCACCATATACACTAATCACACCCCGACTTACCTGTCACCATATACACTAATCACACCCCGACCTACCTGTCACCATATACACTAATCACACCCCGACTTACCTGTCACCATATACACTAATCACACCCCGACTTACCTGTCACCATATACACTAATCATACACCGACCTACCTGTCACCATATACACTAATCACACCCGACCTACCTGTCACCATATACACTAATCACACCCCGACTTACCTGTCACCATATACACTAATCACACCCCAACCTACCTGTCACCATATACACTAATCACACCCCGACCTACCAGTCACCATATACACTAATCACACTCCGACCTACCTGTCACCATATACACTAATCACACCCCAACCTACCTGTCACCATATACACTAATCATACACCGACCTACCTGTCACCATATACACTAATCACACCCGACCTACCTGTCACCATATACACTAATCACACCCCGACTTACCTGTCACCATATACACTAATCACACGCCGACTTACCTGTTACCATATACACTAATCACACCCCGACCTACCTGTCACCATATACACTAATCATACACCGACCTACCTGTCACCATATACACTAATCACACCCGACCTACCTGTCACCATATACACTAATCACACCCCGACTTACCTGTCACCATATACACTAATCACACCCCAACCTACCTGTCACCATATACACTAATCACACCCCGACTTACCTGTCACCATATACACTAATCACACCCCAACCTACCTGTCACCATATACACTAATCACACCCCGACCTACCTGTCACCATATACACTAATCACACCCCAACCTACCTGTCACCATATACACTAATCACACCTGACCTACCTGTCACCATATACACTAATCACACACCGACCTACCTGTCACCATATACACTAATCACACCCCGACCTACCTGTCACCATATACACTAATCATACACCGACCTACCTGTCACCAAATACACTAATCACATCCCAACCTACCTGTCACCATATACACTAATCATACACCGACCTACCTGTCACCATATACACTAATGACACACCGACCTACCTGTCACCATATACACTAATCACACCCCGACTTACCTGTCACCATATACACTAACCACACCCCGACTTACCTGTCACCATATACACTAATCACACCCCGACCTACCTGCCACCATATACACTAATCACACCCCGACCTACCTGTCACCATATACACTAATCACACCCCGACCTACCTGTCACCATATACACAAATCACACCCCAACCTACCTGTCACCATATACACTAATGACACACCGACCTACCTGTCACCATATACACTAATCACACCCCGACTTACCTGTCACCATATACACTAATCATACACCGACCTACCTGTCACCATATACACTAATCACACCCCGACCTACCTGTCACCATATACACTAATCACACCCCGACCTACCTGTCACCATATACACTAATCACTCCCCGACCTACCTGTCACCATATACACTAATCACACCCCGACCTACCTGTCACCATATACACTAATCACACCCCGACCTACCTGTCACCATATACACTAATCACACCCCGACCTACCTGTCACCATATACACTAATCACACCCCGACCTACCTGTCACCATATACACTAATCACACCCCGACCTACCTGTCATCATATACACTAATCATACACCCCAACCTACCTGTCACCATATACACTAATCACACACCGACCTACCTGTCACCATATACACTAATCATACACCGACCTACCTGTCACCATATACACTAATCACACCCCGACTTACCTGTCACCATATACAGTAATCACACCCCGACTTACCTGTCACCATATACACTAATCACACCCCGACCTACCTGTCACCATATACACTAATCATACACTGACCTACCTGTCACCATATACACTAATCATACACCGACTTACCTGTCACCATATACACTAATCACACCCCGACCTACCTGTCACCATATACGCTAATCACACCCCGACCTACCTGTCACCATATACACTAATCACACCCCGACCTAACTGTCACCATATACACTAATCACACCCCGACCTACCTGTCACCATATACGCTAATCACACCCCGACCTACCTGTCACCATATACACTAATCACACCCCGACCTACCTGTCACCATATCCACTAATCACACACCGACTTACCTGTCACCATATACACTAATCACACACCGACCTACCTGTCACCATATACACTAATCACACCCCGACCTACCTGTCACCATATACACTAAGCATACACCGACCTACCTGTCACCATATACACTAATCACACACCGACCTACCTGTCACCATATACACTAATCACACCCCGACCTACCTGTCACCATATACACTAATCACACCCCGACCTACCTGTCACCATATACACTAGTAATCATACACCGACCTACCTGTCACCATATACACTAATCACACCCCGACCTACCTGTCACCATATACACTAATCACACCCCGACTTACCTGTGACCATATACACTAATCACACCCCGACCTACCTGTCACCATATACACTAATCACACCCCGACCTACCTGTCACCATATACACTAATCACACCCCGACCTACCTGTCACCATATACACTAATCACACCCCGACCTACCTGTCACCATATACACTAATCACACCCCGACCTACCTGTCACCATATGCACTAATCACACCCCGACCTACCTGTCACCATATACACTAATCACACCCCGACCTAACTGTCACCATATACACTAATCACACCCCGACCTACCTGTCACCATATACACTAATCACATCCCGACCTACCTGTCACCATATACACTAATCATACACCGACCTACCTGTCACCATATACACTAATCATACACCGACCTACCTGTCACCATATACACTAATCACACCCCGACCTACCTGTCACCATATACACTAATCACACCCCGACCTACCTGTCACCATATACACTAATCACACACCGACCTACCTGTCACCATATACACTAATCACACACCGACCTACCTGTCACCATATACACTAATCACTCCCCGATCTACCTGTCACCATATACACTAATCATACACCGACCTACCTGTCACCATATACACTAATCACACCCCGACCTACCTGTCACCATATACACTAATCACTCCCCGACCTACCTGTCACCATATACACTAATCATACCCCGACCTACCTGTCACCATATACACTAATCACACCCCAACCTACCTGTCACCATATACACTAATCACTCCCCGACCTACCTGTCACCATATACACTAATCACTCCCCGACCTACCTGTCACCATATACACTAATCATACACCGACCTACCTGTCACCATATACACTAATCATACCCCGACCTCCCTGTCACCATATACACTAATCACACCCCGACCTACCTGTCACCATATACACTAATCATACACCCCGACCTACCTGTTACCATATACACTAATCACACCCCGACCTACCTGTCACCATATACACTAATCACACCCCGACCTACCTGTCACTATATACACTAATCATACACCGACCTACCTGTCACCATATACACTAATCACACCCCGACCTACCTGTCACCATATACACTAATCACACCCCGACCTACCTGTCACCATATACACTAATCACACCCCGACTTACCTGTCACCATATACACTAATCACACCCGGACCTACCTGTCACCATATACACTAATCACACCCGACCTACCTGTCACCATATACACTAATCACACCCGACCTACCTGTCACCATATACACTAATCACACCCCGACCTACCTGTCACCATATCCACTAATCACACACCGACCTACCTGTCACCATATAAACTAATCACACACCGACCTACCTGTCACCATATACACTAATCACTCCCCGACCTACCTGTCACCATATACACTAATCATACACCGACCTACCTGTCACCATATACACTAATCATACACCGACCTACCTGTCACCATATACACTAATCATACCCCGACCTACCTGTCACCATATACACTAATCACACCCCGACCTACCTGTCACCATATACACTAATCACACCCCGACCTACCTGTCACCATATACACTAATCATACACCGACCTACCTGTCATCATATACACTAATCATACACCGACCTACCTGTCACCATATACAGTAATCATACACCGACCTACCTGTCACCATATACACTAATCACACCCCGACCTACCTGTCACCATATACACTAATCACACCCCGACCTGCCTGTCACCATATACACTAATCACTCCCCGACCTACCTGTCACCATATACACTAATCACACCCCAACCTACCTGTCACCATATACACTAATCACACCCCGACCTACCTGTCACCATATACACTAATCATACACACCGACCTACCTGACACCATATACACTAATCATACACCGACCTACCTGTCACCATATACACTAATCACACCCCGACCTGCCTGTCACCATATACACTAATCACTCCCCGACCTACCTGTCACCATATACACTAATCACACCCCAACCTACCTGTCACCATATACACTAATCACACCCCGACCTACCTGTCACCATATACACTAATCATACACACCGACCTACCTGTCACCATAAACACTAATCACACCCCGACCTACCTGTCACCATATACACTAATCACACCCCGACCTACCTGTCACCATATACACTAATCACACCCCGACCTACCTCACCATATACACTAATCACACACCGACCTACCTGTCACCATATACACTTATCATACACACCGACCTACCTGTCACCATATACACTAATCACACACCGACCTACCTGTCACCATATACACTAATCACACCCCGACCTACCTGTCATCATATACACTAATCACACCCCGACCTACCTGTCACCATATACACTAATCACACACCGACCTACCTGTCACCATATACACTAATCATACCCCGACCTACCTGTCACCATATACACTAATCACACCCCGACCTACCTGTCACCATATACACTAATCACACCCGACCTACCTGTCACCATATACACTAATCACACCCCGACCTACCTGTCACCATATACACTAATCACACCCCGACTTACCTGTCACCATATACACTAATCACACCCCGACCTACCTGTCACCATATACACTAATCACACCCCGACCTACCTGTCACCGTATACACTAATCACACCCCGACCTACCTGTCACCATATACACTAATCACACCCCGACCTACCTGTCACCATATACACTAATCACACCCGACCTACCGGTCACCATATACACTAATCATACACCGACCTACCTGTCACCACATACACTAATCACACCCCGACATACCTGTCACTATATACACTAATCACACCCCGACCTACCTGTCACCATATACACTAATCACACCCCGACCTACCTGTCACCATATACACTAATCACACACCGACCTACCTGTCACCATATACACTAATCACACCCCGACCTACCTGTCACCATATACACTAATCACACCCCGACCTACCTGTCACCATATACACTAATCACACACCGACCTACCTGTCACCATATACACTAATCACACCCCGACCTACCTGTCACCATATACACTAATCACACCCCGACCTACCTGTCACCGTATACACTAATCACACCCCGACCTACCTGTCACCATATACACTAATCACACCCCGACCTACCTGTCACCATATACACTAATCACACCCCGACCTACCTGTCACCGTATACACTAATCACACCCCGACCTACCTGTCACCATATACACTAATCACACCCCGACCTACCTGTCACCGTATACACTAATCACACCCCGACCTACCTGTCACCGTATACACTAATCACACCCCGACCTACCTGTCACCATATACACTAATCACACCCCGACCTACCTGTCACCATATACACTAATCACACCCCGACCTACCTGTCACCATATACACTAATCATACACCGACCTACCTGTCACCATCTACACTAATCACACACTGACCTACCTGTCACCATATACACTAATCACACCCCGACTTAGCTGTCACCATATACACTAATCACACACCGACCTACCTGTCACAATATACACTAATCACACCCCAACCTACCTGTCACCATATACACTAATCACACCCCAACCTACCTGTCACCATATACACTAATCACACCCCAACCTACCTGTCACCATATACACTAATCACACACCGACCTACCTGTCACCATATACACTAATCATACACCCCGACCTACCTGTTACCATATACACTAATCACACCCCGACCTACCTGTCACCATATACACTAATCACACCCCGACCTACCTGTCACCATATACACTAATCATACACCCCGACCTACCTGTTACCATATACACTAATCACACCCCGACCTACCTGTCACCATATACACGAATCACACCCCGACCTACCTGTCACCATATACACTAATCACACCCCGACCTACCTGTCACCATATACACTAATCATGCACCGACCTACCTGTCACCATATACACTAATCACACCCCGACTTACCTGTCACCATATACACTAATCACACCCCGACTTACCTGTCACCATATACACTAATCACACCCCGACTTACCTGTCACCATATACACTAATCACACCCCGACTTATCTGTCACCATATACACTAATCACTCCCCGACCTACCTGTCACCATATACACTAATCACCCCCGACCTACCTGTCACCATATACACTAATCACACCCCGACTTACCTGTCACCATATACACTAATCACACCCCGACTTACCTGTCACCATATACACTAATCACACCCCGACTTACCTGTCACCATATACACTAATCACACCCCGACTTACCTGTCACCATATACACTAATCACACCCCAACCTACCTGTCACAATATACACTAATCACACCCCGACTTACCTGTCACCATATACACTAATCACACCCCGACCTACCTGTCACCATATACACTAATCATACACCGACCTACCTGTCACCATATACACTAATCACACCCCGACCTACCTGTCACCATATACACTAATCACACCCCGACCTACCTGTCACCATATACACTAATCATACACCGACCTACCTGTCACCATATACACTAATCATACACCAACCTACCTGTCACCATATACACTAATCATACACCAACCTACCTGTCACCATATACACTAATCACACCCCGACCTACCTGTCACCATATACACTAATCACACCCGACCTACCTGTCATCATATACACTAATCATACACCGACCTACCTGTCACCATATACACTAATCATACACCAACCTACCTGTCACCATATACACTAATCATACACCAACCTACCTGTCACCATATACACTAATCACACCCCAACCTACCTGTCACCATATACACTAATCACACCCCGACTTACCTGTCACCATATACACTAATCACACCCCGACCTACCTGTCACCATATACACTAATCATACACCGACCTACCTGTCACCATATACACTAATCACACACCGACCTACCTGTCACCATATACACTAATCACACCCCGACCTACCTGTCACCATATACACTAATCATACACCGACCTACCTGTCACCATATACACTAATCATACACCAACCTACCTGTCACCATATACACTAATCATACACCAACCTACCTGTCACCATATACACTAATCACACCCCGACCTACCTGTCACCATATACACTAATCACACCCCAACCTACCTGTCACCATATACACTAATCACACCCCAACTTACCTGTCACCATATACACTAATCACACCCCGACTTACCTGTCACCATATACACTAATCACACCCCGACTTACCTGTCACCATATACACTAATCACACCCCAACCTACCTGTCACCATATACACTAATCACACCCCGACTTACCTGTCACCATATACACTAATCACACCCCGACCTACCTGTCACCATATACACTAATCATACACCGACCTACCTGTCACCATATACACTAATCATACCCCGACCTACCTGTCACCATATACACTAATCACACCCGACCTACCTGTCACCATATACACTAATCAAACACCGACCTACCTGTCACCATATACACTAATCACACCCCGACCTACCTGTCACCATATACACTAATCACACCCCGACCTACCTGTCACCATATACACTAATCATACACCAACCTACCTGTCACTATATACACTAATCACACCCCGACCTACCTGTCACCATATACACTAATCACACCCCGACCTACCTGTCACCACATACACTAATCATACACCGACCTACCTGTCACCATATACACTAATCACACCCCGACCTACCTGTCACCATATACACTAATCACACCCCGACCTACCTGTCACCACATACACTAATCATACACCGACCTACCTGTCACCATATACACTAATCACACCCCGACCTACCTGTCACCATATACACTAATCACACCCCGACCTACCTGTCACCACATACACTAATCATACACCGACCTACCTGTCACCACATACACTAATCATACCCCGACCTACCTGTCACCATATACACTAATCACACCCCGACCTACCTGTCACCATATACACTAATCACACCCCGACCTACCTGTCACCATATACACTAATCACACCCCGACCTACCTGTCACCATATACACTAATCATACACCAACCTACCTGTCACCATATACACTAATCACACCCCGACCTACCTGTCACCATATACACTAATCACACCCCGACCTACCTGTCACCATATACACTAATCATACACCAACCTACCTGTCACCATATACACCAATCACACCCCGACTTACCTGTCACCATATACACTAATCACACCCCGACTTACCTGTCACCATATACACTAATCACACCCCGACCTACCTGTCACCATATACACTAATCACACCCCGACCTACCTGTCACCATATACACTAATCATACACCGACCTACCTGTCACCATATACACTAATCACACCCCGATCTACCTGTCACCATATACACTAATCACACACCGACCTACCTGTCACCATATACACTAATCACACCCCGACCTACCTGTCACCATATACACTAATCACACCCCGACCTACCTGTCACCATATACACTAATCATACACCGACCTACCTGTCACAATATACACTAATCACACCCCAACCTACCTGTCACCATATACACTAATCACACACCGACCTACCTGTCACCATATACACTAATCATACACCGACCTACCTGTCACCATATACACTAATCACACCCCAACCTACCTGTCACCATATACACTAATCATACACCGACCTACCTGTCACCATATACACTAATCACACCCCGACCTACCTGTCACCATATACACTAATCACACACCGACCTACCTGTCACCATATACACTAATCACACCCCGACCTACCTGTCACCATATACACTAATCACACACCGACCTACCTGTCACCATATACACTAATCATACACCGACCTACCTGTCACCATATACACTAATCACACCCCGACCTACCTGTCACCATATACACTAATCATACACCCCGACCTACCTGTTACCATATACACTAATCATACACCGACCTACCTGTCACCATATACACTAATCACACCCCGACCTACCTGTCACCATATACACTAATCACACACCGACCTACCTGTCACCATATACACTAATCACACCCCGACCTACCTGTCACCATATACACTAATCACACACCGACCTACCTGTCACCATATACACTAATCACACCCCGACCTACCTGTCACCATATACACTAATCACACACCGACCTACCTGTCACCATATACACTAATCACACCCCGACCTACCTGTCACCATATACACTAATCACACACCAACCTACCTGTCACCATATACACTAATCACACCCCGACCTACCTGTCACCATATACACTAATCATACACCCCGACCTACCTGTTACCATATACACTAATTACACCCCGACCTACCTGTCACCATATACACTAATCACACCCCGACCTACCTGTCACCATATACACTAATCATACCCCGACCTACCTGTTACCATATACACTAATCACACCCCGACCTACCTGTCACCATATACACTAATCACACCCCGACCTACCTGTCACCATATACACTAATCATACACCGACCTACCTGTCACCATATACACTAATCACACCCCGACCTACCTGTCACCATATACACTAATCATACACCGACTTACCTGTCACCATATACACTAATCACACCCCGACTTACCTGTCACCATATACACTAATCACACCCCGACTTACCTGTCACCATATACACTAATCACACCCCGACTTACCTGTCACCATATACACTAATCACACCCCAACCTACCTGTCACCATATACACTAATCACACCCCGACTTACCTGTCACCATATACACTAATCACACCCCGACTTACCTGTCACCATATACACTAATCACACCCCGACTTACCTTTCATCATATACACTAATCACACCCCGACCTACCTGTCACCATATACACTAATCATACACCCCGACCTACCTGTTACCATATACACTAATCACACCCCGACCTACCTGTCACCATATACACTAATCACACCCCGACCTACCTGTCACCATATACACTAATCATACACCCCGACCTACCTGTTACCATATACACTAATCATACACCCCGACCTACCTGTTACCATATACACTAATCACACCCCGAACTACCTGTCACCATATACAATAATCACACCCCGACCTACCTGTCACCATATACACTAATCATACACCGACCTACCTGTCACCATATACACTAATCATACACCGACCTACCTGTCACCATATACACTAATCACACCCCGACTTACCTGTCACCATATACACTAATCACACCCCGACTTACCTGTCACCATATACACTAATCACACCCCGACTTACCTGTCACCATATACACTAATCACACCCCGACTTACCTGTCACCATATACACTAATCACACCCCAACCTACCTGTCACCATATACACTAATCACACCCCGACTTACCTGTCACCATATACACTAATCACACCCCGACTTACCTGTCACCATATACACTAATCACACCCCGACTTACCTTTCATCATATACACTAATCACACCCCGACCTACCTGTCACCATATACACTAATTATACACCCCGACCTACCTGTTACCATATACACTAATCACACCCCGACCTACCTGTCACCATATACACCAATCACACCCCGACCTACCTGTCACCATATACACTAATCATACACCCCGACCTACCTGTTACCATATACACTAATCACACCCCGACCTACCTGTCACCATATACACTAATCACACCCGACCTACCTGTCACTATATACACTAATCATACACCGACCTACCTGTCACCATATACACTAATCACACCCCGACTTACCTGTCACCATATACACTAATCACACCCCGACTTACCTGTCACCATATACACTAATCACACCCCAACCTACCTGTCACCATATACACTAATCACACCCCGACTTACCTGTCACCATATACACTAATCACACCCCGACCTACCTGTCACCATATACACTAATCACACCCCGACTTACCTGTCACCATATACACTAATCACACCCCGACTTACCTGTCACCATATACACTAATCACACCCCGACTTACCTGTCACCATATACACTAATCATACACCGACCTACCTGTCACCATATACACTAATCACACCCGACCTACCTGTCACCATATACACTAATCACACCCCGACTTACCTGTCACCATATACACTAATCACACCCCAACCTACCTGTCACCATATACACTAATCACACCCCGACCTACCAGTCACCATATACACTAATCATACACCGACCTACCTGTCACCATATACACTAATCACACCCGACCTACCTGTCACCATATACACTAATCACACCCCGACTTACCTGTCACCATATACACTAATCACACGCCGACTTACCTGTTACCATATACACTAATCATACACCGACCTACCTGTCACCATATACACTAATCATACACCGACCTACCTGTCACCATATACACTAATCACACCCGACCTACCTGTCACCATATACACTAATCACACCCCGACTTACCTGTCACCATATACACTAATCACACCCCAACCTACCTGTCACCATATACACTAATCATACACACCGACCTACCTGTCACCATATACACTAATCACACCCCAACCTACCTGTCACCATATACACTAATCACACCCCGACCTACCTGTCACCATATACACTAATCACACCCCAACCTACCTGTCACCATATACACTAATCACACCCGACCTACCTGTCACCATATACACTAATCACACACCGACCTACCTGTCACCATATACACTAATCACACCCCGACCTACCTGTCACCATATACACTAATCATACACCGACCTACCTGTCACCAAATACACTAATCACATCCCAACCTACCTGTCACCATATACACTAATCATACACCGACCTACCTGTCACCATATACACTAATGACACACCGACCTACCTGTCACCATATACACTAATCACACCCCGACTTACCTGTCACCATATACACTAACCACACCCCGACTTACCTGTCACCATATACACTAATCACACCCCGACCTACCTGCCACCATATACACTAATCACACCCCGACCTACCTGTCACCATATACACTAATCACACCCGACCTACCTGTCACCATATACACAAATCACACCCCAACCTACCTGTCACCATATACACTAATCACTCCCCGACCTACCTGTCACCATATACACTAATCACACCCCGACCTACCTGTCACCATATACACTAATCACACCCCGACCTACCTGTCACCATATACACTAATCACACCCCGACCTACCTGTCACCATATACACAAATCACACCCCGACCTACCTGTCACCATATACACTAATCACTCCCCGACCTACCTGTCACCATATACACTAATCACACCCCGACCTACCTGTCACCATATACACTAATCACACCCCGACCTACCTGTCACCATATACACTAATCACACCCCGACCTACCTGTCACCATATACACTAATCACACCCCGACCTACCTGTCACCATATACACTAATCACACCCCGACCTACCTGTCATCATATACACTAATCATACACCCCAACCTACCTGTCACCATATACACTAATCACACACCGACCTACCTGTCACCATATACACTAATCATACACCGACCTACCTGTCACCATATACACTAATCACACCCCGACTTACCTGTCACCATATACAGTAATCACACCCCGACTTACCTGTCACCATATACACTAATCACACCCCGACCTACCTGTCACCATATACACTAATCATACACTGACCTACCTGTCACCATATACACTAATCACACCCCGACCTACCTGTCATCATATACACTAATCACACCCCGACCTACCTGTCACCATATACGCTAATCACACCCCGACCTACCTGTCACCATATACACTAATCACACCCCGACCTAACTGTCACCATATACACTAATCACACCCCGACCTACCTGTCACCATATACGCTAATCACACCCCGACCTACCTGTCACCATATACACTAATCACACCCCGACCTACCTGTCACCATATCCACTAATCACACACCGACCTACCTGTCACCATATACACTAATCACACCCCGACCTACCTGTCACCATATACACTAGTAATCATACACCGACCTACCTGTCACCATATACACTAATCACACCCCGACCTACCTGTCACCATATACACTAATCACACCCCGACCTACCTGTCACCATATACACTAGTAATCATACACCGACCTACCTGTCACCATATACACTAATCACACCCCGACCTACCTGTCACCATATACACTAATCACACCCCGACTTACCTGTCACCATATACACTAATCACACCCCGACCTACCTGTCACCATATACACTAATCACACCCCGACCTACCTGTCACCATATACACTAATCACACCCCGACCTACCTGTCACCATATACACTAATCACACCCCGACCTACCTGTCACCATATACACTAATCACACCCCGACCTACCTGTCACCATATGCACTAATCACACCCCGACCTACCTGTCACCATATACACTAATCACACCCCGACCTAACTGTCACCATATACACTAATCACACCCCGACCTACCTGTCACCATATACACTAATCACATCCCGACCTACCTGTCACCATATACACTAATCATACACCGACCTACCTGTCACCATATACACTAATCATACACCGACCTACCTGTCACCATATACACTAATCACACCCCGACCTACCTGTCACCATATACACTAATCACACCCCGACCTACCTGTCACCATATACACTAATCACACACCGACCTACCTGTCACCATATACACTAATCACACACCGACCTACCTGTCACCATATACACTAATCACTCCCCGATCTACCTGTCACCATATACACTAATCATACACCGACCTACCTGTCACCATATACACTAATCACACCCCGACCTACCTGTCACCATATACACTAATCACTCCCCGACCTACCTGTCACCATATACACTAATCATACACCGACCTACCTGTCACCATATACACTAATCATACCCCGACCTCCCTGTCACCATATACACTAATCACACCCCGACCTACCTGTCACCATATACACTAATCACTCCCCGACCTACCTGTCACCATATACACTAATCACACACCGACCTACCTGTCACCATATACACTAATCACACACCGACCTACCTGTCACCATATACACTAATCACTCCCCGACCTACCTGTCACCATATACACTAATCATACACCGACCTACCTGTCACCATATACACTAATCATACCCCGACCTACCTGTCACCATATACACTAATCACACCCCAACCTACCTGTCACCATATACACTAATCACTCCCCGACCTACCTGTCACCATATACACTAATCACACCCCGACCTACCTGTCACCATATACACTAATCATACACCGACCTACCTGTCACCATATACACTAATCACACCCCGACCTACCTGTCACCATATACACTAATCACACCCCGACCTACCTGTCACCATATACACTAATCATACACCGACCTACCTGTCACCATATACACTAATCATACACCAACCTACCTGTCACCATATACACTAATCATACACCAACCTACCTGTCACCATATACACTAATCACACCCCGACCTACCTGTCACCATATACACTAATCACACCCGACCTACCTGTCATCATATACACTAATCATACACCGACCTACCTGTCACCATATACACTAATCATACACCAACCTACCTGTCACCATATACACTAATCATACACCAACCTACCTGTCACCATATACACTAATCACACCCCAACCTACCTGTCACCATATACACTAATCACACCCCGACTTACCTGTCACCATATACACTAATCACACCCCGACCTACCTGTCACCATATACACTAATCATACACCGACCTACCTGTCACCATATACACTAATCACACCCCGACCTACCTGTCACCATATACACTAATCACACCCCGACCTACCTGTCACCATATACACTAATCATACACTGACCTACCTGTCACCATATACACTAATCATACACCAACCTACCTGTCACCATATACACTAATCATACACCAACCTACCTGTCACCATATACACTAATCACACCCCGACCTACCTGTCACCATATACACTAATCACACCCCAACCTACCTGTCACCATATACACTAATCACACCCCAACTTACCTGTCACCATATACACTAATCACACCCCGACTTACCTGTCACCATATACACTAATCACACCCCGACTTACCTGTCACCATATACACTAATCACACCCCAACCTACCTGTCACCATATACACTAATCACACCCCGACCTACCTGTCACCGTATACACTAATCACACCCCGACCTACCTGTCACCATATACACTAATCACACCCCGACCTACCTGTCACCATATACACTAATCACACCCCGACCTACCTGTCACCATATACACTAATCACACCCCGACCTACCTGTCACCATATACACTAATCATACACCGACCTACCTGTCACCATCTACACTAATCACACACTGACCTACCTGTCACCATATACACTAATCACACCCCGACCTACCTGTCACCATATACACTAATCACACCCCGATTTACCTGTCACCATATACACTAATCACACACCGACCTACCTGTCACAATATACACTAATCACACCCCAACCTACCTGTCACCATATACACTAATCACACCCCAACCTACCTGTCACCATATACACTAATCACACCCCAACCTACCTGTCACCATATACACTAATCACACACCGACCTACCTGTCACCATATACACTAATCATACACCCCAACCTACCTGTTACCATATACACTAATCACACCCCGACCTACCTGTCACCATATACACTAATCACACCCCGACCTACCTGTCACCATATACACTAATCATACACCCCGACCTACCTGTTACCATATACACTAATCACACCCCGACCTACCTGTCACCATATACACGAATCACACCCCGACCTACCTGTCACCATATACACTAATCACACCCCGACCTACCTGTCACCATATACACTAATCATACACCGACCTACCTGTCACCATATACACTAATCACACCCCGACTTACCTGTCACCATATACACTAATCACACCCCGACTTACCTGTCACCATATACACTAATCACACCCCGACTTACCTGTCACCATATACACTAATCACACCCCGACTTATCTGTCACCATATACACTAATCACACCCCGACCTACCTGTCACCATATACACTAATCACACCCCGACCTACCTGTCACCATATACACTAATCACACACCGACCTACCTGTCACCATATACACTAATCACACCCCGACCTACCTGTCACCATATACACTAATCACACCCCGACCTACCTGTCACCGTATACACTAATCACACCCCGACCTACCTGTCACCATATACACTAATCACACCCCGACCTACCTGTCACCATATACACTAATCACACCCCGACCTACCTGTCACCGTATACACTAATCACACCCCGACCTACCTGTCACCATATACACTAATCACACCCCGACCTACCTGTCACCATATACACTAATCACACCCCGACCTACCTGTCACCATATACACTAATCACACCCCGACCTACCTGTCACCATATACACTAATCATACACCGACCTACCTGTCACCATCTACACTAATCACACACTGACCTACCTGTCACCATATACACTAATCACACCCCGACCTACCTGTCACCATATACACTAATCACACCCCGATTTACCTGTCACCATATACACTAATCACACACCGACCTACCTGTCACAATATACACTAATCACACCCCAACCTACCTGTCACCATATACACTAATCACACCCCAACCTACCTGTCACCATATACACTAATCACACCCCAACCTACCTGTCACCATATACACTAATCACACACCGACCTACCTGTCACCATATACACTAATCATACACCCCAACCTACCTGTTACCATATACACTAATCACACCCCGACCTACCTGTCACCATACACACTAATCACACCCCGACCTACCTGTCACCATATACACTAATCATACACCCCGACCTACCTGTTACCATATACACTAATCACACCCCGACCTACCTGTCACCATATACACGAATCACACCCCGACCTACCTGTCACCATATACACTAATCACACCCCGACCTACCTGTCACCATATACACTAATCATACACCGACCTACCTGTCACCATATACACTAATCACACCCCGACTTACCTGTCACCATATACACTAATCACACCCCGACTTACCTGTCACCATATACACTAATCACACCCCGACTTACCTGTCACCATATACACTAATCACACCCCGACTTATCTGTCACCATATACACTAATCACTCCCCGACCTACCTGTCACCATATACACTAATCACCCCCGACCTACCTGTCACCATATACACTAATCACACCCCGACTTACCTGTCACCATATACACTAATCACACCCCGACTTACCTTTCACCATATACACTAATCACACCCCGACTTACCTGTCACCATATACACTAATCACACCCCGACTTACCTGTCACCATATACACTAATCACACCCCAACCTACCTGTCACCATATACACTAATCACACCCCGACTTACCTGTCACCATATACACTAATCACACCCCGACCTACCTGTCACCATATACACTAATCATACACCGACCTACCTGTCACCATATACACTAATCACACCCCGACCTACCTGTCACCATATACACTAATCACACCCCGACCTACCTGTCACCATATACACTAATCATACACCGACCTACCTGTCACCATATACACTAATCATACACCAACCTACCTGTCACCATATACACTAATCATACACCAACCTACCTGTCACCATATACACTAATCACACCCCGACCTACCTGTCACCATATACACTAATCACACCCGACCTACCTGTCATCATATACACTAATCATACACCGACCTACCTGTCACCATATACACTAATCATACACCAACCTACCTGTCACCATATACACTAATCATACACCAACCTACCTGTCACCATATACACTAATCACACCCCAACCTACCTGTCACCATATACACTAATCACACCCCGACTTACCTGTCACCATATACACTAATCACACCCCGACCTACCTGTCACCATATACACTAATCATACACCGACCTACCTGTCACCATATACACTAATCACACCCCGACCTACCTGTCACCATATACACTAATCACACCCCGACCTACCTGTCACCATATACACTAATCATACACTGACCTACCTGTCACCATATACACTAATCATACACCAACCTACCTGTCACCATATACACTAATCATACACCAACCTACCTGTCACCATATACACTAATCACACCCCGACCTACCTGTCACCATATACACTAATCACACCCCAACCTACCTGTCACCATATACACTAATCACACCCCAACTTACCTGTCACCATATACACTAATCACACCCCGACTTACCTGTCACCATATACACTAATCACACCCCGACTTACCTGTCACCATATACACTAATCACACCCCAACCTACCTGTCACCATATACACTAATCACACCCCGACTTACCTGTCACCATATACACTAATCACACCCCGACCTACCTGTCACCATATACACTAATCATACACCGACCTACCTGTCACCATATACACTAATCATACCCCGACCTACCTGTCACCATATACACTAATCACACCCGACCTACCTGTCACCATATACACTAATCAAACACCGACCTACCTGTCACCATATACACTAATCACACCCCGACCTACCTGTCACCATATACACTAATCACACCCCGACCTACCTGTCACCATATACACTAATCATACACCAACCTACCTGTCACTATATACACTAATCACACCCCGACCTACCTGTCACCATATACACTAATCACACCCCGACCTACCTGTCACCACATACACTAATAATACACCGACCTACCTGTCACCATATACACTAATCACACCCCGACCTACCTGTCACCATATACACTAATCACACCCCGACCTACCTGTCACCACATACACTAATCATACACCGACCTACCTGTCACCATATACACTAATCACACCCCGACCTACCTGTCACCATATACACTAATCACACCCCGACCTACCTGTCACCACATACACTAATCATACACCGACCTACCTGTCACCACATACACTAATCACACCCCGACCTACCTGTCACCATATACACTAATCATACACCGACCTACCTG
This sequence comes from Rana muscosa, assembly GCA_029206835.1. Classification (NCBI taxonomy): domain Eukaryota; kingdom Metazoa; phylum Chordata; class Amphibia; order Anura; family Ranidae; genus Rana; species Rana muscosa. The sequence goes on from CM055117.1 coordinate 18,745,239, forward strand.
TCACCATCTACACTAATCACACACTGACCTACCTGTCACCATATACACTAATCACACCCCGACCTACCTGTCACCATATACACTAATCACACCCCGATTTACCTGTCACCATATACACTAATCACACACCGACCTACCTGTCACAATATACACTAATCACACCCCAACCTACCTGTCACCATATACACTAATCACACCCCAACCTACCTGTCACCATATACACTAATCACACCCCAACCTACCTGTCACCATATACACTAATCACACACCGACCTACCTGTCACCATATACACTAATCATACACCCCAACCTACCTGTTACCATATACACTAATCACACCCCGACCTACCTGTCACCATATACACTAATCACACCCCGACCTACCTGTCACCATATACACTAATCATACACCCCGACCTACCTGTTACCATATACACTAATCACACCCCGACCTACCTGTCACCATATACACGAATCACACCCCGACCTACCTGTCACCATATACACTAATCACACCCCGACCTACCTGTCACCATATACACTAATCATACACCGACCTACCTGTCACCATATACACTAATCACACCCCGACTTACCTGTCACCATATACACTAATCACACCCCGACTTACCTGTCACCATATACACTAATCACACCCCGACTTACCTGTCACCATATACACTAATCACACCCCGACTTACCTGTCACCATATACACTAATCACACCCCAACCTACCTGTCACCATATACACTAATCACACCCCGACTTACCTGTCACCATATACACTAATCACACCCCGACCTACCTGTCACCATATACACTAATCATACACCGACCTACCTGTCACCATATACACTAATCACACCCCGACCTACCTGTCACCATATACACTAATCACACCCCGACCTACCTGTCACCATATACACTAATCATACACCGACCTACCTGTCACCATATACACTAATCATACACCAACCTACCTGTCACCATATACACTAATCATACACCAACCTACCTGTCACCATATACACTAATCACACCCCGACCTACCTGTCACCATATACACTAATCACACCCGACCTACCTGTCATCATATACACTAATCATACACCGACCTACCTGTCACCATATACACTAATCATACACCAACCTACCTGTCACCATATACACTAATCATACACCAACCTACCTGTCACCATATACACTAATCACACCCCAACCTACCTGTCACCATATACACTAATCACACCCCGACTTACCTGTCACCATATACACTAATCACACCCCGACCTACCTGTCACCATATACACTAATCATACACCGACCTACCTGTCACCATATACACTAATCACACCCCGACCTACCTGTCACCATATACACTAATCACACCCCGACCTACCTGTCACCATATACACTAATCATACACCGACCTACCTGTCACCATATACACTAATCATACACCAACCTACCTGTCACCATATACACTAATCATACACCAACCTACCTGTCACCATATACACTAATCACACCCCGACCTACCTGTCACCATATACACTAATCACACCCCAACCTACCTGTCACCATATACACTAATCACACCCCAACTTACCTGTCACCATATACACTAATCACACCCCGACTTACCTGTCACCATATACACTAATCATACACCGACCTACCTGTCACCATATACACTAATCACACCCCGACTTACCTGTCACCATATACACTAATCATACACCGACCTACCTGTCACCATATACACTAATCACACCCCAACTTACCTGTCACCATATACACTAATCACACCCCGACTTACCTGTCACCATATACACTAATCACACCCCAACCTACCTGTCACCATATACACTAATCACACCCCGACTTACCTGTCACCATATACACTAATCACACCCCGACCTACCTGTCACCATATACACTAATCATACACCGACCTACCTGTCACCATATACACTAATCATACCCCGACCTACCTGTCACCATATACACTAATCACACCCGACCTACCTGTCACCATATACACTAATCAAACACCGACCTACCTGTCACCATATACACTAATCACACCCCGACCTACCTGTCACCATATACACTAATCACACCCCGACCTACCTGTCACCATATACACTAATCATACACCAACCTACCTGTCACTATATACACTAATCACACCCCGACCTACCTGTCACCATATACACTAATCACACCCCGACCTACCTGTCACCACATACACTAATCATACACCGACCTACCTGTCACCATATACACTAATCACACCCCGACCTACCTGTCACCATATACACTAATCACACCCCGACCTACCTGTCACCACATACACTAATCATACACCGACCTACCTGTCACCATATACACTAATCACACCCCGACCTACCTGTCACCATATACACTAATCACACCCCGACCTACCTGTCACCACATACACTAATCATACACCGACCTACCTGTCACCATATACACTAATCACACCCCGACCTACCTGTCACCATATACACTAATCACACCCCGACCTACCTGTCACCACATACACTAATCATACCCCGACCTACCTGTCACCATATACACTAATCACACCCCGACCTACCTGTCACCATATACACTAATCACACCCCGACCTACCTGTCACCATATACACTAATCACACCCCGACCTACCTGTCACCATATACACTAATCATACACCAACCTACCTGTCACCATATACACTAATCACACCCCGACCTACCTGTCACCATATACACTAATCACACCCCGACCTACCTGTCACCATATACACTAATCATACACCAACCTACCTGTCACCATATACACCAATCACACCCCGACTTACCTGTCACCATATACACTAATCACACCCCGACTTACCTGTCACCATATACACTAATCACACCCCGACCTACCTGTCACCATATACACTAATCACACCCCGACCTACCTGTCACCATATACACTAATCATACACCGACCTACCTGTCACCATATACACTAATCACACCCCGATCTACCTGTCACCATATACACTAATCACACACCGACCTACCTGTCACCATATACACTAATCATACACCGACCTACCTGTCACCATATACACTAATCACCACCGACCTACCTGTCACCATATACACTAATCACACCCCAACCTACCTGTCACCAGATACACTAATCACACCCCAACCTACCTGTCACCATATACACTAATCACACACCGACCTACCTGTCACCATATACACTAATCATACACCGACCTACCTGTCACAATATACACTAATCACACCCCAACCTACCTGTCACCATATACACTAATCACACACCGACCTACCTGTCACCATATACACTAATCATACACCGACCTACCTGTCACCATATACACTAATCACACCCCGACCTACCTGTCACCATATACACTAATCATACACCGACCTACCTGTCACCATATACACTAATCACACCCCGACCTACCTGTCACCATATACACTAATCACACACCGACCTACCTGTCACCATATACACTAATCACACCCCGACCTACCTGTCACCATATACACTAATCACACACCGACCTACCTGTCACCATATACACTAATCATACACCGACCTACCTGTCACCATATACACTAATCACACCCCGACCTACCTGTCACCATATACACTAATCATACACCCCGACCTACCTGTTACCATATACACTAATCATACACCGACCTACCTGTCACCATATACACTAATCACACCCCGACCTACCTGTCACCATATACACTAATCACACACCGACCTACCTGTCACAATATACACTAATCACACCCCAACCTACCTGTCACCATATACACTAATCACACCCCAACCTACCTGTCACCATATACACTAATCACACACCGACCTACCTGTCACCATATACACTAATCACACCCCGACCTACCTGTCACCATATACACTAATCACACACCAACCTACCTGTCACCATATACACTAATCACACCCCGACCTACCTGTCACCATATACACTAATCATACACCCCGACCTACCTGTTACCATATACACTAATTACACCCCGACCTACCTGTCACCATATACACTAATCACACCCCGACCTACCTGTCACCATATACACTAATCATACCCCGACCTACCTGTTACCATATACACTAATCACACCCCGACCTACCTGTCACCATATACACTAATCACACCCCGACCTACCTGTCACCATATACACTAATCATACACCGACCTACCTGTCACCATATACACTAATCACACCCCGACCTACCTGTCACCATATACACTAATCATACACCGACTTACCTGTCACCATATACACTAATCACACCCCGACTTACCTGTCACCATATACACTAATCACACCCCGACTTACCTGTCACCATATACACTAATCACACCCCGACTTACCTTTCATCATATACACTAATCACACCCCGACCTACCTGTCACCATATACACTAATCATACACCCCGACCTACCTGTTACCATATACACTAATCACACCCCGACCTACCTGTCACCATATACACTAATCACACCCCGACCTACCTGTCACCATATACACTAATCATACACCCCGACCTACCTGTTACCATATACACTAATCATACACCCCGACCTACCTGTTACCATATACACTAATCACACCCCGACCTACCTGTCACCATATACACTAATCACACCCCGACCTACCTGTCACCATATACACTAATCATACACCGACCTACCTGTCACCATATACACTAATCATACACCGACCTACCTGTCACCATATACACTAATCACACCCCGACTTACCTGTCACCATATACACTAATCACACCCCGACTTACCTGTCACCATATACACTAATCACACCCCGACTTACCTGTCACCATATACACTAATCACACCCCGACTTACCTGTCACCATATACACTAATCACACCCCAACCTACCTGTCACCATATACACTAATCACACCCCGACTTACCTGTCACCATATACACTAATCACACCCCGACTTACCTGTCACCATATACACTAATCACACCCCGACTTACCTTTCATCATATACACTAATCACACCCCGACCTACCTGTCACCATATACACTAATTATACACCCCGACCTACCTGTTACCATATACACTAATCACACCCCGACCTACCTGTCACCATATACACCAATCACACCCCGACCTACCTGTCACCATATACACTAATCATACACCCCGACCTACCTGTTACCATATACACTAATCACACCCCGACCTACCTGTCACCATATACACTAATCACACCCGACCTACCTGTCACCATATACACTAATCATACACCGACCTACCTGTCACCATATACACTAATCACACCCCGACTTACCTGTCACCATATACACTAATCACACCCCGACTTACCTGTCACCATATACACTAATCACACCCCAACCTACCTGTCACCATATACACTAATCACACCCCGACTTACCTGTCACCATATACACTAATCACACCCCGACTTACCTGTCACCATATACAATAATCACACCCCAACCTACCTGTCACCATATACACTAATCACACCCCGACTTACCTGTCACCATATACACTAATCACACCCCGACCTACCTGTCACCATATACACTAATCACACCCCGACTTACCTGTCACCATATACACTAATCACACCCCGACTTACCTGTCACCATATACACTAATCACACCCCGACTTACCTGTCACCATATACACTAATCATACACCGACCTACCTGTCACCATATACACTAATCACACCCGACCTACCTGTCACCATATACACTAATCACACCCCGACTTACCTGTCACCATATACACTAATCACACCCCAACCTACCTGTCACCATATACACTAATCACACCCCGACCTACCAGTCACCATATACACTAATCATACACCGACCTACCTGTCACCATATACACTAATCACACCCGACCTACCTGTCACCATATACACTAATCACACCCCGACTTACCTGTCACCATATACACTAATCACACGCCGACTTACCTGTTACCATATACACTAATCATACACCGACCTACCTGTCACCATATACACTAATCATACACCGACCTACCTGTCACCATATACACTAATCACACCCGACCTACCTGTCACCATATACACTAATCACACCCCGACTTACCTGTCACCATATACACTAATCACACCCCAACCTACCTGTCACCATATACACTAATCACACCCCGACTTACCTGTCACCATATACACTAATCACACCCCAACCTACCTGTCACCATATACACTAATCACACCCCGACCTACCTGTCACCATATACACTAATCACACCCCAACCTACCTGTCACCATATACACTAATCACACCTGACCTACCTGTCACCATATACACTAATCACACACCGACCTACCTGTCACCATATACACTAATCACACCCCGACCTACCTGTCACCATATACACTAATCATACACCGACCTACCTGTCACCAAATACACTAATCACATCCCAACCTACCTGTCACCATATACACTAATCATACACCGACCTACCTGTCACCATATACACTAATGACACACCGACCTACCTGTCACCATATACACTAATCACACCCCGACTTACCTGTCACCATATACACTAACCACACCCCGACTTACCTGTCACCATATACACTAATCACACCCCGACCTACCTGCCACCATATACACTAATCACACCCCGACCTACCTGTCACCATATACACTAATCACACCCCGACCTACCTGTCACCATATACACAAATCACACCCCAACCTACCTGTCACCATATACACTAATGACACACCGACCTACCTGTCACCATATACACTAATCACACCCCGACTTACCTGTCACCATATACACTAATCATACACCGACCTACCTGTCACCATATACACTAATCACACCCCGACCTACCTGTCACCATATACACTAATCACACCCCGACCTACCTGTCACCATATACACTAATCACTCCCCGACCTACCTGTCACCATATACACTAATCACACCCCGACCTACCTGTCACCATATACACTAATCACACCCCGACCTACCTGTCACCATATACACTAATCACACCCCGACCTACCTGTCACCATATACACTAATCACACCCCGACCTACCTGTCACCATATACACTAATCACACCCCGACCTACCTGTCATCATATACACTAATCATACACCCCAACCTACCTGTCACCATATACACTAATCACACACCGACCTACCTGTCACCATATACACTAATCATACACCGACCTACCTGTCACCATATACACTAATCACACCCCGACTTACCTGTCACCATATACAGTAATCACACCCCGACTTACCTGTCACCATATACACTAATCACACCCCGACCTACCTGTCACCATATACACTAATCATACACTGACCTACCTGTCACCATATACACTAATCATACACCGACTTACCTGTCACCATATACACTAATCACACCCCGACCTACCTGTCATCATATACACTAATCACACCCCGACCTACCTGTCACCATATACACTAATCACACCCCGACCTACCTGTCACCATATACACTAATCACACCCCGACCTAACTGTCACCATATACACTAATCACACCCCGACCTACCTGTCACCATATACGCTAATCACACCCCGACCTACCTGTCACCATATACACTAATCACACCCCGACCTACCTGTCACCATATCCACTAATCACACACCGACCTACCTGTCACCATATACACTAATCACACACCGACCTACCTGTCACCATATACACTAGTAATCATACACCGACCTACCTGTCACCATATACACTAATCACACCCCGACCTACCTGTCACCATATACACTAATCACACCCCGACCTACCTGTCACCATATACACTAGTAATCATACACCGACCTACCTGTCACCATATACACTAATCACACCCCGACCTACCTGTCACCATATACACTAATCACACCCCGACTTACCTGTGACCATATACACTAATCACACCCCGACCTACCTGTCACCATATACACTAATCACACCCCGACCTACCTGTCACCATATACACTAATCACACCCCGACCTACCTGTCACCATATACACTAATCACACCCCGACCTACCTGTCACCATATACACTAATCACACCCCGACCTACCTGTCACCATATGCACTAATCACACCCCGACCTACCTGTCACCATATACACTAATCACACCCCGACCTAACTGTCACCATATACACTAATCACACCCCGACCTACCTGTCACCATATACACTAATCACATCCCGACCTACCTGTCACCATATACACTAATCATACACCGACCTACCTGTCACCATATACACTAATCATACACCGACCTACCTGTCACCATATACACTAATCACACCCCGACCTACCTGTCACCATATACACTAATCACACCCCGACCTACCTGTCACCATATACACTAATCACACACCGACCTACCTGTCACCATATACACTAATCACACACCGACCTACCTGTCACCATATACACTAATCACTCCCCGATCTACCTGTCACCATATACACTAATCATACACCGACCTACCTGTCACCATATACACTAATCACACCCCGACCTACCTGTCACCATATACACTAATCACTCCCCGACCTACCTGTCACCATATACACTAATCATACCCCGACCTACCTGTCACCATATACACTAATCACACCCCAACCTACCTGTCACCATATACACTAATCACTCCCCGACCTACCTGTCACCATATACACTAATCACTCCCCGACCTACCTGTCACCATATACACTAATCATACACCGACCTACCTGTCACCATATACACTAATCACACCCCGACCTACCTGTCACCATATACACTAATCATACACCGACCTACCTGTCACCATATACACTAATCACACCCCGACCTACCTGTCACCATATACACTAATCATACACCCCGACCTACCTGTTACCATATACACTAATCACACCCCGACCTACCTGTCACCATATACACTAATCACACCCCGACCTACCTGTCACTATATACACTAATCATACACCGACCTACCTGTCACCATATACACTAATCACACCCCGACCTACCTGTCACCATATACACTAATCACACCCCGACCTACCTGTCACCATATACACTAATCACACCCCGACTTACCTGTCACCATATACACTAATCACACCCGGACCTACCTGTCACCATATACACTAATCACACCCGACCTACCTGTCACCATATACACTAATCACACCCGACCTACCTGTCACCATATACACTAATCACACCCCGACCTACCTGTCACCATATGCACTAATCACACCCCGACCTACCTGTCACCATATACACTAATCACACCCCGACCTAACTGTCACCATATACACTAATCACACCCCGACCTACCTGTCACCATATACACTAATCACATCCCGACCTACCTGTCACCATATACACTAATCATACACCGACCTACCTGTCACCATATACACTAATCATACACCGACCTACCTGTCACCATATACACTAATCACACCCCGACCTACCTGTCACCATATACACTAATCACACCCCGACCTACCTGTCACCATATACACTAATCACACACCGACCTACCTGTCACCATATACACTAATCACACACCGACCTACCTGTCACCATATACACTAATCACTCCCCGATCTACCTGTCACCATATACACTAATCATACACCGACCTACCTGTCACCATATACACTAATCACACCCCGACCTACCTGTCACCATATACACTAATCACTCCCCGACCTACCTGTCACCATATACACTAATCATACCCCGACCTACCTGTCACCATATACACTAATCACACCCCAACCTACCTGTCACCATATACACTAATCACTCCCCGACCTACCTGTCACCATATACACTAATCACTCCCCGACCTACCTGTCACCATATACACTAATCATACACCGACCTACCTGTCACCATATACACTAATCACACCCCGACCTACCTGTCACCATATACACTAATCATACACCGACCTCCCTGTCACCATATACACTAATCACACCCCGACCTACCTGTCACCATATACACTAATCATACACCCCGACCTACCTGTTACCATATACACTAATCACACCCCGACCTACCTGTCACCATATACACTAATCACACCCCGACCTACCTGTCACTATATACACTAATCATACACCGACCTACCTGTCACCATATACACTAATCACACCCCGACCTACCTGTCACCATATACACTAATCACACCCCGACCTACCTGTCACCATATACACTAATCACACCCCGACTTACCTGTCACCATATACACTAATCACACCCGGACCTACCTGTCACCATATACACTAATCACACCCGACCTACCTGTCACCATATACACTAATCACACCCGACCTACCTGTCACCATATACACTAATCACACCCCGACCTACCTGTCACCATATCCACTAATCACACACCGACCTACCTGTCACCATATAAACTAATCACACACCGACCTACCTGTCACCATATACACTAATCACTCCCCGACCTACCTGTCACCATATACACTAATCATACACCGACCTACCTGTCACCATATACACTAATCATACACCGACCTACCTGTCACCATATACACTAATCATACCCCGACCTACCTGTCACCATATACACTAATCACACCCCGACCTACCTGTCACCATATACACTAATCACACCCCGACCTACCTGTCACCATATACACTAATCATACACCGACCTACCTGTCATCATATACACTAATCATACACCGACCTACCTGTCACCATATACAGTAATCATACACCGACCTACCTGTCACCATATACACTAATCACACCCCGACCTACCTGTCACCATATACACTAATCACACCCCGACCTGCCTGTCACCATATACACTAATCACTCCCCGACCTACCTGTCACCATATACACTAATCACACCCCAACCTACCTGTCACCATATACACTAATCACACCCCGACCTACCTGTCACCATATACACTAATCATACACACCGACCTACCTGACACCATATACACTAATCATACACCGACCTACCTGTCACCATATACACTAATCACACCCCGACCTGCCTGTCACCATATACACTAATCACTCCCCGACCTACCTGTCACCATATACACTAATCACACCCCAACCTACCTGTCACCATATACACTAATCACACCCCGACCTACCTGTCACCATATACACTAATCATACACACCGACCTACCTGTCACCATATACACTAATCACACCCCGACCTACCTGTCACCATATACACTAATCACACCCCGACCTACCTGTCACCATATACACTAATCACACCCCGACCTACCTCACCATATACACTAATCACACACCGACCTACCTGTCACCATATACACTTATCATACACACCGACCTACCTGTCACCATATACACTAATCACACACCGACCTACCTGTCACCATATACACTAATCACACCCCGACCTACCTGTCATCATATACACTAATCACACCCCGACCTACCTGTCACCATATACACTAATCACACACCGACCTACCTGTCACCATATACACTAATCATACCCCGACCTACCTGTCACCATATACACTAATCATACACACCGACCTACCTGTCACCATATACACTAATCACACCCCGACCTACCTGTCACCATATACACTAATCACTCCCCGACCTACCTGTCACCATATACACTAATCACTCCCCGACCTACCTGTCACCATATACACTAATCACACCCGACCTACCTGTCACCATATACACTAATCACACCCCAACCTACCTGTCACCATATACACTAATCACCCCCGACCTACCTGTCACCATATACACTAATCATACACCGACCTACCTGTCACCATATACACTAATCATACACCGACCTACCTGTCACCATATACACTAATCACACCCCGACCTACCTGTCACCATATACACTAATCACACCCCGACCTACCTGTCACCATATACACTAATCATACACCGACCTACCTGTCACCATATACACTAATCACACACCGACCTACCTGTCACCATATACACTAATCACACACCGACCTACCTGTCACCATATACACTAATCACACCCCGACCTACCTGTCATCATATACACTAATCACACCCCGACCTACCTGTCACCATATACACTAATCACACACCGACCTACGTGTCACCATATACACTAATCATACCCCGACCTACCTGTCACCATATACACTAATCATACACACCGACCTACCTGTCACCATATACACTAATCACACCCCGACCTACCTGTCACCATATACACTAATCACTCCCCGACCTACCTGTCACCATATACACTAATCACTCCCCGACCTACCTGTCACCATATACACTAATCACTCCCCGACCTACCTGTCACCATATACACTAATCACACCCCGACCTACCTGTCACCATATACACTAATCACACCCCGACCTACCTGTCATCATATACACTAATCACACCCCGACCTACCTGTCACCATATACACTAATCACACACCGACCTACGTGTCACCATATACACTAATCATACCCCGACCTACCTGTCACCATATACACTAATCATACACACCGACCTACCTGTCACCATATACACTAATCACACCCCGACCTACCTGTCACCATATACACTAATCACTCCCCGACCTACCTGTCACCATATACACTAATCACTCCCCGACCTACCTGTCACCATATACACTAATCACTCCCCGACCTACCTGTCACCATATACACTAATCACACCCCGACCTACCTGTCACCATATACACTAATCACACCCCGACCTACCTGTCACCATATACACTAATCACACCCCGACCTACCTGTCACCATATACACTAATCACACCCCGACCTACCTGTCACCATATACACTAATCACACCCCGACCTACCTGTCACCATATACACTAATCATACACCGACTTACCTGTCACCATATACACTAATCATACACCGACCTACCTGTCACCATATACACTAATCACACCCCAACCTACCTGTCATCATATACACTAATCACACACCGACCTACCTGTCACCATATACACTAATCACACCCCGACCTACCTGTCACCATATACACTAATCACACCCCGACCTACCTGTCACCATATACACTAATCACACCCCGACCTACCTGTCACCATATACACTAATCACACCCCGACTTACCTGTCATCATATACACTAATCACACCCCGACCTACCTGTCACCATATACACTAATCACACCCCGACTTACCTGTCATCATATACACTAATCATACCCCGACCTACCTGTCATCATATACACTAATCACTCCCCGACCTACCTGTCACCATATACACTAATCACACACCGACCTACCTGTCACCATATACACTAATCACACCCCGACCTACCTGTCATCATATACACTAATCACACCCCGAGCTACCTGTCATCATATACACTAATCACACCCCGACCTACCTGTCATCATATACACTAATCACACCCCGAGCTACCTGTCATCATATACACTAATCACACCCCGACCTACCTGTCACCATATACACTAATCATACACCGACCTACCTGTCACCATATACACTAATCACACTCCGACCTACCTGTCACCATATACACTAATCACACCCCGACCTACCTGTCACCATATACACTAATCACACCCCGACCTACCTGTCACCATATACACTAATCACACCCCAACCTACCTGTCACCATATACACTAATCATACACCGACCTACCTGTCACCATATACACTAATCACACCCCGAGCTACCTGTCATCATATACACTAATCACACCCCGACCTACCTGTCACCATATACACTAATCATACACCGACCTACCTGTCATCATATACACTAATCACACCCCGACCTACCTGTCACCATATACACTAATCACACCCCGACTTACCTGTCACCATATACACTAATCACACACCGACCTACCTGTCACCATATACACTAATCACACCCCGACCTACCTGTCACCATATACACTAATCACACCCCGACCTACCTGTCACCATATACACTAATCATACACCGACCTACCTGTCACCATATACACTAATCACACCCCGACCTACCTGTCACCATATACACTAATCACACACCGACCTACCTGTCACCATATACACTAATCATACCCCGACCTACCTGTCACCATATACACTAATCATACACCGACCTACCTGTCACCATATACACTAATCACTCCCCGACCTACCTGTCACCATATACACTAATCACTCCCCGACCTACCTGTCACCATATACACTAATCACACCCCGACCTACCTGTCACCATATACACTAATCACTCCCCGACCTACCTGTCACCATATACACTAATCACTCCCCGACCTACCTGTCACCATATACACTAATCACACACAGTGTAGCGCAGTACAAGGTGTCAGTAGTATGTGGGGGATATTTGGGGTTCCATATTACAGAAAATTATCTATAGGGGGAGGGGATAGTAGAATAGAAGATATTTGCATATTTATAGTTATCATACATTGGATAGAATCGTACAATAACCCGGGGGAGGGGGATTTTACCTGGAGAGGTGATGGGTTACAATTTTATATTGTTTGCTTATATGGCAGACCTGACTTGTATCCCATAAACATGACTTACTTTCTGTTCTGACTTCTCATATTATTGCAGAGGGTGTGGAGCTCCTGAGTGTAAAATATTTCTATATAAGTTGTGTGAAGGTCAGTGACAGAGGAGACACCGAGCTCATCACCGACCGAGACATGATCTGTCCACCGACCTCTCCTGTGTATGGGGGTGAGTTCATATCCCGGGGGGCAGAGTGTGATAGTGGGAAGTGGGGGGGGGGGTCAGTGATATTAGTGGGGGGTCAGGCGGGTGGGTGGGGGTGAGGCAGTGATGTTGGTGTGGGGGGGGTCAGTGATGTTAGTGGGGGGGTCAGGTGGGTGGGTGGGGGTGAGGCAGTGATGTTGGTGATGGGGGCTCAGTGATGATGGGGGGGCAGTGATGTTGGTGTGGGGGGGGGGTCAGTGATGCTGGGCGGTCAGTGATGTTGGTGATGGGGGCTCAGTGATGATGGGGGGGCAGTGATGTTGGTGATGGGGGCTCAGTGATGATGGGGGCAGTGATGTTGGTGATGGGGGCTCAGTGATGATGGGGGGGGCAGTGATGTTGGTGATGGGGGCTCAGTGATGATGGGCGGTCAGTGATGTTGGTGATGGGGGCTCAGAGATGATGGGGGGCAGTGATGTTGGTGATGGGGCTCAGTGATGATGGGGGCAGTGATGTTGGTGATGGGGGCTCAGTGATGATGGGGGAGCAGTGATGCTGGTGATGGGGGCTCAGTGATGATGGGGGGGCAGTGATGTTGGTGATGGGGGCTCAGTGATGATGGGGGGGGCAGTGATGTTGGTGATGGGGGCTCAGTGATGATGGGGGGGGCAGTGATGTTGGTGATGGGGGCTCAGTGATGATGGGGGGGCAGTGATGTTGGTGATGGGGGCTCAGAGATGATGGGGGCAGTGATGTTGGTGATGGGGGCTCAGTGATGATGGGGCAGTGATGTTGGTGATGGGGGCTCAGTAATGATGGGGGGGCAGTGATGTTGGTGATGGGGGCTCAGTGATGATGGGGGGGGCAGTGATGTTGGTGATGGGGGCTCAGTGATGATGGGCGGTCAGTGATGTTGGTGATGGGGGCTCAGTGATGATGGGGGAGCAGTGATGTTGGTGATGGGGGCTCAGTGATGATGGGGGGCAGTTATGTTGGTGATGGGGGCTCAGTGATGATGGGGGAGCAGTGATGTTGGTGATGGGGGCTCAGTGATGATGGGGGAGCAGTGATGCTGGTGATGGGGGCTCAGTGATGATGGGGGAGCAGTGATGCTGGTGATGGGGGCTCAGTGATGATGGGGGGCAGTGATGTTGGTAAAGGGGGCTCAGAGATGATGGGGGGCAGTGATGTTGGTGATGGGGGCTCAGTGATGATGGAGGCGCAGTGATGTTGGTGATGGGGGCTCAGTGATGATGGGGGGCAGTGATGCTGGTGATGGGGGCTCAGTGATGATGGGGGGGCAGTGATGTTGGTGATGGGGGCTCAGTGATGATGGGGGGGGCAGTGATGTTGGTGATGGGGGCTCAGTGATGATGGGCGGTCAGTGATGTTGGTGATGGGGGCTCAGTGATGATGGGGGAGCAGTGATGTTGGTGATGGGGGCTCAGTGATGATGGGGGGGCAGTGATGTTGGTGATGGGGGCTCAGTGATGATGGGGGGGCAGTGATGCTGGTGATGGGGGCTCAGTGATGATGGGGGGCAGTGATGTTGGTGATGGGGGCTCAGTGATGATGGGGGGGCAGTGATGTTGGTGATGGGGGCTCAGTGATGATGGGGGCAGTGATGTTGGTGATGGGGGCTCAGTGATGATGGGGGGGCAGTGATGTTGGTGATGGGGGCTCAGTGATGATGGGCGGTCAGTGATGTTGGTGATGGGGGCTCAGTGATGATGGGGGGGCAGTGATGTTGGTGATGGGGGCTCAGTGATGATGGGGGGGCAGTGATGTTGGTGATGGGGGCTACCTGTCATCATATACACTAATCACACCCCGACCTACCTGTCACCATATACACTAATCATATCCCGACCTACCTGTCACCATATACACTAATCATACACCGACCTACCTGTCACCATATACACTAATCACTCCCCGACCTACCTGTCACCATATACACTAATCACTCCCCGACCTACCTGTCACCATATACACTAATCACTCCCCGACCTACCTGTCACCATATACACTAATCACACACAGTGTAGCGCAGTACAAGGTGTCAGTAGTATGTGGGGGATATTTGGGGTTCCATATTACAGAAAATGATCTATAGGGGGAGGGGATAGTAGAATAGAAGATATTTGCATATTTATAGATATCATACATTGGATAGAATCGTACAATAACCCGGGGGAGGGGGATTTTACCTGGAGAGGTGATGGGTTACAATTTTATATTGTTTGCTTATATGGCAGACCTGACTTGTATCCCATAAACATGACTTACTTTCTGTTCTGACTTCTCATATTATTGCAGAGGGTGTGGAGCTCCTGAGTGTAAAATATTTCTATATAAGTTGTGTGAAGGTCAGTGACAGAGGAGACACCGAGCTCATCACCGACCGAGACATGATCTGTCCACCGACCTCTCCTGTGTATGGGGGTGACTTCATATCCTGGGGGGCAGAGTGTGATAGTGGGAAGTGGGGGGGGTCAGTGATGTTAGTGGGGGGTCAGGCGGGTGGGTGGGGGTGAGGCAGTGATGTTGGTGTGGGGGGGGGTCAGTGATGTTAGTGGGGGGGTCAGGTGGGTGGGTGGGGGTGAGGCAGTGATGTTGGTGATGGGGGCTCAGTGATGATGGGGGGATAGTGATGTTGGTGTGGGGGGGGGGTCAGTGATGCTGGGCGGTCAGTGATGTTGGTGATGGGGGCTCAGTGATGATGGGGGGGCAGTGATGTTGGTGATGGGGGCTCAGTGATGTTGGTGATGGGGGCTCAGAGATGATGGGGGGCAGTGATGTTGGTGATGGGGGCTCAGTGATGATGGGGGCAGTGATGTTGGTGATGGGGGCTCAGTGATGATGGGGGAGCAGTGATGCTGGTGATGGGGGCTCAGTGATGATGGGCGGTCAGTGATGTTGGTGATGGGGGCTCAGTGATGATGGGGGGGCAGTGATGTTGGTGATGGGGGCTCAGTGATGATGGGGGCAGTGATGTTGGTGATGGGGGCTCAGTGATGATGGGGGGGCAGTGATGTTGGTGATGGGGGCTACCTGTCACCATATACACTAATCACTCCCCGACCTACCTGTCACCATATACACTAATCACTCCCCGACCTACCTGTCACCATATACACTAATCATACACCGACCTACCTGTCACCATATACACTAATCATACCCCGACCTCCCTGTCACCATATACACTAATCACACCCCGACCTACCTGTCACCATATACACTAATCACACCCCGACCTACCTGTCACCATATACACTAATCACACCCTGACCTACCTGTCACCATATACACTAATCACACCCCGACTTACCTGTCACCATATACACTAATCACACCCGGACCTACCTGTCACCATATACACTAATCACACCCCGACCTGCCTGTCACCATATACACTAATCACACCCCGACCTACCTGTCACCATATACACTAATCACACCCCGACCTACCTGTCACCATATACACTAATCACACCCCGACCTACCTCACCATATACACTAATCACACACCGACCTACCTGTCACCATATACACTTATAATACACACATGATGGGGGGCAGTGATGTTGGTGATGGGGGCTCAGTGATGATGGAGGGGCAGTGATGTTGGTGATGGGGGCTCAGTGATGATGGGGGCAGTGATGCTGGTGATGGGGGCTCAGTGATGATGGGGCAGTGATGTTGGTGATGGGGGCTCAGTGATGATGGGGGGGCAGTGATGTTGGTGATGGGGGCTCAGTGATGATGGGGGGGCAGTGATGTTGGTGATGGGGGCTACCTGTCACCATATACACTAATCACTCCCCGACCTACCTGTCACCATATACACTAATCACTCCCCGACCTACCTGTCACCATATACACTAATCATACACCGACCTACCTGTCACCATATACACTAATCATACCCCGACCTCCCTGTCACCATATACACTAATCACACCCCGACCTACCTGTCACCATATACACTAATCACACCCCGACCTACCTGTCACCATATACACTAATCACACCCTGACCTACCTGTCACCATATACACTAATCACACCCCGACTTACCTGTCACCATATACACTAATCACACCCGGACCTACCTGTCACCATATACACTTATCATACACACATGATGGGGGGCAGTGATGTTGGTGATGGGGGCTCAGTGATGATGGAGGGGCAGTGATGTTGGTGATGGGGGCTCAGTGATGATGGGGGCAGTGATGCTGGTGATGGGGGCTCAGTGATGATGGGGCAGTGATGTTGGTGATGGGGGCTCAGTGATGATGGGGGGGCAGTGATGTTGGTGATGGGGGCTCAGTGATGATGGGGGGGCAGTGATGTTGGTGATGGGGGCTCAGTGATGATGGGCGGTCAGTGATGTTGGTGATGGGGGCTCAGTGATGATGGGGGAGCAGTGATGTTGGTGATGGGGGCTCAGTGATGATGGGGGGGCAGTGATGTTGGTGATGGGGGCTCAGTGATGATGGGGGGGCAGTGATGCTGGTGATGGGGGCTCAGTGATGATGGGGGGGCAGTGATGTTGGTGATGGGGGCTCAGTGATGATGGGGGGGCAGTGATGTTGGTGATGGGGGCTCAGTGATGATGGGGGCAGTGATGCTGGTGATGGGGGCTCAGTGATGATGGGGGGGCAGTGATGTTGGTGATGGGGGCTCAGTGATGATGGGGGCAGTGATGTTGGTGATGGGGGCTCAGTGATGATGGGGGGGGCAGTGATGTTGGTGATGGGGGCTCAGTGATGATGGGCGGTCAGTGATGTTGGTGATGGGGGCTCAGTGATGATGGGGGGGCAGTGATGTTGGTGATGGGGGCTCAGTGATGATGGGCGGTCAGTGATGTTGGTGATGGGGGCTCAGTGATGATGGGGGGGCAGTGATGTTGGTGATGGGGGCTCAGTGATGATGGGGGCAGTGATGTTGGTGATGGGGGCTCAGTGATGATGGGGGGGCAGTGATGTTGGTGATGGGGGCTACCTGTCATCATATACACTAATCACACCCCGAGCTACCTGTCATCATATACACTAATCACACCCCGACCTACCTGTCACCATATACACTAATCATACACCGACCTACCTGTCACCATATACACTAATCACACCCCGACCTTCCTGTCACCATATACACTAATCACACCCCGACTTACCTGTCACCATATACACTAATCACACACCGACCTACCTGTCACCATATACACTAATCACACCCCGACCTACCTGTCACCATATACACTAATCATACACCGACCTACCTGTCACCATATACACTAATCACACCCCGACCTACCTGTCACCATATACACTAATCACACACCGACCTACCTGTCACCATATACACTAATCATACCCCGACCTACCTGTCACCATATACACTAATCATACCCCGACCTACCTGTCACCATATACACTAATCATACACCGACCTACCTGTCACCATATACACTAATCACTCCCCGACCTACCTGTCACCATATACACTAATCACTCCCCGACCTACCTGTCACCATATACACTAATCACACACAGTGTAGCGCAGTACAAGGTGTCAGTAGTATGTGGGGGATATTTGGGGTTCCATATTACAGAAAATGATCTATAGGGGGAGGGGATAGTAGAATAGAAGATATTTGCATATTTATAGATATCATACATTGGATAGAATCGTACAATAACCCGGGGGAGGGGGATTTTACCTGGAGAGGTGATGGGTTACAATTTTATATTGTTTGCTTATATGGCAGACCTGACTTGTATCCCATAAACATGACTTACTTTCTGTTCTGACTTCTCATATTATTGCAGAGGGTGTGGAGCTCCTGAGTGTAAAATATTTCTATATAAGTTGTGTGAAGGTCAGTGACAGAGGAGACACCGAGCTCATCACCGACCGAGACATGATCTGTCCACCGACCTCTCCTGTGTATGGGGGTGAGTTCATATCCCGGGGGGCAGAGTGTGATAGTGGGAAGTGGGGGGGGGGGTCAGTCATGTTAGTGGGGGGTCAGGCGGGTGGGTGGGGGTGAGGCAGTGATGTTGGTGTGGGGGGGTCAGTGATGTTAGTGGGGGGGTCAGGTGGGTGGGTGGGGGTGAGGCAGTGATGTTGGTGATGGGGGCTCAGTGATGATGGGGGGGCAGTGATGTTGGTGTGGGGGGGGGGTCAGTGATGCTGGGCGGTCAGTGATGTTGGTGATGGGGGCTCAGTGATGATGGGGGGGCAGTGATGTTGGTGATGGGGGCTCAGTGATGTTGGTGATGGGGGCTCAGAGATGATGGGGGGCAGTGATGTTGGTGATGGGGGCTCAGTGATGATGGGGGCAGTGATGTTGGTGATGGGGGCTCAGTGATGATGGGGGAGCAGTGATGCTGGTGATGGGGGCTCAGTGATGATGGGGGGGCAGTGATGTTGGTGATGGGGGCTCAGTGATGATGGGGGGGCAGTGATGTTGGTGATGGGGGCTCAGAGATGATGGGGGGCAGTGATGTTGGTGATGGGGGCTCAGTGATGATGGAGGGGCAGTGATGTTGGTGATGGGGGCTCAGTGATGATGGGGGGGCAGTGATGCTGGTGATGGGGGCTCAGTGATGATGGGGCAGTGATGTTGGTGATGGGGGCTCAGTGATGATGGGGGGGCAGTGATGTTGGTGATGGGGGCTCAGTGATGATGGGGGGGGCAGTGATGTTGGTGATGGGGGCTCAGTGATGATGGGCGGTCAGTGATGTTGGTGATGGGGGCTCAGTGATGATGGGGGAGCAGTGATGTTGGTGATGGGGGCTCAGTGATGATGGGGGAGCAGTGATGTTGGTGATGGGGGCTCAGTGATGATGGGGGAGCAGTGATGCTGGTGATGGGGGCTCAGTGATGATGGGGGAGCAGTGATGCTGGTGATGGGGGCTCAGTGATGATGGGGGGGCAGTGATGTTGGTGATGGGGGCTCAGAGATGATGGGGGGCAGTGATGTTGGTGATGGGGGCTCAGTGATGATGGAGGGGCAGTGATGTTGGTGATGGGGGCTCAGTGATGATGGGGGGCAGTGATGCTGGTGATGGGGGCTCAGTGATGATGGGGCAGTGATGTTGGTGATGGGGGCTCAGTGATGATGGGGGGCAGTGATGTTGGTGATGGGGGCTCAGTGATGATGGGGGGGGCAGTGATGTTGGTGATGGGGGCTCAGTGATGATGGGCGGTCAGTGATGTTGGTGATGGGGGCTCAGTGATGATGGGGGAGCAGTGATGTTGGTGATGGGGGCTCAGTGATGATGGGGGGGCAGTGATGTTGGTGATGGGGGCTCAGTGATGATGGGGGGGCAGTGATGCTGGTGATGGGGGCTCAGTGATGATGGGGGGGCAGTGATGTTGGTGATGGGGGCTCAGTGATGATGGGGGGGCAGGGATGTTGGTGATGGGGGCTCAGTGATGATGGGGGCAGTGATGCTGGTGATGGGGGCTCAGTGATGATGGGGGGGCAGTGATGTTGGTGATGGGGGCTCAGTGATGATGGGGGCAGTGATGTTGGTGATGGGGGCTCAGTGATGATGGGGGGGCAGTGATGTTGGTGATGGGGGCTCAGTGATGATGGGCGGTCAGTGATGTTGGTGATGGGGGCTCAGTGATGATGGGGGGGCAGTGATGTTGGTGATGGGGGCTCAGTGATGATGGGGGCAGTGATGTTGGTGATGGGGGCTCAGTGATGATGGGGGGGCACTGATGTTGGTGATGGGGGCTCAGTGATGATGGGCGGTCAGTGATGTTGGTGATGGGGGCTCAGTGATGATGGGGGAGCAGTGATGTTGGTGATGGGGGCTCAGTGATGATGGGGGGGCAGTGATGTTGGTGATGGGGGCTCAGTGATGATGGGGGGGCAGTGATGCTGGTGATGGGGGCTCAGTGATGATGGGGGGGCAGTGATGTTGGTGATGGGGGCTCAGTGATGATGGGGGGGCAGTGATGTTGGTGATGGGGGCTCAGTGATGATGGGGGAGCAGTGATGTTGGTGATGGGGGCTCAGTGATGATGGGGGGCAGTGATGTTGGTGATGGGGGCTCAGTGATGATGGGGGGGCAGTGATGCTGGTGATGGGGGCTCAGTGATGATGGGGGGGGGCAGTGATGTTGGTGATGGGGGCTCAGTGATGATGGGGGCAGTGATGTTGGTGATGGGGGCTCAGTGATGATGGGGGCAGTGATGTTGGTGATGGGGGCTCAGTGATGATGGGGGAGCAGTGATGTTGGTGATGGGGGCTCAGTGATGATGGGGGGGCAGTGATGTTGGTGATGGGGGCTCAGTGATGATGGGGGCAGTGATGTTGGTGATGGGGGCTCAGTGATGATGGGGGGCAGTGATGTTGGTGATGGGGGCTCAGTGATGATGGGGGGGCAGTGATGTTGGTGATGGGGGCTCAGTGATGATGGGCGGTCAGTGATGTTGGTGATGGGGGCTCAGTGATGATGGGGGCAGTGATGTTGGTGATGGGGGCTCAGTGATGATGGGGGGCAGTTATGTTGGTGATGGGGGCTCAGTGATGATGGGGGGGCAGTGATGTTGGTGATGGGGGCTCAGTGATGATGGGGGAGCAGTGATGTTGGTGATGGGGGCTCAGTGATGATGGGGGCAGTGATATTGGTGAGGCAGGGGCAGTGATGTTGGGGGGGGGGTCAGTGATGTTGGGGGGGGGTCTGGTGGGGGGTCAGTGTGATGTTGGTGAGTGTGGAGGCCAATGGAGGACAGTGACCTCATTGTCCAGTGGTGAGATGATTGGAGCTTTGTGACATGGTGACATTATCCTGCTGGAAGGAGCCATCAGAAGATGGGGACACTGTAGTTATAAAGGGATAGACATGGCCAGCAACAATACTCAGGGAGGCCGTGGTGTGTAAACCATGCTCAATTGTCTCTTTGCTGTGTTGGGTATTCGCCTTGCTGGATTGGGATGTCTCTGCTGACTATATCATTTTTTTTTTGGTTTGTTTTCTCAGATCTACTAGGGGAGGATAGATATGGGGGGCATTAAAAAAGTAGCAGTTAGTGTTAGGCCTCGTACACACGACCGATTTTCTCGGCAAGAACCAGCAAGAAACTTGCTGGCAGAGAGGTCTTGCCGAGTAAATCGGTCGTGTGTACGCTGCTAGCGTGTTTCTCGTCGAGAAAACCGACAAGAAACCTCGACGAGAAAATAGAGAACCTGCTCTCTATTTTCTCGTCGAGATTCTCCTCGGCGTGTTTCTCGACGAGAAAAGTGAGTGTGTGTACACTTACCTATCCGCCCGGAAGCCCGCGCATGTTCGAAATGAATTTGACGCATGCGCGGTAGCTTCCTAGGCATACGTAGGGTGTACCAAGATGGCGGCGACGGCATCGAATGTGACGAGCGCTATGCTCGACGTAGTCGATGACGTCACCGCGTACGCTCCTTTCAAAGAACCGCGGGTTCTTTGAAACGAGCGTGTGTACACTCGGCCGGGACAAGTTTCTTGTCCAAGAATCTCGTCGAAAAAAACTACATGTTTTTCTCAACGAGAATCTCGGCCGTGTGTACGAGGCCTTAGTGTAGGGTCGTGCTCAAGAGTCTACCTTGTTGTAGTGGCAGGTTTCATATTTTTTGGCCAAAATATAATTCCTTACTGTTAAATCTTGAAAGCACTGATGACTTGGAATACACTCTTCATTTTCACATATTAAGTTGTAAGAGTGTTAAAATAAAAAGTGGGTGCACTGAAGGACTTCTGGGATAGCCAGTGGGTGGAATTGGTGGGGCAACATGTGGATTGGCCCTGGGGAATATTGTTGATCAGGCCTGATGAGGGGGGTAGCCTCAGTTTCCTGTTCTTAGCTACAGGAGTGGCACGGTCTGGTCTTCTGCAGCTGTAGCCCATCTGCTTCAAGGTTCGATGTGTTGTGCATTCAGAGATGGTATTCTGCATATCTTGGGTGTAACTAGTGGTTATTTGAGTTACTGTTGCCTTTCTATCATCTGTAACCAGTCTGCCCATTCTCCTCTGACCTCTGACATCAACAATGCATTTTCCTCCACACAAATGCCGCTCACTGGATATTTTCTCTTTTTACCACCATTGTCTGTAAACCCGAGAGATGGTTGTGTGTGAAAATCCCAGTAGATCAGCAGTTTTTTAAATACTCAGACCAGCCTATTTGGCACCAACAACCATGCCACGTTCAAAGTCACTTAAAGTGGTTGTAAACTCTGTTACACCACTTGTACCTATAGGTAAGCCTATAATAAGACTTACCTGTAGGTACTGTAAATATCTCCCTGCACAGTTTTGGAGATATTGACTGTATGTGCTGCTGCCGACGTCATTAGCGCATGAGCGCACTGAATAAACGGCCCGCTGGTGCCGTTCCTTCAGGCCCGTGCTGTGACCGGCGGCTCCCATGCGTGGGAGTGACGTCATCACGGCTCCGGCCAATCACAGCACCGAAGCCCGCAAACCCAGAAGTAAATCCGGTGAAAGATGTCAGCTGTGGGAGCGGAGTGCACTGCAGGGCAATCATTGTAAAGTAAGTATTTCATAATGAGCTAGTATGCGATACATGATTGCTCATTATTAAGGATGAGCCGAACACCCCCCCGGTTCGCAACAGAACCTGCGAACGGACCGAAAGTTTGCGCGAACTTTAGAACCCTATTAAATACAATGGACGTGAACGTTCGAAATTAAAAGTGCTAATTATAACGGCTAATATGCATGTTGTTGTCCTAAAAAGGGTTTGGGGACCCGGGTCCTGCCCCAGGGGACATGTATCAATGCAAAAATAATCTTTTAAAACGGCCGTTTTTCGGGAGCAGTCATTTTAATGATGCATAAAGTGAAAAAAAAAGAAGTGAAATATTCCTTTAAATATCGTACCGGGGGGGGGGGGGGGGGGGTGTCTAAAGTATGCCTGTGAAGTGCCACGTGTTTCCCGTGTTTAGAACTGTCCCTGCACAAAATTACATTTCTAAAGGAAAAAAAGTAATTTAAAACTGCTTGTGGCTTTAATGTAATGTCTGGTCCCGGTAATATGGATGAAAATCTTTAAGAAAAATGGCATAGCTACCCCATGACCCCCCCCCCCCCCCTACCCCAGCCCATTACCAGCCCCTTTGGGTCTTGTATGGATATTAAGGGGAACCCCGCACATAAAATAAAAAAGGCCCTATATACTCTGAACAGCCGTATACAGGCGGTGCATACAAGACAGGGACTGTAGGTTTGTTCTTATGTAGAATGTGTTTGTAATTTTGAACAGGTACATTGTTTAAGTGTAGCTCCAGCCCAAAAATCTATTTTTAAGCTTTTTGGAAAACATAGGGAAGGGTTATCACCCCTGTAACATTTGTTTTGCTGTCTGTGCCCCTGTTCAGAACATTTCACCTCACTTTCCGTCCCAATGACAACTGTTTTTTAAAAATTTGGTGTTTTTATTGAAACAAGGATTGGTGATAAAGCATCAGTAGAGAGGAGACACCTTTTTCCCATATTAACTCTTAACCACTTGACCACTGGGCACTTAAACCCCCTTCCTAACCAGACGAATTTTCAGCTTTCGGTGTTCTCACAATTTGAATGACAATTACTCAGTCATACAACACTGTACCCATATGAAATTTTTGTCCTTTTTTTCACACAAATAGAGCTTTCTTTTGGTGGTATTTAATCACTGTTGGGTTTTTTATTTTTTGCGCTATAAGAGAAAAAAGACTGAAAATTTTGTAAAAAAATGAATTTTTCTCTTTGTTTCCGTTATAAAATTTTGCAAATTAGTATTTTTTCTTCACAAATTTTGGCCAAAATTTATACTGCTACATATCTTTGGTAAAAATAAGTACAAATTGGTGCATATTTTTTGGTCTTTGTGAAAGTTATAGAGTCCACAAACTATGGTGCCAATATCTGAAAATTGATCACACCTGAAGTACTGACGGCCTATCTCATTTCTTGAGACCCTAACATGCCAGAAAAGTACAAATACCCCCCAAATGACCCCTTTTTGGAAAGAAGACATTCCAAGGTATTTAGAAAGAGTCATTGTGAGTTTTTTGAAGTTGTCATTTTTTCCCACAATTCTTTGCAAAAATCAAGATTTTTTTTTCTTTTTTTTTTTTCCACAAAATTTTCATATTAGCAGGTTATTTCTCACACACAGCATATGCATTCCACAAATTACACCCCAAAACACATTCTGCTATTACTCCCGAGTATGGCGATACCACATGTGTGAGACTTTTACACAGCGTGGCCACATAGAGAGGCCCAACATGCAGGGAGCACCTTCAGGCGTTCTGGAGCACCGAGGCCAATTCTGACATTTCTCTCCTACATGTAAAAATCATCATTTATTTGCTAGAAAATTACATAGAACCCCAAAACATTATATATGTTTTTTTAGCAAAGACCTTAAAGAATATAATGGTGGTCATTGCAACTTTTTATCTTGCAAGGTATTTGCGCAGAAATTTTCTAACGCGTTTTTTACGGCAAAAAACTGTTTTGTGCTTAAAAGAAAAAAAAAACAGTAAAGTTAGCCCAATGTTTTTGCATAATGTGAAAGATGAAGTTACGCCGAGTAAATAGATACCTAACATGTCACCCTTCAAAATTGCACACGCTCGTGGAATGGCGCCAAACTTCGCTACTTAAAAATCCCCATAGGCAACGCTTTAAATATTTTTACTGGTTACATGTTTTGAGTTACAGAGGAGGTCTAGGGCCAAAATTATTGCTCTCGCTCTAACGTTCGCAGAGATACCTCACATGTGTGGTTTGAACACCGTTTTCATATGTGGGTGGGGCTTACGTATGCGTTCACTTCTGCATGCGAGCTCGCGGGGGCAGGGGCGCTTTAAAAAAAATATATATATTTTATTGTTCATTTTACTTTATTTATTTTAGTTTGACATGTTTTTCCGCCCCAAATTTTTTTTTGATCACTTTTATTCCTATTACAAGGAATGTAAACATCCCTTGTAATAGGAATATGGCACGACAGGTCCTCTTTACAGTGAGATATGGGGTCACCTCTAGGCTGGGAAGCCTGAAAAAAAAACAAAAAAAAAAAACAATCTTGGCTTTGATCATAGCGGTGAGTCGATAGAAGCACCGGAGGGCAGCGGGAGGGGGGGGGGGGGGGCATCCCCTCTCACCTTCCGTAAGAGCGATCAAGCGGTGGAACAGCCGCTATGATTGTTCTTATGGTGTAGGGAATCGCCAGCTGAAAAAGCGAATATCTGAATGATGCCTGTAGCTGCTCCCATCATTCAGATATACCCGCACAAAGTCAAGGACGTCATATGACGGCCGGCGGGCGGGAAGTGGTTATTGCAGAGTATTGCCGGGTATTGCGGAGTATTGCAGGGTATTGAGGAGTATTGCAGGGTATTGAGGAGTATTGCCGGGTATTGAGGAGTATTGCGGGGTATTGCCGGGTATTGAGGAGTATTGCCGGGTATTGCGGAATATTGCGGGGTATTGCGGAGTATTGCGGAGTATTGCCGGGTATTGCGGGGTATTGCGGGGTATTGCGGAGTATTGCGGAGTATTGCGGGGTATTGCCGGGTATTGTGGAGTATTGCAGGGTATTGTGGAGTATTGCCGGGTATTGTGGAGTATTGCGGGGTATTGCCGGGTATTGAGGAGTATTGCCGGGTATTGCGGAGTATTGCCGGGTATTGCGGAGTATTGCGGAATATTGCGGGGTATTGCGGAGTATTGCGGAGTATTGCCGGGTATTGCGGGGTATTGCGGGGTATTGCGGAGTATTGCGGAGTATTGCGGGGTATTGCCGGGTATTGTGGAGTATTGCAGGGTATTGTGGAGTATTGCAGGGTATTGTGGAGTATTGCAGGGTATTGTGGAGTATTGCCGGGTATTGTGGGGTATTGCCGGGTATTGAAGGGTATTGCAGGGTATTGAGGAGTATTGCAGGGTATTGAGGAGTATTGCAGGGTTTTGAGGAGTATGGCAGGGTATTGCGGAATATGGCAGAGAATTGCACAGTATGGCAGGGTATTGCACAGTATGGGCAGAGTATGGGCAGGGTATTGCACAGTATGGGCAGGGTATTGCACAGGGTATTGCGCAGAGTATTGCACAGGGTATTGCACAGGGTATTGCAGAGTATTGCACAGGGTATTGCAGAGTATTGCGCAGGGTATTGCAGAGTATTGGCAGGGTGTATTGCAGAGTATTGGCAGAGTATTGCACAGGGATGGCTGAGCAGGGATGGATGGATGGCTGGATCTGTGACTGCAATTGTCACAGATCCAGCCCACAGCTGACATGGGGGAAGGAGCGGACATGATCCGCTCCCTCCCCTCTCCTCTCACACTGTACCGATCGGTACAGAGAGGGGAGGGAGGAACTGGCGTCGTCACATGACGCCGGTCTGTTTACAAGTAATCGCTCTGTCATTTGACGGAGCGATCACGTGGTAAACGGCCGCGATTAGCGGCCATCTACCGTGATCCGTGATGCGCCAGGTCTTCCGGACCCGGCGGTCACGGTCATATCCTGGAGCGCGCCCCAGGGGGCGCGCGGGAGCAAGATTCTGTGAGGACGTCCCTGGGACGTCCACTCAGGATAATTCGACCGCGCTGTGGACGTCTTTTGTACATGGCGCGGTCGGCAAGTGGTTAAGCCTCGTACACACGGCCGAGATTCTCGTCGAAAAAAACATGTCGTTTTTTTCGACGAGATTCTTGGACAAGAAACTTGTCCCGGCCGAGGGTACACACGCTCGATTCAAAGAACCCGCGGTTCTTTGAATGGAGCGTATGCGGTGACGTCATCGACTACGACGAGCATGCGCTCGTCACATTCGATGCCGTCGCCGCCATCTTGGTATACACTATCTATGCCTAGGAAGCTACCGCGCATGCGTCGAATTCATTTCGAACATGCGCGGGCTTCCGGGAGGACAGGTAAGTGTACACACACTCACTTTTCTCGTCGAGAAACATGCCGACGAGAAAATAGAGAGCAGGATCTCTATTTTCTCGTCGAGATTACTTGTCGGTTTTCTTGACGAGAAACCATACACACGAACGAGTTTCTCGGCAAGACATCTCTGCCAGCAAGTTTCTTGCTGGTTCTTGCCGAGAAACTCGGTCGTGTGTACGAGGCCTAACAGGAGAGAATTTCCCTTCCTAGGGGTAGATTTCCTCTCACTTCCTGTTGTCTCCTTCCGTTTGTAAGTAGGTGTCGTTTGTAAGTTGGATGTTTGAAAGTAGGGGCCTGCCGTATATACTCAGCTGAAATTTGGCCCTTAGGTGTTGGTGTTGCCACAACACTGTAAGCCCTGACCAGTGTAATCGAGATATTCCCAAAACTTTACCCATACCATTCTACGCCCTTAAATTACATACCCCTTATCTTAATCAATCTATAATAATAAGACCACACCAGAGTTGGAGTATAACTGGCCATAACAGCCTTTTTATTAAAACATAATTAGATAAAGCTCCAATATAAAATAATACTTTCACTTCCATAACTTTAACAGTTTAACTCCCAGTCTGTTGGTCTCTGACGGCACCCCGAACTTTTAACACTTTTTCCACCAATACACTGCGGGACCAAAATTTTACCATACCAGGCCTCCAGCCGTGTCACAGCTCGGAGACAACCCCTTCCCGCAGTGCAACCATACCCGTATTCCAGCAGACACCGTTCCACTGGAATACACCAGAGGGGCACATACCACCGATGAGCCCCCCACCACTTCCATCACATCTGTTTTATGCCACCGTCAAAGACCAAAGACACCGCCACACACAGCCTGCAAGGGTAACCCCTTACCCTTAAGGGCCCCCCACACCCGCAGGGCAAGCTGGATCCCATCCTGAATCCTCAATGCCCACAAATCCATCCCCACATCAGAAAGATGCATACCATCCCTCCGTAAATACATGCCCACATTTACCTCCAACTCCATGTGCCTTACTACCAGCCCCCGTTATTGGCAACCAACCTACCCACCAGTTTGTTTAACTTGATTCCCACCTTGTTGATCCTCGCCACTGATCTCACCATCCGCCCCGAGGTGCGCGCTACAACGTCAGACTATACCATCATCGTCCCCAGGAAGACCTCTCAAAGCACCAAGAAATCCGACTTTATAGCCGAGAACAGAGCCCCAATGGCTCTGATCCCCAAGTCACCCCCCCCCACATGTAGTACCAAACGACCGGCGGTCTATCCAACCGGGCATACCGATACACTTCTGGCACCACCCTACTCCACACTATGCCCGGGATGCCTATGCCCCCCAACGCAAGCCTCCCTCCTGGGTATCCCCACTGCCTGCCTTCCTGTCAGACGTCTGCCCTCCTTGCTCCCCCAAAATACATATGAATGCCCTACCATCCAGACGAGGCGTGTAGAACCTCCATCTGAAATGACAATACCACAACACAATTCAAAACCCCAGGAAAAAATACCCCATCATAGCCAATAACCACACTTGCGCACCCCTTCACTTCCCACATATTCCCACACACATCAGCTAATAAATGGGGGGGGGGGGCGTACATAAGAATGAAACCACCTGGACTCCCATCTCCTGATCTGTTTTACCGCCGCCTCATCCAACCCGCACCGGGCAGCCCCAGTGGCCGCCCCGATGCGGAAGGAGTGTGAAGCGATATGCAACTGTACCGTCACCCCTCACCCCATTTGATCCGTCTGTGACCTCCTGAACCGCAACCTCACCCTATCGCCCGAGCACTCCACGTCCTGTACCAGTAACCCCCCCAGTCCTCAGTTTTGACGGGCCCACAAGCTCCCCCACTCTAAATGCCCCAAAATGCAACAGAAAAAGCTGTATAGAACAACTTAACCCCATAAACAGCTGAACACACGCCGGCCAATGCCTTGCAGATCACTTGTAAAAGAGAAAAAGACACAGGCCTCCCTGCATCCCTATGAGGGTGATACTTTTGACACCCCCCTTAACGCCTCCCTTACCCAGAAAACCGTAGTGAAATCCGGCATGCCCTGGAGTCTGAACAGAAACGCAGAGCCTGCCAGCTTCTTCTTGATCTCTGACACCGAACCCCCTGCCTCCATGCACCGAGTTACAAAGTAAACTACCAGCAACTCCACCTCAGACACGCCCAGCTCAGCATCTGCTAGCCGTCTGAATGCAGCCCACTCCCTCCAGATTATTTGTATATGCCACCCATGTCTACCCACTTACCTACTGCCCGATCCTGAAACCGGGGACAGTGAATCAGCTAGTGTGTAGTCAAACCCCGGGGTATGCATAGCATAGAGAAAACGTTCAACTGTAAGCACTCCGGTCGATGACTTGCACAACCCCAAATTGTCACAGTTCAATCTAAACTTCATGTCCTTACACCATGCCTCCCACAACTCCGTAGCCCATACCACCGGAAACAGGTCCAGCAATACCATGTCCCGACTGAACCCCGCTTCCCCAAAAGACTTGGGCCATGCCTCTGCACTCCATTACCCCTGGAAAATGCACCAAAACCCGTGGACTTTGCTGCATCATTGACCCATCCTAAATCAAAATTGCTCACCGGGTCCCCCATCCACCCCCATTGCCCGTTGTAAAATTCCAAGAACGTGTGCCACACCTTCAAATCCTCCCTAATATCCTCATTGAGTCAAATGAAATGCGTATTGGCCCGCACCCCAGCCACAGCAGCCGACCGCCCTTGACAAAAACCCACCCCTGGGAACAATCTAACTCGCAAAATTCAACTTACCCAGCAAGGAATGAAGTCCACGCAGTTGCACCTTCCTTTTCCCCATATCTCCCTAATCTCACCCCATAAAAAGGGGGGGGGAGGGTCCAAAACAAAATTTTCCCAGGAAATGGATCGCCCGACCCATCAGGGACCACCCGTTAACAAAAATAAGCTAAATTGTCAGAACATGGCACCTGAGATGGGGCATCCCATGGGCAGACACCGATTCACATAAACCCCCCCCCCCCAGCAGCATCCCAACAGCCAAAACTGTCCGAGTGTACCGGCAGCAGCCGGAACGCTGACTCAATGTCCGCCTTTGCCATGAGTGCCCCCACACAGTGCACACTTCAGGACCTATCAAGGAATTAACTGACCCCCTTGAAGCTTAATCGATTCCTTCTTATGCACCACCCCATCGGTGACACCACCAATTACCCGACTGGGCTCTCCCGAAATGGCCCCCCATACGATCGAAAGCCACCTCTTTAGCCAATGTTTTCTGAAACCACCCCCGTCTAACCAGTGTTGGCCCCAAAATTTGCGCCAAGGGCGGCACGACCTCCTGAGAGCACGTAATTTTAAAACCCCTCCTAGAAACCCACTCTCAGCCACTCCGCCGATGCCCTATCCAGATATCTACTTAGAAAAACCCCATCCTTACCTCCAGCACCGGTGTCATCCTTCTTGCGAGCAAAATCCCCGAGACGCTTTCCGCCTTTGAAGCATCGAGACAAGGGGTGCTTCCCCCTGCATCCAGAGCATTCATGTTTAAAACGACAGGACCCCCCAAACTTGCCAGATCCTTTGTGAAACTGACAGCACACCCCCCCATGTTTTTCTCGGTCGGTGGTACAGAGTCATTTGTCCCCCCGACCCACCCCCCGAAAAAACTGTCTCGATGCACGCGCCAAGGACATCAAACGCAGCCGAAGGCTGATATCCTTATGCACCCAACGAAGCGTCGGACGAACTGCCCTACGCTGCCGACTGTTCGTCCTCATGCAGCCAAGCAGTACCAACCTAACCCCCTAGGCCTCTCCCATCGCGTCCATATAACAGTACAGTGCCGAGCAATGTTCCCGGGTTTACTCGTCTAACGCGCTGGCCAAGACGGCGAATGCCCGCAGCCACTTCCCAAACCTCCTCGGGACCAATGGACACCTCCTCATCCCCTCATCCTCCATTTGAAATCGTCTGGCTTACCTTGTCCAAATAAAACTTTCCATGGGGCAGTAATGAGAAAACCTCGACATACTCACCTTTCCTATTTTTCCTCTCACCCCCTGGTCAGGTGAGCCCACAAGGGCCTTCCAAAGCAAACGCAAACCTTACACTTAGCAGCATCGGCGATACGCACTATAACCGCCCTGGCTGCCACAGCAGGTTCCCCTGCGTCCACCCCCACCGCCTTACTCACCTGATCACCTCTGACCCATTCTGTCACGAACCCTGCAGAGGACACCACCTAAACCGACCCCCTTACCTGCCCGCCTACCAACGGCGCCGCCTGCGGGGAACCCCCTTTCAACCCTGAAAATCGCTCAATAATCAGCAATGGGGCCCCCTGCCCCAGGGGAGGCAGGCTGGTTGCCCGCCACCCCTGCCACAAGTGCAACAGCATCCCTGACACCCGGCGTGGACCCCACACCGTTGGCAACGCCCCTGGCCCCACACCCCACGACTCACACAGTGCATTCATCAAATCAACAGGAATAATAGTGGTAGACTTACCGGGCTGACAGGGCACGTCCCCCACAGCCGCAGATATCACCTCCCCCGGTGCTGCGACCCCTCTGCAATCTTCCTCCTCTGATTCGGACAGCTTCCCCTCTGACCTCCGATCCTGGGCTGTAAGCACGGGTGTGATGAGCCACCCAGGCGAAGCCTGCCTGGAGGCTGCGACTCCCCCTGGCGCCGAATTGAAGTCCCTTCCTGGGGATCCAACACCACCGCCCTGCAGCACCTGCGCCTTCTTGACGAGCCCCGGGTAGGCCGCGACACCTGACCCCTGTTGTCCTGCACTTCAAGCCCCCTAGGCAAAGCCTGCCTGGAGGCCGCGACTCTCCCCGGCGCCGAGTTGAAGTCCCCTCCTGGGGATCCACCACCACTTCCCTGCAGCGCCTGCGCCCAATGGACGAGCCTGTTGTCCTGCACTTCAAGCCCCCTAAACAAAGCCTGCCTGGAGGCCGCGACTCCCCCTGGCGCTGAATTAAATTCCCCTCCTGGGGCCCTGCGGACGTGGCAACGCTCCCCCCCCGCTGAATCCCCCCCTCACTGCCGCCTGCCCAGAAGGGGGGGGATCGCTCTACATGAGGTCCTCCGCTGCGAGGGCGAAGCCCGGGCGCCATAACAGCCCATAGCCCCGCCCCCTTTGATGCCGCGCGTACCGTCCGACTCACCCCCCGGCCGAAGCAGGTGCGCGCTTTCCCAGGGGTGGGCCGACGAGTCAGTCTGTGGGCTCCTGGGGTGGCAACTTTTTCTTTTTTTTTTCTTTTCCGATCACGGGAGGGGGGGCCGCGAATCGCGGGAGGGGGGGTACGCGAATCGCGTGAAGGGCGCGTCTAATGGGGCCCCAGGCCAGATCTGGGCCCCAAGCAGTTGTCCTGTCATGACGGCTCTGAATGAGGGCACCAACCTGGTCTCCCAGCCAGTCTGGCCCCTTCGTTGCCGCAGCCGAGCGAGGATCAAAACCACGTCCGCCATTTTGTCTGAGGAGAGAAGTGAAAAACTTCCTCTCCCTCACTGTCTCCTCACAAATTGTTCCCGGGCGTTCCCGCCTCTTCATATTTAAAGCGCTCCTCCCCTCCAGCACATTTTACTCCTGTCTCCTCCCTCTCCAAACTTCCCAGCTTTTTAACCCTGTGTTTCCTTTCCTCTCCACCTTGTCATGCCCGGCACTCCATTACTTTTTCTTTCTGTCTTTTCATTCCGGGCCTCCCTTCACAGTTACTCTTGGTGGGCGCTGGAACGCCCTGCTGTGAACTAATATATCAAGAATTGTAATTACATGCCATTGTTTTACAGTGGTAGGAAAAATTGGGCATTTGGTGGTGGTGGTGGTGGTGGTGCTGGTGCCACAACACTGTAAGTCCTCACAGTTACTCTTGGTGGGAGCAGGAATGGGCTCAGCTGTGAAATAGTAGATCAAGAATTGTAATCACATGCCAGGGGCATAAAAATTGGGCCTTTGGTGGTGGTGGTGTTGCCACAACACTGTAAGCCCTCACAGTTACTCTTGGTGGGCGCAGGAATGAGCCCTGCTGTGAATTAGATCAAGAATTGTAATTACATGCCCCTGTTGAACAGGGGCTGAAAAAATGGGCCTTAGGCACTGGTGCCACAACACTGCAACCCCTCACAGATACTGTATCTGGAGCACAGCAATGAGCCCTGCTGCAAAGCATTGCATCAAAAATTGTAAATACACGCCCCTGTTAAACAGGGGCTGAAAAATTGTGCCTTAGGCACTGATGCTTGTGCCACAACACTGCAACCCCTCACAGATACTGTAGTTTGAGCATAGCAATGAGCCCCGCTGTAAAGCATTGCATCAAAAATTGTAAATACACGCCCCTGTTAAACAGGGGCTGAAAAATTGGGTCTTAGCCACTGGTGGCGGTGCTTAGAACCAAAAATGTTCTTTCAAGCTATCAGCATGATTATTGAGGAGGAAGAGCATGTCACTCAGCATAACAGGATAGTCACTCAGCATCAGCATAGGCAGTCTTGAAGGGATCTGACATTTCCCAAAAAATTATTCGGTTACATCAGCATCAGGTGTGTGGTAGCTGGTGGTGATCCAAGACTGATTCATTTTTATGAAGGTCAGTCGATCGACCGAGTCGGTGGACAGGCGCACCCTGTGATTGGTTACAAACCCTCCAGCAGCACTGAATGTGCGTTCCGAAAGAACGCTGGATGCAGGACAGGCCAGTAGCTCAATTGCATACTGTGCAAGCTCTGGCCAGTGATCCATCCTCAAGACCCAGTAAGCCAGAGGATTTTTGGTGGGAAAGGTGTCCAAGTTTGATCTTGCCCCTAGGTATTCCTGCACCATGTAAACCAGATGCTGGCGATGGTTGCTGGAAGCGATCATACCTTGGGGCTGCGTACTAAAAAATTGTCTGAACGCATCGGTGAGACGGCCACCTTCTCCACCGCTCCTTCTTTGACTGACAGGAGCCTCAGCAACACATTGTCCAGGACCAGGAATTTGTAACCTCCCAGTTTCTGGGAACGCGTTGCACAGACCTTTCTGCAAGGCTTCCCGAAGATGCTTCATCCTCTGCTCCCTCTGCGACGGCAAGATAATGTCCGCAACCTTACCCTTGTAACGTGGATCAAGGAGGGTTGCCAGCCAGTAATGATCCCTCTCCTTGATCGCATGAATACTAGGATCCTTCTGCAGGCTTTGCAGGATCAGGGAGGCCATGCAGCATAGGTTTGCTGAGGCATTCGGTGCGGAGTCCTCTGGGTCACTGAGGACGAAATGATCCGCAGCCACCTCCTCCCAGCCACGTACAAGTTCATGGGTGTCTTGGGACTGTAATTGATCCCTTGAAGACTGCTGCTGATGCTGAGTGCTAGGCTCCACCTCCATGCTGACACAATAATCCTCCTCCTCCTCCTCGTCCTCTTCCTGTGTGATAGCCGGGCCAGCAGGAACACTGTCTGGATAAAGGGGGCCTTGAGAGGTAAGGAATTCCTCCTCTTCCTGCCTCTGTTCTGCCTCAAGTGCCCTGTCCATTATTCCATGCAGCGTGTGCTCCAACAGGTGGACAAGAGGGACAGTGTCACTGATGCATGCACTGTCACTGCTCACCATCCTCGTGGCCTCCTCAACTGGTGCCAGGACAGTGCATGCATCCCTGATCAAGGCCCACTGGCGTGGGGAAAAAAATCCAAGCTCCCCTGACCCTGTCCTGGTGCCATATTGCAACAGATACTCATTGATGGCCCTCTGCTGTGTGTGCAGCCGCTGCAGCATGGCCAACGTAGAGTTCCACCTGGTGGGCATGTCACAGATTAGGCGGTTCTTGGACAGGTTGTAATCCTTTTGCAGGTCAGCCAGCCAAGCACTGGCATTATATTACCGGAGGAAATGCCCACAGAGTTTCCTGGCCTGCTTCAGGACCTCCTGTAAGCCCGGTTACCTGCCCAAGAACCGCTGCACCACCAAGTTAAGGACGTGAGCCAAACAGGGCACATGGGTCAGTTGTCCCTGTCAGAGGGCGGAGAGGAGGTTGGTGCCATTGTCGTAAAACCAACTTTCCTGGCTTAAGCTGGCATGGCGTCAACCACCTCTGAGCCTGCCCCTGCAGAGCTGACAGAATCTCTGCCCCAATGTGGCTCCTGTCCCCCAAGCACACCAGCTCCAGCACCGCATGGCATCTTTTTGCCTGTGTACTTGCGTAGCCCCTTGAACGTCTACGGAGCGCCGCTCGTTCCAAGGACAAAGCACAGGTAGAGGCCATGGAGGAAGAAGAAGGGGAGGGGGTGGAGGAGAGAGGTGTGTCAGAATCACCAGTAGTAACATTTTGGAGGCGTGGTGGCGGAACAACCTCCAACACTACTGCACCTTGTCCTGCATCCTTCCCAGCTGCCAGCAGAGTCACCCAATGCGCCGTGAAAGATAGGTAACATCCCCACTGACCGCCCTGTCCAGCGAGGCCAAGACATTGCCTTCCACATGTCAGTAGAGAGCCGGAATCGCCTTCCGTGAGAAAAAGTGGCGTTTGGGAACCTGCCACTGAGGAACCGCACATTCAACAAACTCATGGAAAGGGGCAGAGTCTACCAAGTGAAAAGGCAGCAATTGAAGTGCTAGCAATTTAGCCAAGCTAGCATTCAACCGCTGGGCATGTGGATGGCTGGGAGCGAACTTCTTTCGGCGGTGTAGCAGCTGGGGCAGGGAAATTTGCCTGGTACAATCGGACATCGGTGTACCGATAGCAGATCGTCCGCAAGTACTTGGCTGTGACACACCAAATTCTACACCTTCATTCCTCTCAGTGCAGGTTTCAGAGAGGACTGAAGGTATAGTGGGGTTGGAGATCCCAGCTGATGAGGAGCAAGGAGAGGTCCGCTTTGTTCTTTGGTGTGGGTCTTTTAGGTACTGCATGGCAGGTCGACATATGTCTGGTCAAGCACGTGGTGCCCAAGCGGCTGATGTTTTGGCCATGCGAGATACGCTTTAGACATATGTTGCGAATGGCAACGGTGTGATCTGCTGCACATGTCAGAAAAATGTCCCACACCAAAGAACTTTTGGAATAATGCGCAGAGACAACAGCGCCCTGCACATGCGGAGCTCTGCGGTGTGATGCGGTCGGTGTGCTGCCCTTAAGCTGGCCCCTGGAGGGCATCCTGCCTCGTTGAAGATGTGCCTCCTCCTCCCTCCTATCAGGCACTCACGTGGAGTCAGTGACCTCATCATCCCCTCCCTCCTCATCCCTGGAGCCAATCTGGCAGTATGCTGCAGCTGGGGGAACATGACTGCCAGATAGCTGTCCTTGTTGGGCACCCCCTCTCTCTGAGCTCACGTTATTGCCTTCCTCCAGCTGGGTTCCATCATCGGAGCCTTCAAAATGCTGGGCATCCTCCTGGAGCATGTACCCAACACTGTGGTCAAACAGTTCGGGGGACACCTCAGGAGGACATGGTGGGGCTAGGGAAGAAGTGACTGGTGCAATTGAGCCGAGGGAAGAGGCCGCTTTGGCAGCTGCTTTGCCAGACAAAGTATCCTGAGCCTGGGTGAGAGAGGATGAGGAGGATGAGGATGGCTTGGTCATCCACTCTACCAAATCATGGGCATGTTGCGGCTCAACATGGCCAGCTGCCGAAAAGAAGAACAAGCGTGTCCCATGGCCACGTGCTCATGAGGATGCACCGTGTCCACGACCAGCACTGTTTCCTCTAGACTCAGAGCCTGCTTGCCCTCCTTTATTGCCTCGTGACTGTCTGCCTCTCTTTGTTTGCCTTCCAGACATACTAATGGCCTGCAGTGAGATGTAGCTGCACAAAGCTGGGATGTATATAAATATGTAGTGCCTCCAACCCTCTCTCTACCTGTCTTTGGCTCCTCGCAGGAAGAGAGGGCACACCCAGCTACATGCCCGTACCCTCCTGTGTAAAGAGGTTGAGCGGTGTTCTGAAACAGGTCTCCACAGCCAGGTTTTCCAGAGAATGGTTCTTATCTCTATGCTCAATAAAGACAAGTCTCTATTTCCCCCAATAACTCCAAGGTCCACACCAGCCGTAACTCCAACGTAGAGTTTATTTCTCTTTAAAGCACAGTTTCTGATAGGAAAGGTTGGAGAGAGAACAGGACAGCATAAGGTGTTGGAGAGGTCCAGGCACAAACGTAATACACTTCACTGCTTGGCTCCTCAAGCAGACTTAGCCCATTTGGATAGTCTCCCTAGATAGGGACTAACAGCCAGAATGGTACTCTAACTAAACGCACAGTCACTACACAAACTGGTGATCTTGGTCTTCTGCCACAGACTTGGTGAACTTCGTTTTCAAAGCTTGGCCTCTTGTAAGGAGAAGACATCCCTCCAGAGAGTTACCGGGCCCCTTCCTTCACTGTGACTTCTCGACAGTCCCTCGGAACGGTCCTCCCCCGGTCTCCTCATCTCAGATGCGGGTCCCCTCGCAAAGGCGGCACCCTGGGATTCCTCGATCCTTGGTGGGCCCCAGCCAAAGGTGCTGGGCCCAAGGCCTTCAGTTGCAGCCCCAGGGCTAAAAGTGCCTGGGACTGATTCACCGACCACCGCCCCTGGGCCAAAGGTGCCCAGGGCACACAGGAACACACACACTCCCTGGGAGTAGGACCCCCGACAACGAACACCCCAACAGGCAGCGTCTGCCCCTTTTTATATCCTCTCCAAGCATACACAGCAGGCCGACCACGCCCACTGTATGGTTGCCGAGAGGGGACACACAAGGCACAGCACTGTATCAGCGGTTCAACCCTGGCCCACCATGGCAGCGCCACCCGCAGGCCACAGGGAACGGTACACCGATACTCTTCCTGCAGACAAAATGGTTGATAATGTCCTAACAATTTAGGTGTTTGAGCATAACTACCACTCAAACACTACCCCTAAATTGAGGACCCCGCTACATATATATATATATATATATATATATATATATATATATCTGTGTATATATATATATAATGCAGCTATCAGACGCCACTGCCTGCTGTGGTTTTAGTATGAGAAAAGCAGCAAAGGTCTTCAGTTAGTTTTAGGTGAACAATGTGCAGAGGACACAGTACACTACCTGAAAATACTAGCAGCTCTCTGCCTGTGGTTTTATTACGAGAACACCACAAATTTTATTCAGGTTCCTTTAAGTGAACGCTCTGCAAAGGACAGAAGTACTGCAGTACACTACATGAAATTAATGCAGCACTCTGCCTGTGGTTTTATTATGAGAACACCACTTACTGTATTCAGGTAAGCTTTAGGTGAACGCTATGCAAACTACTGTTTTTCATGACGTTAAAAATGCCATTTTTTAAATTGGTCATTAAAAACGATCGTGTGTAGGCTCCAGAGCATTTTTAACAACGTGAAAAATTGTCTAAAAAAATTTAGAACCTGCTCTATTTTTTCACGTCGTTTTTCACGTCGTTCTTTTTAACGTTGTGAAAAACGGTAGTGTGTATGCTTTTACGAGGGGAAAAAAAATGCGCATGCTCAGAATCAAGTATGAGACGGGAGCGCTGCTTCTGGTAAAACTAGCGTTCGTAATGGAGATAGCACATTCGTCACACTGTAATGGACTGAAGAGCATGAAGCTGAAAAGCGTGAATTGTCTCTCACCAAACTTTACCAATACGAGGATCAGCAAAAGCAGCCCAAAGGGTGGCGCCATCCGACTAGAACTTCCCCTTTATAGTGCCGTTGTACGTCACCGCGCTTTGCTCGAGTGTTTTTTTTCATGAACGTGTGTATGCAAGGCAGGCTTGAGAGGAAACACGAAAAATCTTGTCAAGAAAAACGTCGTTTTTTTCAATTACATTAAAAACGGCCGTGTACGCGGCATAAGTGAAACTCTGCTGCAGCTAGCACAATCACCTGCCTGCCTGCCAAAGTATAGAGAACAGCAGTAACGGATCTAGCTAAACTAAATACAGTGTATAAATATATAAACAACACCTAGGATGCATATATATCCTCTACACACTGTAACTGCAGCTAACTGACTCGCCTGCCTGCTCTATCCAACTCAATATAAATTACACTGTCTCTCTCTCTCTCTAAAACTCTCTCTTTCACAAACGCCAACACACTACACAAGGCCGACTTCCAGGCGGCCTTATATAGTGTGGGGCGTGTACCTACTCCTCTGAGCCATGATTGGCCAAATCCACCTCCGTTATTACCGCGCTGTGATTGGCCAAAGCATGCGGGTCATAGTGCATGCTTGGCCAATCATCAGCCAGCAATGCACTGCGATGCTGCAGTGAATTATGGGCCGTGACGCGCCACTCAAATTTGGCGCAAACACCCCATAATGTTCGAAATTCGGCGAACAGCCGATGTTTGAGTCGAACATGGGTTCGACTCGAACACAAAGCTCATCCCTAGTGCCCAGTTTCTGGGAGTTGAAGTCTTATTGACCTTATTTGAGCGCTATTTTTTGGCACTGCAGGATAATTTTTCGGCGCTATAGTAAATGACCCCCAATATGTCTTATTGTTGATGCTAGCTGCTCTTTCTGATACTAGTAGCGCAACTTTTCCATATATATATATATATATATATATATAAATTTACTAGCAACCCTGCCTAAATATTAGGGTACTACGTACATATAAAAGATGTTATGCAGAGTAAATGAATACCAAACATATCATGCTTTAAAATTGCGTACGCCCACGCAACTGCGATAAACAACATAAATTTTACTATCCACAGGCGACTCTTTAAAAGCCTTTAAAGGTTATCACTTTACATTTACAGAGGAGGTTTAGTGCTAGAATTACTGCCCATTATCTGATGTTTAGACCATTACCTCACATTTGTGGGACCATCGCTTTTTGCGTGTGTGTGTGACCGACGGGCATTCGCCTTATTTGCTAGCACAGGGGGAAGGGGGCACTTTAAAAATGTTTTATTTTATTTAATTATACAAAAAAAAAAATCTTTTTTATTTTTACACTGTTTGGACAAATAGTGCAGCGCTACAAAATATAAAATATAAGGGTTTCTCCTGAAAGCAACTATAATCAACGTATAAAACTTAAATTAAAAGTGCAATATGTGCTAGTGAATGAACAAATATGTGAATAAAGTTCATGTAAAATCCACTCCCATGGGTTGCCTCACAATTGAAATGTCCTTCATAGAAGTCATAAAAGTGTGATCCCCACGAAACTGGAGTGAAAAAACAGTAAACAAAAGTCCAAATATATATACAATAAAAAGGGATGTCTTCTCGTGGACATCACCACC
Organism: Rana muscosa; assembly: GCA_029206835.1. NCBI lineage: Eukaryota > Metazoa > Chordata > Amphibia > Anura > Ranidae > Rana > Rana muscosa. Next base: position 18,788,351 of record CM055117.1, read on the forward strand.
ATAGCATAAACTGGAAGGGGAACCCCAAAGTTGATAGTGGGACTCACGATAAAGGCACAAATGGTGTAGTTGGGTACTCTTACCCCAGATGGTGGACCCACCTGTCGTACGACAGTGGGTCGGTAAGGCTTAGTGGTCACCGTGACCAAGATTGGTGGTACTGGATGTACTGGATGCCTCGGACCGTCTCCAACACGGTGTTTCAATGGGCAATTCTCATAATGGAATTCCTCCAATCATGCAGGCTCCAAACCAGTCCAAAACAGACACAAGGGTGGGAGAAAAGAAAAAAAACTCCAGATGGTGCAGGTCAATAAAACCAATGGGAGGTTTATTGAATAAAATTTGTCTTACAGATATTTAGACAAAAAATAAAAGTGATCACAGAAAAAGGTATAAAAGCAATGTAGGGTGCAACATCGGCAAGCCCTTCGCGTTTCGACTACAGCAGTCTTCAACAGGGGCATGATGTTGTACCCCCCACATTGCCAACTTATATAAGGTCTGAGCTTAATCCGGCCAGCCTCTCCCTGTAAGGAGATACGCTCGCACTATAACAACGTTGTGGACACTAAAGCAAGCGCCATCTAGTGGAAAAAAATGAAAAAAGCATGGGAAAAAATATAGAAGAAAAGAAAAGGAAAATGATAAAGAGAAAATAATAATATAATGAATTATAAGCCCGCTGATAGGCATCTGCATAGATTATATGGCCCAAAAAAGAACGCCCATCGGCAAAGCTCATAAACATCCAAAGTGGTCAAGGACAATCAGAAAGACCACGTAGAGTGGGCACAATCCTATAATAGAAAGAGACCGTATCCTCTATTACGTTGGCACGTTATGGTAATTAAAGTGATTAAGGTTACCACATCCCACTACCCAATCATCATGACCCCCCAATGGAAATTCATGGTGAACAACTCATAAGCTTATAAAAACGGAGTTTATCAGGCACTAGTTAAAGGCAAACCGTGATCCATGTAAAACAAAACCTCACGCGTGCCACCTGAAAAGGTGCGCACAAGCGATGGATTGGGGATGGAAATTTATCATGGACCATTAATCAGCCTAAAAGAACCACTGGACACATGAGTCTAGGGCACTCACTCCCGGTTAATGAAACAATTGATGTCCCACTCAACGTTCATACCATGGGGTGAGTAACACCTGAGCTCGTGTATCCAGTAGGTCTCTAATCTAGAGACACCCCGTAGAGAGGAATCGCCCCTCCAATGGGGTACAAACCTATCTATCGCCTGAAACTTGGTGCCCCTGGGGTCCTTAGCATGATGTTCCAAATAGTGTCGTGACACGGTGTGCTTATCACAGCCTTTTCGTATTTTGGCTAAATGTTCGTTAACACGAACAGAAAAATTTCTGATCGTGCGCCCTACATACTGGAGCTTGCATGGACATGTGATTAGGTACACAATGAACCGTGTGACGCAGGTAGTAAAATGCTTCATAGTGTAACTGCGCCCAGTAACACTAGAAGCAAATGTTTCTGTTCTACGTCTACCCAACACATTGACCATGCAAACACTACATTTTCTACAGGGGTAATAGCCATTGGCCTCTGGAAAAAAGGAGATCTTTTTGGGAGGGTCAATCGTGTTTAGGGCTATTTCCCCCTGAATTGAGCGAGCACCCCTGAAGATTACACCAGCCCGTTCAGGAAGGGAGGGTCCAAGAATTCTATCACTTTGCAACACCTTCCAATGACTATTCAAAATCTTTTTGATTTCATTGTGTTGAGTGGAATAGGAGGTGAAAAAGGACCATTTAAATTTGTCCTCTCTAGCACTTTTCTTTTTGTCAACGAGAAGGGAAGACCTCTCTATCTCTAATACAGAAGAAATGTCTATGTCCAACCCAGCAGAAGAGTATCCCCTATCCAAAAATCTTTCTTTAAGGATGTTGGATTGGGCCAAGAAGTCGTCATCATGGGTGCAGTTCCTCCTCAAGCGGAGGAACTGTCCCCGAGGTATGGACTTCAGCCATTGATTTTAGTCACTGCAGATGTGTCTGCATTATACACATGCATTCCACCTCATTTGGGTCTTGAGGCAGTGGAGTTGTTTCTCACTAGAAACTCATCACTGTCCTTAATACAGAGGAATTTCATCATGGAGCTACTGGATTTTGCCACACGGCATAATTACTTTTGGTTCCAGGGAACATTCTTCTCCCAAATAAAGGGCGTGGCAATGGGGGCTAAATATGCCCCCAGCCTCGCCAATCTCTTCATCGCCCAGTGGGAGGAGGATGTCGTCTATGCCCTTAACAGACGTGAGTTAGTTCTGTGGGCTAGATATATAGACGACATCCTCCTCCTATGGAGGGGCACGAGAGAATCCTTAGATAACTTTATGGCGGTCCTCAATGACAATGATCGTGGGATTGTGTTGAAGTATGAGGCTAGTTCCTCGTCCATACATTTCCTCGATCTGGAAATCACGGCTGCCAACAATCATTTGGAATTTAAAACCTATCTCACGTCAACTGACAGAAATGGTTATATTCCTGTTGACAGCTGCCATCACAACCAATGGCTGAAGTCCATACCTCGGGGACAGTTCCTCCGCTTGAGGAGGAACTGCACCCATGATGACGACGTCTTGGCCCAATCCAACATCCTTAAAGAAAGATTTTTGGATAGGGGATACTCTTCTGCTGGGTTGGACATAGACATTTCTTCTGTATTAGAGATAGAGAGGTCTTCCCTTCTCGTTGACAAAAAGAAAAGTGCTAGAGAGGACAAATTGAAATGGTCCTTTTTCACCTCCTATTCCACTCAACACAATGAAATCAAAAAGATTTTGAATAGGCATTGGAAGGTGAGTGCCCTGGACTCGTGTGTCCAGTGGTTCTTTTAGGCTGATTGATGGTCCATGATAAAGTTCCATCCCCAATCCATCGCTTGTGCACACCTTTTCAGGTGGCACGCGTGAGGTTTTGTTTTACATGGATCACGGTTTGCCTTTAACTAGTGCCTGATAAACTCAGTTTTTATAAGCTTATGAGTTGTTCACCATGAATTTCCATTGGGGGTTCATGATGATTGGGTAGTGGGATGTGGTAACTAGGCTTGTGCAATTCGTTTCGCAACTAATCGAAATTTGTCCGAATTTAGCAACTTTCGGACATTCGGAAGCATTCGAATTTCAGAACAAAGCAATTACGAATAAAACCGAATCCGAAATAAATTATACCGCAAAATAGCGAATGCCCGAATGTCTTCGGCATAATTCGTTATGAAAAAAGTTACGAATGTACGAATCCATTCGAAGCACAATAACACTCACTCTGCTCTCTGCTTCTCCCTCACCATGCTGAACTCCCTCTCAAAATGGTGTACAGGGGCGGAGGCTATAGCCGCATGAAAAAACGAAAGTAAAATACGAGATTTCGAATCCATTCGAAGCACAATAACACTCTGCTCTGCTCTCTGCTTCTCCCTCACCGTGCTGAACACTCTCAAAATGGTGTACAGGGGCGGAGCCTATAGCCGCATGTAAAAAACGAAAGTAAAATACGAGATTTCGAATCGTTACAAATAACCGCTATGTATTTAGAAAAGTACAAATCCATTCGAAGCACATTAGGCATAATAGGCAGCGTCGTTGTGAGAGAGACACGGAAAATTACGAATCAACGAACCCAAAAAAAGTTACGAAAGTAGGAGTTGTGTCCAGAATCAACGAAAAACAACGTACTCTACCGAAAGTACGAATTATAAAGCAACAAAAAATTCAACGAAAAATGTCGCTTGCGAAAATACGAATTAGTCCGAACACGAAAAATCCCGTCTAGCAAAATTACGAATGATTACGAATCAACAGGACCGGAAAGAAACGAACCGAAACGGAACAAATTTTTCCGTTGTGCACAAGAAGCGAACCGAAACGGAACAAATTTTGCCGTTGTGCACAAGTCTAGTGGTAACCTTAATCACTTTAATTACCATAACGTGCCAACGTAATAGAGGATACGGTCTCTTTCCATTATAGGATTGTGCCCACTCTACGTGGTCTTTCTGATTGTCCTTGACCACTTTGGATGTTTATGAGCTTTGCCGATGGGCGTTCTTTTTGGGCCATATAATCTATGCAGATGCCTATCAGCGGGCTTATAATTCATTATATTATTATTTTCTCTTTATCATTTTCCTTTCTTTTCTTCTATATTTTTTCCCATGCTTTTTTCATTTTTTTCCACTAGATGGCGCTTGCTTTAGTGTCCACAACGTTGTTATAGTGCGAGCGTATCTCCTTACAGGGAGAGGCTGCCGCTCTCAGACCCCACACGTCCTTCTGCCATAGTTGCTATGGTTAGAATGGGACGCCGCGACGCGATTGCGTCATGACGTCACCCCCGTGGACGCGCACGAGACGTTTGCGGGGACGGCGCGCCACGGCGTCTGGTCACGGTGGTGTCCCCATAGCTATTTGCAGCAGCATCTGAGTGATGTTGCTGCGAGGGGACCATGGACAGTACATATATATTATATTATTCAAGCATCCTGCTCTAATGGGAAGTTCAGGTGGGGACACTCCTATATACAGGCTCATAGGTATGTACTGCACAGATGATGCCATCAGGTCCTCTTATTGTGATTGGTTCATTTTTGGCCTGAATTTTTCAATTTTGTGGCCATTATGTTTTATGTTTTGCTTAATACACAATTCTATATTGTTATTTTATTCATTTATATTTGTATTATGTGATGATTCTTACTTTAGATATCATTGTTTCTTGTGATAGTTTGAGGTTGTGGAATATTCTGTCATTTCCTGTTCTGACTCAGCCCCTTCAGGGCGGGCCGGATTAAGCTCAGACCTTATATAAGTTGGCAATGTGGGGGGTACAACATCATGCCCCTGTTGAAGACTGCTGCCGTCGAAACGCGTAGGGCTTGCTGATGTTGCACCCTACATTGCTTTTATACCTTTTTCTGTGATCACTTTTATTTTTTGTCTAAATATCTGTAAGACAAATTTTATTCAATAAACCTCCCATTGGTTTTATTGACCTGCACCATCTGGAGTTTTTTTTCTTTTCTCCCACCCTTGTGTCTGTTTTGGACTGGTTTGGAGCCTGCATGATTGGAGGAATTCCATTGTGAGAATCGCCCATCGAACCACCGTGTTGGAGACGGTCCGAGGCATCCAGTACATCCAGTACCACCAATCTTGGTCACAGTGACCACTAAGCCTTACCGACGCACTGTCGTACGACAGGTGGGTCCACCATCTGCGGTAAGAGTACCCAACTACACCATTTGTGCCTTTATCGTGAGTCCCACTATCAACTTTGGGGTTCCCCTTCCAGTTTATGCTGTGGTGGTGATGTCCACGAGAAGACATCCCTTTTTATTGTATATATATTTGGACTTTTGTTTACTGTTTTTTCACTCCAGTTTTGTGGGGATCACACTTTTATGACTTCTATGAAGGACATTTCAATTGTGAGGCAACCCATGGGAGTGGATTTTACATGAACTTTATTCACATATTTGTTCATTCACTAGCACATATTGCACTTTCAATTTAAAGTGGAGCTCCACCCTAATTTTTCACTTCTGCTAATCGGAACCCTCCCCCCCTCCGGTGTCACAATTGACACCTTTCAGGGGGGAGGAGGGTGAAGATACCTGTCTAAGACAGGTATTTTCACCCACATCCGGGAGTCCTCTCTCCGGGAATCTGTTGGAGTGACGTCACTTCCCCCAAACTTCCCGTAGTGTTCTGGGAGACACTCGGCTCCCAGAACACAGGAGGACGAATCAGAACGGCGCAGCGCGACTCGCGCATGCGCCGTAGGGAACCGGCATGAAGCCGCAGGGCTTCACTTCCTGGTTCCCTCAGCGAGGATGGCGGAGGGAGCAGCAGAGCGACAAGCGATCGCTCGTCCTCTGCTGCGGACGTCACTGGACTCCAGGACAGGTAAGTGTCCAAATATTAAAAGCCAGCAGCTGCTGTAGCTGTAGCTGCTGGCTTTTAATAATTTTTTTTCCGGCGGAGCTCTGCTTTAAGTTTTATATGTTGATTATAGTTGCTTTCAGGAGCAACCCTTATATTTTATATTTTGTAGCGCTGCACTGTTTGTCCATATTTTGCTTTATTACTTTGTTTGTTTGAGTGTGGCAGCTAATACTCTAGGGTTTTAGCGCAGTTTTTTCACTTTCATATTTTTACACTGTTACTTTAAAAAAAAAAAAAAATTATTTATTTTATTTTTAAGCTTTTGCTTTTAAAAAAAATGTTTAATCACCTTGTATTGCTGTCACTGGTCATGTAAACATCCTTTGCAAAGGCAGTGGACCGGGATATACACGCACCACAACCATGATGCTTGGCTTCACAGTTATGGCACAAAACAATCCCCCTGTCACATTGGGCAGGTAGTGGCGCCCGCCAAATGCAACTCATTTACCTGAATGGGAAGACTTTGCAGCCATGTGGTTGTGCAGATTTTTAGGGGTTAACACAGACAGTGAGCGCTTCCTCACCGCTTGTCAAATGTCCTCTAAACAGCGATTCACCTTCAGAGGACAATTATGTAAATTGCCTCTAATTGTTTTTTTTTTTTTTCTCTCCAGCCCCCTGAGTATTCATCTCTCCTATCAGTGATCTGTAATCCTCAGCTGGCATTAATATAAACTATAATCACATTTCTGATCTCTCCTCTTCCCAGGTCTCCTCCTGTGTATGATGATCATATCGGTGTCATCAGGAACGGTGTATGTACAGAGCGGATCAGACATCACTGACTGTAATATGAAGTGTCCTGAGGATGATGTTACTGTGGAACTGTATAGAGACTGTGGAGGGGAGGGCAGGACATTGTTGGAAAATCTTTGTTTTATCAATGCTACTAAATCTCATGACCCCAGACTCCGACTGCACACAGGGAGCGGCTGCTGGAAGCTGACACATGCCAGGAAGGATGACTCCTGTGTATATAAGGTCTGGTGTCACTGTGATTGGGGACGTCTAATATCCTCTACAGAGATCCGTGTTCTGGGTAAGAGTCCATATTCCATATAAAAGTTCTTCTCCCCCAGAGGGGGGTAATGCATTGGTCTGTCTGTGTTGCTCTGCACGGTTGCCACCATTGCTGCCTCGTGTGTGAAGAGTGCGGGAGAGGTGCGGGAGCAGGGCCAGATTAAGAACATCATGGGCCAGGTGCTGAGGATTTTGGTGGGGCCTTTTTATAAATAATAAATAAAAATGCAAAAATGTTTTTGTTATAACAAATTAAATTAAAGAGAGAGAGGGAGGATGAGAGAACAAGAGAGAGAGAATGCGCGGGAATGACACCAACGCAGCCCGACCAAGGCAAGGGACCGAAGGCACAGAACCCAGAAGGAAGACCGGGTGAAGATGGAAGTGCCCGGGCCCCGCCGGATTGATCACAGCGCAGCACTGGAGGGATCCGTTTGACAATTAAAGTGTACCCTAATTATGTGCTAATATGCTGTGCATACTTGTACATTATGGTATAACCTACATCAGGGCATCTAAAAAGTAGTAATGTTAGCAAAGTTTACTACTGCTTTAATATCACAGGATCCCAGGAGCCTCTCATTGGGCCCCCTACTGACCCGGTGGCCCTTGGGCAGTGCCTAAGTGCATAGTTGCCAACATTTCAAAAATATTTTCAGGGACACCTTTTTTTTACAAGTGCTATATTTAGGAGTAGCTGAGATCCCCTATGTTCCTCTATACATCACAGTAGTAATCACAAAATGAAATGAGTTCTAGAAAAGGGGCAGAACAAATATGAGGAGTGAGAAGATTTCCTTTAGTTGAACTAACAAAAGTGTGCCCATTCTAGAGCTGGTAACATTGAGGATATTCAGTATAATTTTAAAGAACTGTTTTTGGGGGTAAGAGGCATAGGGGAGGAGTATGGACGGTATAAAAGTGGGAAGTATGTGCAGGTGAGGGAGAGGAATGTGGAGGGTCTAACAGTGGAGATCTATGTACAGGCGAAAAGTGCAGAGGTTATGGCAGAAGGCACTATGTACAGGAGAGAAGTGTGAAGGGTATGACAGTGGGCAGTATGCACAGCAGAGGAGTGTGGAGGGTATGAAAGTGGGCAGTATGTACAGGAGAGGCGTGTGGAGGGTACGATGGGGGCAGTATGTACAGGAAAGGAATGTGGAGAGAAAGATAGTTGGCAGTATGTACAGGAGAGGAGTTTGGAGGGTAAGGTTGGGTTACAGTATGTACAGGAGAGGAGTGTGGAGGGTATAATGGGGGCAGTATGTACAGGAGAGGAGCGTGGAGGGTATGACAGTGGGCAATATGTACAGGAGAGGAGTGTGAACGGTATGATACTGAGCAGTATGTATTTGAGATGTGTGTGGAGGGTAAGACAATGAACAGTATGTACAGTAGAAGAGTGTGGAGGATATGACAGTGGGGAGTGTTAGCGAAATTAGGCAGTATGCAGAGCATACAGCCAGATATCGTGTCTCTAATAGTAACACATTTCGTCTCAGTGATATAATGCATGTTAATCTAAGTTTCACTCACCATTCATTCGTCCCATTCATTCAAAGAAGGAAGCATCACCAGCCAGGTCTCATTATCAAGGCATCCCAGAGAGAGGTGGTGGCTTCACAAAACAGCCAATCAGACATTTTGTATACTTTCAAAGGAACCAATGACAGACATGTATATATTCAAATAGAATGCTAGCAGTGATGTGTGCAAACGGTTGGGTACAGGGGCCATGCTCTCTGTGAGACAAAAGAACACTAGAAAGCATGGCTTTGTACAAAGCTGTGTGCAAACCAACTCACTGCTACCAATGACGCAAACCATACTTAATCATGGATCAGATAACCACAATTTTCGTATAGTTATGCTATAGTTCCCATAAACGCAGATCTGTTCGCTCGGAGTCATTTAATGCAGTCGACAAGAAGTGGCCAGGCCCTTGCTGAGGCATAAATGAACATCCCTAAAAGGATCAAGCAAATCTGTTGTGTCCGTGGGAGGGTGTTTGCGCCAATGGTCTTCCACCAACGTCTGTATGTGCGAATACACTCACATGAGCGCATTACAGCAAAACCGACACTGGGGGACATCTGACAACATACATTAATAAAATTTTCCACAACAGGAGTATGTACAGGAGAGGAGTGGGGAGGGTATGACAATAGGCAGTATGTACAGGAAAGGAATGTGAAGGGTATGAGAGCGAGCAGTATGTAAAGGAGAGGAGTGTGGAGGGTATGACAGCTGGCACTATGTACAATAGAGGAGTTTATGAAAGTGGGCAGTATGTACAGGAGAGGAGTGTGGATGATATGATACTGAGCAGTATGTACATGAGATGAGTGTGGAGGGTAAGACAGTGAGCAGTATGTACAGAAGAAGAGTGGAGAGGATATGACAGTGGGCAGTATGTACAGGAGAGGAGTGTATGACAGTGGGCACTATGTATAGGAGAAAAGTGTAGACGGTATGACAGTGGGCACTATGTATGGGAGAGGAGTGTGGAGGGTATGACAGTGAGCAGTATGTACAGGAGAGGAGTGTGGAGGGTATGACAGTGGGCACTATGTACAGTAGAGAAGTGTGGAGAGTAGGACAGTAAGCAGTATGTACAGGAGAGGAGTGTGGAGGGTATGACAGTGGGCACTATGTATAGGAGAGAAGTGTGAAGGGTATGACAGTGGGCACTATGTATATGAGAGGAGTGTGGGGCTATGACAGTGAGCAGTATGTACAGGAGAGGAGTGTGGAGGGTATGACGGTGGGTACTATGTATAGGAGAGCAGTGTGGAGGGTATGACAGTGAGCAGTATGTACAGGAGAAGACTGTGGAGGGTACGACAGTGGGCACTATGTACAGGAGAGAAGTGTATGACAGCGGGCACTATGTACAGGAGAGGAGTGTGTAGGGTATGACAGCGGGCGCTATGTATAGTAGAGAAGTGTGGAGGGTATGACAGTGAGCAGTATGTACAGGAGAGGAGTGTGGAGGGTATGACGGTGGGCACTATGTATAGGAGAGGAGTGTGGAGGGTATGACAGTGAGCAGTATGTACAGGAGAGGAGTGTGGAGGGTACGACAGTGGGCACTATGTACAGGAGAGAAGTGTATGACAGCGGGCACTATGTACAGGAGAGGAGTGTGTAGGGTATGACAGCGGATGCTATGTATAGTAGAGAAGTGTGGAGGGTATGACAGTGAGCAGTATGTACAGGAGAGGAGTGTGGAGGGTATGACAGTGGGCACTATGTACAGGTGAGGAGGATGAAGGAATCTGGGAAGGAAAAATGTCAAGGTTTGTGGAAGGATGTTTAGGGACTGCGTAGTGGTTAAGAGGGCCATACATGGATTGAAATCACGCCAATTAAGCAGAGACCAGCCATAGTTGATCTATTTATGGGCTAGCTGGTACACAAGTCAACCTATTAACCGACTTGAGTACAACCAGCCTGTCAGGTTTTTCCCAAAACAATCAGTGCTGCCAGCCATAGCTAGCAGAATAGCATTGTATTCACTGGCAGAACACAATAACACTGCAGGAGTGATTCCCCCATCCACAGGTCAGCAGGTAAGAGGGTGTGTGGGGACAGGCTGGGGAGAGATACTAGTCAGTGGCTGGGTAGGCACTGGCTAGTATTAGAGCCAGATACACAGAGGTTACATACGCCACAATCGTTAGAGCGAGAGCAATCATTCTAGCACTAGACCTCCTCTGTAACTCTAAACATGTAATCTGTAAAACAGTTTAAAGCATTGCTTAGTATACAAAAAAAATCGTGCCAACTTTAGTGGGTTTTTTTTATGAATGAAACAGTTTCTTTCCAAAAAAAGCAGGTTTGAAAAATTGCTGCACAAATACTGTGTAACGTAAAAAGTTGCAAAGACCACCATTTTATTCCATAGGGTCTCTGCTAAAACAATATATATAATGTTTGAGGGTTCTGAGTAATTTTCTAGCAAAAAACAAATGATGATTTTTACATGTAGGAGAGAAGTGTCAGAATTGGCCTGGGTGACAAGGGGTTAATTACTATAAGTAATATACAAATAATTATAAGCACTGTGAGCTCATCCTCTCAGTCTGCTGCAGAGTGTGTCAGCTTGTATTTAAACTGGCCGCTCTGTATGTGGCTTCTGACAGGCTGCACAATAAGCCCCGTATCTCCGGAACCATAAATGATATCAGCCCCATATTTTAACCAGTGGTGGTGTAGGTCTTCAGCTACCTACCTATGTGGGGTCTGTGACCCCTGGTTGCCGAGCTACAACCCTCGAAGTCTATCTTTTTTTGGGGGGGGGAATTTATTTTAATTTTTTGGGCAAATGGGCCTGGAGCTGCAGCTCCAACAGCCCCTATGTTAATCCGACCCTGTGCGGGAGGTGGAGTGCGTCTCTTTCCATCATCAGAAGAGGTTAAAAGTCTGGAGGAAAAAAGTTCCCAGTTTTTGTGATGGAAATGATGAAATGATGATTCTCATGTGAAAGGACCCATACAGTAAGTGCAGAACGTATTCCGGATATCTATTGATCGGGAGCAGTGGAAAGTTCAGAAGCACAGGAGCCCCAGATTCCTCTTATGGCTATAAACGTGTATTGACCGCTATAATTAGTGAGGTTCTACTATCTGATGAGTGTTCACCCCGATTTTCTGGTGGTGGTTGATGCTTATTACACACTCCTGATTCCTTTGAGTACCAATTTCGCCATGCACTGAATGGTGGATCTGCAGGACTTTAGAATTGGGTATTATTAAGATCTCTATTGAGGAGGGGCTTCCTTTAAGTGCTGCAATTTACATGTAACTTCCAAAAGTCTGCTCTCCAACCCTCCTCACCTGGAATATCTCCGTCTGATTCTAGATACAGCCCAGACAAAAGTCTTCCTCCCAGAATACAAATGTCTCTCCTTTAGATCTCACACTTGGGTCTTGAGATAAAAGGATTGCCCCTCTGTGAGAGACTCCATGAGAGTTCTGGACCTCATGGTGGTTCATGAGTCTATGTCCCATTCACCTAGTTGCAGACCACATGAATATACAGCCTGTGTCTTGAGTAGGGTTATAGGGGGATGCCAAGGGGGGTGTGCCCTCATTAGCTTTGACAGTTGAAGGTACAAGCCTATAACCCAGGGGTGATGAATGTTCATCCATTGTCCTGTACCGTACTCTAAGATATGGATTTACAGGTAAGTCAAAATTCCTTTTTTTTATCCTTTGAACAAATATATATGTAGCGCACACACCTCTCCCCCAGCCTGCATTTAACTTGGCTCCTCGCAGGAGGAGAGAGGCACACCGCACTACCAGCCCGTACCCTCTTGTGCAAAAGGTTGAGCGGTGTTGTTGTTGGGTCTTGTCTGCAACCAGGGCCAAAATCTTCCCGAGAATGATTCTTGCCTCTACTGTGGGTAGAGGCAAGTCCTTAACTTCCCCAGTAACATAAATGTCTACACCAGCTGAAGCTCCAACTTAAGATTTATTCTCGCTTTACAATACACAGTCTCTTGGATAGGAAAAGAGGTTGGAGCAAAGGAAACAGAACAGCTTAAGGTGAGGAGGAGGTCCAGGCACAAACATAGCTCTTTACTGTACTACTCAGATTCTCAAGCAGTATACTAGGCGCACAGTCTCTGCCACAGACCGTGAGTTTGGTCTCTGCCACAGACCCGGTGAATAAGGCCACTGCCACTGACCTGTTGAACGTGAACTTCCTTCTTAGAACATGGCCCCTTTCAAGGAGAAGATGTCCCCCTAGAGAGTCAACAGACCCTTCTTTCACCGTGACTCCCGCATCGGTCCTTCGGAATGATCCTCCCTTCTCTAAAAAGTACGGGTCCCCTCGCAAGGCGGCACCCTGGACTCCTCAATCCTTAGCGGACCCCAGCCGAAGGTGCTGGGCCCCGGGCCTTCTCTGCATCCCCTGGGTCTTTATACCCAGGCGATCAGGACAGCAGGGTAGTACCTCATCCCAGGCTAAAGGTGCCTGAGATGGAACAGGAACACGGCCTCCGGGCCTAGGGCACCCGGAGATGAACCACACTCACTCCCAGGCTGAAGGTGCCTGGGGGTGGACCCCGATCAGGAGATGTCTGCCCCCTTTATATCCTCTCCCGACATGCACAGCAGGTTCCCCGCCCCACTGTACGGCTGCCGAGAGGGGACACAAAAGGCACAGCACTACGCTCGCAGTTCAACCCTGGCCCAGAATTTCAGCGCCACCCGCAGGCCACAGGGAACTTTTTACCAGCATTATCCCCTGAAGACAAAAAATAGTCCATAGCCACTAACAAATCAAGGTGTCTGAGCCTAATTACCACTCAGAGACTTCCCTTAAATTGACCACCCCGCTACACATTCTCCCCACTAATGGACACTGGTCCCCAGTGTCTGGAGCAAACCCATGCCTCCCGAACCTGAGTCAGCATAGGCCTATTCCACAGACAAGAAAAAAACAAAACAAATTTAAAATTGCTTGTTTGTGCCGGAACCTAACATGGGGAAAAGGGAGTTAAAAGCAGAAATTAAAGAAAAACAGTAGAACACAATGTGCACATTACAGTCTCAAATGTCACATAAACACATCTCCAATATTTACATCCCCTCCCCGTCTGCACTAGCTAAAACCACCCCATTCTCAGTGTTTTGCTTGGTATCCACCTGCAGAGGGAGAAGGCACATATAAAACCCAACACATTAACAGCAGAAGTGAAAAGATTCTTCCCGGAGGAACAATCCTTCCCTTCCAAAGTAAAACATCATTATTTATTTTTTAGACAGTGCAACACCCCCACCTAGTGGACATGTCACTGTCAAGACATCTGTTCCAGCAACTTTTCTCTTGAGGGTAAATCTTCCTCTTTTCTTTACTGTGGCCCTGAACTATCTATACCCCAAAGTCCTTGTGTCTTTGTGGTGCTGAGAGAGGGGAGGAAAAAAAAAAACAAAACTGCTCCCGCTCTTCCAACAAGTAAAACACCCAGCTGCAAGGGCAAAAAAAGTTCTTGGGCTCCAGAGAGTACACTCCAGAAACAAAAGCAACACAAGGAGTCTGGTCTCTCAAAGATAATATTGTGGATGCGGCAACACCAGTGGTTTCCAATGTCTGTCAAAAGTGTCAATGTGGTATTCAACATTGTCTGTGTCCTTTCGGCAAATAACCACCTTATCCGCATGTATGTGCCGACCAAGCATGCAGGCTTTCCTACAGTCTTTGTACCGCTTGGTAGCTGTAGCAAAGCATGAATAGTACCTACGGGCCTGGGGTACCTTGATATGTGTCCAAACAAAGTCTGCATACCACCGGTGTCTATAGGCCTCCACTTCAAACAGAAGCTCCTTTGACAGGTACGGGTACTCCCACCCATATTCACTGGCAAACTTCTGGTTAAATAACCTCTGCAAACGGGACAAAGGTGGCATGGTAAGACGATTTCCCATACCAGGCAAGACTATGGCGTCCGGGTGTCGAGGTACTTTCACTACCTCAGGACCAGACAGGGGCCCGCATTGACACTCGTTCCATCCCAACAGCGGATCCAGGTATCTCCAACGGTGAAAGGGCAGGCAACGGGACAGATCCCTCCTCAGGCTCCGGGGCCTCCACCCGGGGCGTGCTCTCCCCAGTGGACATGGGTGGGTCCCTATTTCTACGGGACAAGGACAGGGGCATCTTATCCCAACCCTTCCGCTCAAATACCCCATCAATGGCGGCGGCGTCTCCTGGATCAGAGACCGACTCCAGGTCAGAGGTGTCACACTCCGCCGCAGGCAAGTAACTCTGGGTAGAAGATGAATTACCTCCTCTAACCAGTTCAAGGGCCCTGGGATCCCTGACCCAAGCATCCCTGACACTTCGGACCTCAGACGGAGTCTCTTTTCCCGGCTTACCTCGGCTTGTAGCTGAGCCAGGACATCCGGAACTTTTTCCTTTGGATGCATCCGTTCCGAGTAAGCGCTGGGGCGTAACTCCACCACGGCCGCAGGAAGCCTTCACGAAACCAATCTTCCTCTTGGGCGGTGGGAGTAAGGACTCTGTGGTGACCGAGGCAACATCCTCCGGTCTCTCCGACTCTGGTTCCTCAATCTCCAGAACATCTCTGCTCGCAAATTCCTCCGAAGTCTCAACAGTGCGCATAGGGGTGGCTGCAAAAGCTCTGGCTCCTTCCTCCGAAGTAGTGGCGCCCGTAAGGCAGTTGAGGCGGAAAGCTTGAGGCTTTTCTGTGGGTTGCTCCACCTCAAATAGAAACTCCTTACATTGCTCGCATCTGCCGAAGGGTTTGAGATGTACCACCAGTCCCGAGCAGCCGGGACAAACCTCTCCGAGGGCCTCCACGTCTCTGCACACGTAGAGGGCAAAACTTCCCCGGGGCTTTAGCCGAATCCCCGTATCGGTCACGGAAGCAGAAAACGAGGTCATATTCATGGTGGTAGTGGCCGGAATCCATGAGGCATGAGACGCCATGTTTCCCGCTTGCTGTTCCATTGCGCACTGTCCTTTTCGCGCCAAAGTCCCCACGTGCAACTCACATGGCCGGACTCCTCCCATCTTCTGCACTGTTCGCGGGCTTTCTCTATAGGCACGCCCACGAACTACACAGTCAGGGTTCTCCTCGTGGCGCAGTTCTCAATATGGCCGACCTCCACGGAACTTCACTGGGGAATAAAGTTCAAACTCTGGGGGGGGTTTCAACACTTTCCAGCCACAAACAAATCCCGGACTCGAGCCCCCACGTGAAGCGCACACGCACTTCTCCCCCAGCCTGCATTTAACTCGGCTCCTCGCAGGGGGAGAGAGGCACACCGCACTACCAGCCCGTACCCTCTTGTTCAAAAGGTTGAGCGGTGTTATTGTTGGGTCTTGTCTGCAGCCAGGTCAAAGTCCTCCTGAGAATGATTCTCGCCTCTACTGTGAGTAGAAGCAAGTCCTTAACTTCCCCAGTACCATAAATGTCCACACCAGCTGAAGCTCCAACTAAAGATTTATTCTCGCTTTACAATACACAGTCTCTTGGACAGGAAAAGAGGTTGGAGCAAAGGAAACAGAACAGCTCAAAGTGAGGAGGAGGTCCAGGCACAAACGTAGCTCTTTACTGTACTACTCAGATTCTCAAGCAGTATAGTAGGCGCACAGTCTCTGCCACAGACCGTGAGTTTGTTCTCTGCCACAGACCCGGTGAATAAGGCCACTGCCACTGACCTGTTGAACGTGAACTTCCTTCTTAGAACATGGCCCCTATCAAGGAGAAGATGTCCCCCTAGAGAGTCAACAGACCCTTCTTTCACCGTGACTCCCGCATCGGTCCTTCAGAATGATCCTCCCTTCTCTGAGAGTACGGGTCCCCTCGCAAGGTGGCACCCAGGACTCCTCAATGCTTAGCGGACCCCAGCCGAAGGTGCTGGGCCCCGGGCCTTCTCCACATCCCCTGGGTCTTCATACCCAGGCGATCAGGACAGCAGGGTAGTACCTCATCCCAGGCTAAAGGTGCCTGAGATGGAACAGGAACACAGCCTCCGGGCCTAGGGCACCCGGAGATGAACCGCACTCACTCTCAGGCTGAAGGTGCCTGGGGGTGGACCCCGATCAGGAGATGTCTGCCCCTTTTGTATCCTCTCCCGGCATGCACAGCAGGTTCCCCGCCCCACTGTACGGCTGCCGAGAGGGGACACAAAAGGCACAGCACTACGCTCGCAGTTCAACCCTGGCCCAGAATGGCAGCGCCACCACTCAGAGACTTCCCTTAAATTGACCACCCCGCTACATATAACAAAACATTTTCAATTGTATAAAAAAGAAGAACAATCAGCGCTGACACATATAGATAAAGCACAAGTACATGCAAGCTGAACACTATAGGTAATCACAGATTAATATATATAATTAATATGCTAAACAAATGGTTAGTGCAGCGCAAGAAAATTGGAATAAAAGTCCATTTAACATTAAAAGGAACTAGACAAATTCCCAAAGGTGAAAGGCAAGATCCCTCGTGAAAGAAGGTAGGTGTAATCCTCTGGTGATGTATATATAGGTGACAAGATCCTCCACCACAAAGCCAAATGCTCTTACCAGATCAGGTGGACCTCTGTACTACAGAAGGTCATATACACGTTTATCCTCAAAGGGATGATGGTAGTATCCAGCATGGCTGTAGTGCCTCCGAATCGGCAAGACAGATTTCCAGCACAGCAGAGATTTCCAGCAGTGATAACCTCCAAGGTAGTGGTGGTAAGCGTGGTGATGGAACCAAACACGTCCGAGTTGGGTATATAAAAAATAGAGGGACACGATCTAAGTGTACTCCGTAGATTTATTAAGATATAAAAGGGGCATGAAATGCTAGCGCAAATGACCGTACAATCGTAAAAAATGCCAGTATAAAACAAGATCACAGCAAGATCCAAGGATCGAGCATCAAGAGATGGCAGCGGGTGACGTCCGTGCAAAAGAAGTCGGTTTGGAGGTATACTACTACTACTATCCCTTTGAGGATAAACGTGTATATGACCTTCTGTAGTACAGAGGTCCACCTGATCTGGTAAGCGCATTTGGCTTTGTGGTGGAGGATCTTGTCACCTATACATCACCAGAGGATTACATCTACCTTCTTTACGAGGGATCTTGCATTTCACCTTCGGGACTTTGTCTAGTTCCTTTTAATGTTGAATGGACTTTTATCCCAATTTTATTGCGCTGCACTAACCATTTGTTTTGCACTTTCAATGGTACACTATATGTAGCGGGGTGTTCAATTTAAGGGAAGTGTCTGAGTGGTAATTAGGCTCAGACACCTTGGATTGTTAGGAGTTATGGACCAATTTTGTCATCAGGGGATAATGCTGGTGATGAGTTCCCTGTGGCCTGTGGGTGGCGCTACCATTCTTGGCCGGGGTTGAACCACGAGCATAGTGCTGTGCCTGTTGTGTCCCCTCTCGGCAGCTGTATAGCGGGGTGGGGAACCTGCTGTGCATGCCGGGAGAGGATATAAAAGGGGCAGACGTCTCCTGATCGGGGTCCATCCCCAGGCACCTTCAGCCTGGGAGTGCGTGTGGCTCATCTCCGGGCACCCTCGGCCCGGAGGCTGTGTTCCAGTTCCACCTCAGGCACCTTTAGCCTGGGGTGAGGTACTACCTCACCGTTCCTGTCCGCCTGGGTATGGAGACCCGGGAGCTGCAGCGACGGCTCGGGGCCCAGCGCCTTCAGCTGGGGTCCGCTAGGGATTGAGGAGTCCAGGGTGCCGCCTTGTGAGGGGACCCACACCCAAAGAGAAGGGAGGATCATTCCGAAGGACCTATGTGAGAGTCACGGTGAAGGAAGGGTCTGTTGACTCTCTGGGGGGACATCTTCTTCTTGATAAGGGCTATGTTCTAAGAAGGAAGTTCAAGTTCATCAGGTCAATGGCAGAGGCCAAGTTCACCAGGTCTGTGGCAGAGACCAAAAGTTTTGCCAGGTCCGTGGCAGGGGCCTAATTCACCAGGTCTGTGGCAGAGACCAACTTCACGGTCTGTGGTAGAGACTGTGCACCTAAAACTGTTTGAGAATCTGAACAGTGAAGAGTTTGAGCTACGTTTGTGCCTGGACCTTCTCCACACCTTAGGCTGTTCTGTTTCCTTTGCTCCAACCCTTTCCCATCCAAGAGACTGTTTATTGCAAAGTGAGAATAAATACTGAGTAGGAGTTTCAGCTGGTGTGGACATTTACATTACTGGGGAAGTCAATGACTTGCCTCTACCCATAGTAGAGGTGAGAATCATTCTCAGGAGGATTTTGGCTCTGGCTGCAGACAAGACCCAATAATAACACCGCTCAACCTCTTTACACAGGAGGGCACGGGCTTGTAGTGCGGTGTGCCTTTCATTCCTCCTGCGAGGAGCCAAATTAAATGCAGGGTGGGAGAAAGGTGAGTGCGCTACATATATTTAACAGGCCAACATGAAGCAAATAAGAGACATCCACTGTTGGGTTTTACGCAAATTTTATGGCATTATAACCACTTGAAGACTAGGCCTTTTTCTGCCACGTTTTGTTTACATGTAACAATCAGTATTTTTTGCTTGAAAATGAGTTAGAACCCCCAAATATTGTATATATTTTTAAAGCCGAGGCCCTAGAGCAGGGGTGCCCAACCTTTTGAGGAGCGAGGGACACTTTAGCGACTTGGTAACCGGTCGCGGGCCACAATGAGCGTAGTGGGCGGATGGCAGGTCTGTGTCCGCTCTGCATATGTAGAGCAGACACAGATGCAACCCGCTCTACCCTAAGGGCCCTCCAATCTGCCCAGACAGAAGGGACCCCCTTCTGTTTTTTTAGCAAGATCAGATTGCAGATAGGCGGGTGTAAGCAGACATGAGTCTGTTTACATCTGCCGCTCTATAGAGGTGAATGGAGGGTCCGATTGGGTCCGCCTGAAAAACAGACAGGCAGACCCGATCGGACCGATCCTGTGAAAGGGGCCTAAGGCTGCTTTCACACTGATGCATAGCGGTTTACCTGCACTTCAACTGACCTTGATCTTCACTTCTTCCTCAGGATTCCTGCAGGAGGTTGCTGCTGTCCCCCAGGCGGTAATAACTGGTGGCTGCTGCTGGCTGTCCTCCAGGGCTGGTACCAGTGGCGTCACTAGGGTTGGTGTCACCCGGTGCGGTAATACATGGTGTCACCCCTTACCCCCGGCACTAAGCAGGCTAGTGCATCGGTACGGCTCTACCCCCTTAACCTACCACAATGGATGGAACTGGGATGGGATTGGGAGGATGGATAGAGCTGGAATGGGATTGGGAAAATGGATGGAGCTGGAATGGGATCAGGGGGGATGGATGGAACCGGTATGGGATCAGGGGGGATAGATGGAGTGGGGATGGGACCGGGGGATGGATGGAGTAGGGATAGGATCAGGGGGGATGGATGGAGTGGGGATACTATCAGGGGGGATGTATAGAGCGGGGATAGGATCAGGGAGGATGGGTGAAGCGGGTATGGGATCAGGGGGGATTGATGGAGCCGGGATGGGATCGGGGGGATGGATGGAGCTGGGATGGGATCAAGGGGATGGATGGAGCCGGGATGGGATCAGGGATGATGGCTGGAGCGGGTATGGGATTGGGGGCTGGGTGAAGCTGAAAAGGGATCGGGGGAATGGATGGAGGCGGGATGGGATCGGGGGAAATGGATATAGCCGGGATGGGATCAGGGGGTTGGATGGAGCGAGGATAAAATAAGGGGGGATGGATGGAGTGGGTATGGGATCAGGGGGGATGGATGGAGCTGGTATGGGATCGGGGGAGATGGATGGAGCCGGTATGGGATCGGGGGGATGGAGTGAGCCGGTATGGGATCGGGGAGATGGATAGAGACGGGATGGGATCGGGGGGGATGGATAGAGATGGGATGGGATCAGGATCAGGGGGTATGGATATAGCCGGGATGGGATCAGGGGGTTGGATGGAGCGAGGATAGGATCAGGGGGGATAGATGGAGTGGGTATGGGATCGGGGGGATGGATGGAGCCAGTATGGGATCAGGGGGGTGGATGGAGCTGGTATGGGATCAGGGAGGAGGGATGGAGCCAGGATGGGATCAGGGAGGAGGGATGGAGCCGGGATGGGTTCAGGGGGATGGATGAGCGGGTATGGGATCGGGGGGTGGGTGGAGCTGGATGGAGCCAGGATGGGATCTTTGATTTGGGGGGGTTAAAGGATATGTGCTAGGGGGTGCTTTGGGAGGGGAGAGCATCTGCGCTGGGGGGGAGGGGGTCAAACTTCAAATCTGCCCCCCTTCTACTTTTAGTACAAGTTCTCTCTAACCCAAAACAAAGAGCACCCCCTAGCACCTATTCTCTAACCCCCCTAAAATCACTCCTGGCAGCATAATTGTTACCTGCAAATGTCTGCCCCCCAACCCTCCAACCACTATGTCCCCCTCCTCTGCAATACAGTACTCCTGTAGCATACCTCCGGAAAGGTGCTGACTCTAGCGTGGATGGAGGTCCCTCTTCATCCTTGGCTCTTCCTCCCGGCCTGCGTACACATCCGAGCTGAGGAGGAAGCAGCAGTGAGTGCAGCCGGCGGGGACAGAGATCGTGGCCGCGCAGTGTGGAGGTGTGTGTGGGGACGGTCTGACCCCAGGCACTCAGTCTATCTCTGCCTCACTCCCTCCTCCCCCACTCTCCCTACACATCGCATTTAGGAGAGGAGATCCTGGAAAGGAAGGAGGGAGCTGCGGCGCCCCTCTCAATGCGGCGCCGGTGCCAGTCTGAGCCGGGTGTCACCCTCTGGCGGGTGTCACCCGGGTGCGGGCCGCACCCCCGCACCCCCATAGCAACGCCAGTGGCTGGTACTGCTGGCTGATACTGCTGTTGGGTACTGCCTGCTGGTACTGCTGGCGGGTACTGGTACTGCTGGCTGGTACTTCTGGTAGGTACTGGTACTGCTGGTGGGTACTGGTACTGCTGGTTGGTACTGCTGGCGGGTACTGGTACTGCTGGCTGGTACTGGTACTGCTGGTGGGTACTGGTACTGCAGGTGGGTACTGCTGGCTGGTACTGCTGGTGTGTACTGGTACTGCTGGCGTGTACTGGTACTGCTCGTTGGTACTGCTGGTGGGTACTGGTACTGCTGGCTAGTACTGCTGGTGGGTACTAGTACTGCTGGTGGTTACTGCTGTTTGGTACTGGTATTGCTGGCTGGTACTGGTACTGCTGGCTGGTACTGCTGACAGGTACTAGTACTGGTACTGCTGGTGGGTACTGGTACTGCTGGTTGGTAGTGGTACTGCTGGCGGGTACTGGCACTGCTGGCTGATACTGCTGGCGGGTACTGCTGGTGGGTACTGGTGACTGGTACTGATGACTAGTACTGGTGGCTGGTACTGCTGGCTGGTACTGGCACTGCTGGCTGCTGTCGGAGATCGCCCCCCTGGGGAGTATGAGAGGGCTATGCAGTGTATAACAGACGGTGTCCCCATCTCCCCAAATCCTGACCTCTGACCCTGCCAGTGATTGGCTTTCTCCATGGCATCGGCTCTGCAGTAGAGAGCAGAGCCGATGCTTCCTGTCACAGGCGGAGTACATTTGGTATCACTCCGCCTGTGAAGGAGCCGGCGCTATACAGGAAGCATCGGCTCTGCTTCCTTTAGCGGCGGCTCCGTTCTTATCGATGATGCTCGGAGATGGCGGGTCGGGAACCCGCGATCTGGGCTTGCCGACCCGCCATCTCAGAGCAAGACGTGGCGGGCCACATCGGAGGGCGCTGCGGGCCACATGTGGCCCGTGGGCCAGCGGTTGGGCACCCCTGCCCTAGAGACTAAAATTATGGGTTTTGCAATTTTTTATGTCGCACAGTATTTCAAACGCATGAATTTTGATGCAAAAAAGACACAATATATAACCCTATTTTTGGTCAAATATAAAAGATGATGTTACGCCAAGTAAATAGATACCAACAGTGGCGGCTGGTCCTTAAATTTTTTAGGGGGAGCGCAAATAAACTGAAAAATTCTGAAAAAAATCCCCATCAATTGCAGCCTCACTGTGCCATCAAATGCAGCCACTGTGCCTTTAAACGCACCCACTGTGCCCATCAATTGCCGCCACTGTGCCCATCAATTGCCCCCACTATGCCATCAAACGCAGCCACTGTGCCCATCAATTGCCGCTACTTTGCCATCAAACGCAGCCACTGTGGCATCAAACGCAGCCCCTGTGCCATCAAACGCAGCCACTGTGCCCATGAATTGCCGCCACTGTGCCCATCAAATGCTCCCACTGTGCCCCATCAAATGCTCCCACTGTGCCCATCAAATGCTGCCACTGTGCCATATCAAATGCTCCCACTGTGCCCTTCAAATGCTGCCAGTGTGCCCCCCCGCTCTCCCGCCGGCCGTCTGCCCGACACTTACCCTGTCTCGGTGGGGTAGCGGTTGACGGCGGTGAGTGGTGTCCTCCATGCTCCTCGATGTCTTCTCCTGTCCACTCCTCCCGTCCTCTCCTATGATTGAACGCCTGATAGGTGTCCAATCACAGCGCCTGTCATTTCAGCCAATCAGGTAACGGGTAATAGACCCGAGCAAGTGATTGGCAGAGAGGCGGTTCAGTGTTAGGAAAGCGAATATTCATTCCATGAATATTCATTCCATTCCAGGTTACCATGTCAGATGTACACAGGTGATCTAGTGCTAGAATTACTACCCATGATTTGATGTTCGCGGTTATACCTCACATGTGTAGGATGATCGCTGTTTGCGTGCGTGCAGGACTGACACGTGCTTTCGCCTTTGTGCAGGAGACAGGGGCAATTAAAAAAAAAAAAAAAAAAAAACATTATTTATTTATTTAAATTTTTACACTGTTGCTTTAAAAAAAATGTCATCACTTTTATTGCTGTCAGTGACAGAAATAGGCATGTGACAGGTACTCTTTATGGAGAGATCTGGGGTCTATAAAAACATTTGTAGCGACCCCCTCACCCCGTCCTCTTTAGCTAGGGGTATGTCACGCGACAGAGTGAGGTGCGCTACGGCCCATGTCCTCCCCATAACTGTGGGTGAGGTGAAGGCCAATATCTGATGTTTCCTCGGGCCGGTGTGTCTTGGGCATGTACCGAGTCTGTTGTGCAGAAACCACCAAACCACCCTTTGCTCCCATTAACAGAGTCCATACACCGATCACAGTCCAACTGTTGGTTTTATTTCGTATCTCCACATACAGGCAATGCGATGGCAGGATACGGTGGGATGAGCAGGTCGAGGCACTATACTGATCTGGGTCCCTACACCCCCTGTGCTATGACCAAGGGTTGCAGGAGTCTTAATTCGGATACCTCCGCTGCGTTGCAGCCCCTATCAGGGGAAGATGTCCTCCAAGAGAGTTACCGGAGGCCCATCCGTAACCGGGTTGACGCTGCACCGGAATCTTCGGACGGGTGACCTCCCCCAGCCTCCTCACCTCAGATGCGGGTCCCCTCGCAAGGAGCACCCTGGAATCACTTCACCCTTGCGGGACCCAGTCGGAGTCACTGGGTCCCAGGCCTCCTCAATAGTACCTCATCCCAGGCTGAAGGTGCCTGGGATGGAATCCCAGCTTCATTCCGACCAGGCCTAGGGCGCCTAGACCGGAACCTTGAACCGCCCGCACCCAGGCCGAAGGTGCCTGGGTGCGTGACGAGATGATCCCCGAAGACCTCGTGGCGAGGGCGTCTCCCCCTTTTATCTCCTCCTTCAACACCACGGCGGGTTCCCCGCCCCAGCCGTACCATCTCCAGGAAGGGACAAAAAGGGTAGCACTGTGGTGATGATTCTACCTGAAGCCTGTAGGTACTCCGCCACCCACAGGCAAAGGAGAATATTACATCCCCCAATCCTCCACGAATAACAAAAAGGGGTCTAAACCCTGACATAATTACACACCTGGGTCACACTACCCCCAGGTGTATCCCACTAAATCTGAAGACCCCGCTACACACTCCCCCCTGTGATTTGACGCTGGTTCCCAGCGTCAGGTGCACACCCATGTCTCCCAAGGAGTGGTGACATGGAGCAAGCCCCTGAGGCTGTCCCCAAATCTGTGAATACTAAGTGTGCCAAGACCTGCTCAAAAGGGAAAGGAAAAATATAAAACGATAAACTTTTGCATAAAACATCTATTCTGTACACATGTACAATCCCTCCCATCACTGTCTAAGAACCACCCTATACTCAGTAGTCTTGACCGATGAATCTCCTACAGAAGGGAAACAAAAACAACATCCTAACAATCTGTGTTAACTTGAAATGAATAGGTCTGTCAGCCGAGAGAC
Organism: Rana muscosa; assembly: GCA_029206835.1. Lineage (NCBI taxonomy): Eukaryota > Metazoa > Chordata > Amphibia > Anura > Ranidae > Rana > Rana muscosa. Next base: position 18,813,150 of record CM055117.1, read on the forward strand.
CCACTCACTCCAATAAGCAAAGTGATGCATGTGTAAAATTTTCAAACAGTCGTTGCACAACACTGCCACCTGTTGACAGCGCCGCGGTCATGACACTTGCCGAGATCTTCCTTCTTCCTGCTTTTCTACGCTAACTTTTACCCCCAGAGTCTCTGCCTTTGGCACATGAAGAAGAGGGAGAAAAACAACAGCTCCCAAGTCTCCAGTGAGTGAAAGAAAAGCCCAAATCAAAACAAAAGTAGGGCGCAGTTCTGAGCGTCTGGGAATGTTCCTTCCAGAAAGTTCAACAGCAAACAAAATAGGAGCTCACTTCTCCTACAAGTAAAACCTTGGATCCGGCAAAAATAGGGGCTTCAGGTGCTTGTCAAACACTTCCACCGAATATTCGACATCCTCTCCTTCTTTCCTGCAGATGAGCACCTTATCGGCATGAATATGGCGCCCCAGTCTCCAATCAGCTCTACAGTCTCTAAACTTTTTTTAGATACAGGCGGCGAACACGACAGGTATCGCCGGGCATGAGGCACTTTGAGCTTTTCCCATACAAACTCGTCGTACCACCTTTGTCGCAAAACTTCGACTTCATACAATAAGTCCCGAGGCAAGTAGGGGTACTCCCACCCATATTCACGGGTGACTCTTTGGGAGAAAAGTCTCTGCAATCTGGCTAGAGGTGGCATCACATCTCGCTCGCCTTCTCCTGGCTGTACGATGGCCTCCGGGTGCCGAGGTACCTTCACCATCTCGAGTTGCTTTGCCTTTGATGCCCGCAACGAAGCACGCTGCGCTCCCACTATCGGAGCGGGTGAAGTGGTTGAAAGTGGAAGGTCAGTCGGAGGACTAGATTTCCTCGGGAACTCCGGGGCCTGCGCCCGGAGCGTACTGTCTTCCATGGACATGGGGGTATCCTGCGGTTTACACAGCACAGGTAGTGGGCGTCTGTCCCAGCCCTTCCGGTGAAACAGTTCGTCTATTTCTCCGTCATCACCACAGTCTGACAACGACTCTAGGTCGGAGGTGTCATACATCTCAGCGGGAAGGTAGTCTCTAGTAGAGGGAAGGCTACCCTCCCTTGCGGGCTCCACCGACTGTGGACTCCCGACACCTCCAACCAACACCACAGTCCCAGCCCCTAGCTCACCTGGACCTTCTGAAGAACTGGGATGTCCGGGACTCTCTTCTCTACCGGCGCCATCTAGGCCAGGCAAGCGGCGGGGTGAAGCTCGACCACGACCATAGGATGCCTGTACCAGGCCGACTTTCCTCTTCGGAGGTGGCAGCAGGGAATCTGTGGTGACCGAAGCAGTGCCCTCGGATTTCTCTCTTTCCGTCTCTGGTTAGGCAGTCACGTCGCCCTGGTCAGCGTGTACGGGGACCTCCGCAAAGGCCTGGATCTCTCCCTCCGGAGTGGCGGTTCCTGTGATGCAGTTGAGGCGAAGGGCCCGGGGCCTTACTGTGGATGATTCGACCTCAAAAAGAAACTCTTTGCACGCTTCACATCGCCCGAACGGCTTTAGTTGGACCACCAGTCCCGAGCATCCGGGACAGATCACACCGAGGGCCTCCGTGTCTCTGCATGAATACAGAGCCAACTGTCCTCGGGGCCTGAGCCTTATCCCCGTGTCTGTCAGGGGAGCAGCAAATGCAGTCATCTTCATAGGGTAAGATACCGGCATCCACGGAGAGCTTGAATTCATTCCGACCACTTGCTGCTCCATCACGCGCTGACCACGCGCCGGAGTCTCCACGTGTATCTCCACACGTGGCCAGACTCCTCCCACGACTTGCACATTTTCGCGGGCTTCCGCCAGCCTCCGCCCACAAATCGCGCAGTCACGGGGTGCCTCGTGGCGCAGTGCATTAACAGTCCCCACATGTAGTACTTCACACGGCTGGACCTCTCCCTTTTTACGCTCCTCCGCGTGGGCCTTTCCCGACTTAGGGTCATGTCCACAACTCCGAGCAGGGATGCACTTTAGCCAGTCACATGGCCGACCTGCTCGGAACTCCTCCGGGCAGCAAAGTTCAAACACAGACGTTCTCAGTTCCATCGTTGAGACACACACGCATCCCGGACGAGCCCCTACGTGTAGCGACCCCCTCACCCCGTCCTCTTTAGCTAGGGGTATGTCACGCGACAGAGTGAGGTGCGCTACGGCCCATGTCCTCCCCATAACTGTGGGTGAGGTGAAGGCCAATATCTGATGTTTCCTCGGGCCGGTGTGTCTTGGGCATGTACCGAGTCTGTTGTGCAGAAACCACCAAACCACCCTTTGCTCCCATTAACAGAGTCCATACACCGATCACAGTCCAACTGTTGGTTTTATTTCGTATCTCCACATACAGGCAATGCGATGGCAGGATACGGTGGGATGAGCAGGTCGAGGCACTATACTGATCTGGGTCCCTACACCCCCTGTGCTATGACCAAGGGTTGCAGGAGTCTTAATTCGGATACCTCCGCTGCGTTGCAGCCCCTATCAGGGGAAGATGTCCTCCAAGAGAGTTACCGGAGGCCCATCCGTAACCGGGTTGACGCTGCACCGGAATCTTCGGACGGGTGACCCCCCTCCAGCCTCCTCACCTCAGATGCGGGTCCCCTCGCAAGGAGCACCCTGGAATCACTTCACCCTTGCGGGACCCAGTCGGAGTCACTGGGTCCCAGGCCTCCTCAATAGTACCTCATCCCAGGCTGAAGGTGCCTGGGATGGAATTCCAGCTTCATTCCGGCCAGGCCTAGGGCGCCTAGGCCGGAACCTTGAACCGCCCGCACCCAGGCCGAAGGTGCCTGGGTGCGTGACGAGATGATCCCCGAAGACCTCGTGGCGAGGGCGTCTCCCCCTTTTATCTCCTCCTTCAACACCACGGCGGGTTCCCCGCCCCAGCCGTACCATCTCCAGGAAGGGACAAAAAGGGTAGCACTGTGGTGATGATTCTACCTGAAGCCTGTAGGTACTCCGCCACCCACAGGCAAAGGAGAATATTACATCCCCCAATCCTCCACGAATAACAAAAAGGGGTCTAAACCCTGACATAATTACACACCTGGGTCACACTACCCCCAGGTGTATCCCACTAAATCTGAAGACCCCGCTACACATTCAATCACACCAAGATCTGTGTTTTTGAATGCTTTTGATTTTTGAAAATGGCGCCATTGACATCCGGGTAAACCAAAAGTGATGTCAGGTCATCGCTTCAGGGTTATCATAGCGAAGAGCTGATCAAAGTTGACCTGGACTTTGTTCAGCTCTCTGATCAGCTGGCGGAAGTGCCAGTTGGTCGCAGTGGGATGGACGAGCCCAAAAAAGCTGCGGGGGGGGGAATTGTAAAAGCAATCCAGTGGCTAGTTAGCTGCTAGGTTTACTTTTACAAAAGAGCTGACCACTGGCTTTAAAAAAACAAAAAACAGTACTGGGATGATGCCTGCAGCTGCAAATTATCCTAGTATAACCACTTGAAGTCCAGCAAAATGCGGGTACGTCACTGGTCAGTTAGGGGATATCCAGAGGATAAGGTTTCTTTTATTAAAAGAAAAAAAAAAAGTAATTGGCAGCACATGCTGTGGATGGTGGAACATTTTTACAGAGTGTCTATATGGCGAATGCAGTGAACACAGCACTGCACCTCTGACCATAGTGAGATGAGAGGGTTTCAGCTACACTTTTCTTCTTTTTTTTTTTTTAAAGGGGTACATTTTTTATTTATTTTAAATACACAACAAACAGTTAACATACAAATATGCATGTGGAGCGAACATCGCTCAATCCTTAACAGAATACATATATCTGGTATACAGTCAGTAGATACAGAACGACACAAAAGTCAAAGTTCTCCATATAACCTCATTGAGAATTCCAGCCTCAAACATAATATCAAGGAGCTGGTAGTATGGTACTCTCGGAGCTGACCCAAGAGTCCCAAATCTTTGAGAATTTTTTTGGGCATCCACTGGCTTCATATGTCAACTTGTATAATGGTATAACATGATTGATAATGGTGAGCCAAAAAGCTATAGTTGGTGGGGATTGAGATTTCCAGTGTATGGTTATTGATTTTTTTGCATAGAACAGTTTTGTACAATTTTAGATATTCCTTCATCATCAATATATCCCAATAAGCATTGCAGGGGGTTGCAAATATTAGGTATCTGAGTTATGGAGCTGCTAAAAGCAGTGGCCTCCATTTAGAACTTCCTAATCGGAGTACACTCCCACTATAGATGAAAGAATGTGCCGTCAGCCATGCCACATTGAGAGCACACTGCAGAGGGTAATCTATTAAGTTTATGTATTGGGTTGCTATACTTAGGGGGAGTATCTGAGTGGTAGTCAGGCTCAGATACAATAATTGGTAGGTTTCATGGACCATTTTATGCTCATGGAGGATATCATTGGTGTCTAATTCCCTGTGGCCTACAGGTGGCGCTGTCGCCATAGGCCAGGGTTGAACCAACATTGGAGGGCTGTGCCTTTTTTGTCCCCTTGCGGCAGTAGTACAGCCTGCTGTGCCTGCGGGAGAGGGTATAAAAGGGGCAGACATCTTCCGCTAAGGGTCAACGGTCCACTACCCCGCCCATGGGGGTGCGTCCACGCCCAGGCACCTTCGGCCTGGGGGTGAGTGAGGGTTGTCTCCGGGTGCCCTAGGCCCGGAGACGGAGCTGCTGTTCCATCCCAGACACCTTCAGTCTGGGGTGAGGTACTTTGGAGAAAGGCCCAGAGCCCAGCAACCTTCGGCTGGGATCCGCCAGGGACCGAGGCTCCCAGGGATCTGCCTTGCGAGGGGACCCGTATCCAGGATTGAGGAGGCCTAGGAAGGTGACCCTTTCTGAAGACCCAGCGCAGAGTCGTGGTGACAGATGGGGCCTCTGGTAACTCTCCGGAGGGATGTTCTTGTCCTAAAAAGGGGCCAAGTTACTAAAGGAAGGAAGTGCGTGTTCTGTATGTCACAGTGGCAGTGACACTACGCACATAAGGTCAGTGGCAGTGGCTTTCATCTTTTCCACCCGGTCAGTGGCAGTGACCAACCTCATGGTCTGTGGCAGGGACCGTGCGCCAAGCCTGTTCGTGCTAATCAGAACAGGAGAAAACCCAAATCAAGTTTGTGCCTGGACCTCCTCCCACCTTATCTGACCTGTACCTTGTCCCAACCTGTCTGCTCTCAAAGAGACTATTTATTGTGCTGAGAAAATAAATAAGAAGTTGGACCTTTCAGTTGGTGTGGACAGTTGCTTACTGGGGAGAACTAAAGGCTTGTTTCTGACTACCACAGAAACAAGGTCAGCACTGGAGGTTTTTAAAACACTGGCTGCAGGCAGGCACGAGAAACTAACACCGCTCAACCTCCCATCCAGGAGGGTACGGGCTTGTCGTGCAGTGTGCCTCATTCTTTCCTGCGGAGGAGCCAAGCAGGGAAAAGCAGGTAAAGTCTGGGGTTGGTGCGCTACACGTGGGGGCTCATCCGGGATGTGTTTGCGGCCACAGAGTGGAAAACCCCCCCAGAAGCTGAACTTTTATTCCCCAGTGAAGTTCCGTGAAGGTCGGCCATGTTTAGAACTGCGCCACGAGGAGAACCCTGACTGTGTAGTTTGTGGGCGTGTCTATTCAGGAAAGCCCGCAAACGATGCAGGAGATGGGAGGAGTCTGACCATGTATGGAGTTGCACGTGACTTTGGCGCGAAAAGGTCAGTGCGCGATGGAGCAGCAGATGGTCAGCATGTCGTCTTATGCCTCATGGGTTCCATCTTCTACAACCATGGAAATGACTTAATTCGCTGCTTCGCTTACGGATACAGGGATTCGGCTCAAGCCCCGGGGAATATTTGCCCTCTACGTGTGCAAGGACGTGGAGGCCCTCGGTGTGATTAGTCCCAGCTGCTCGGGACTGGTGGTTCATCTAAAGCCATTCGGGCGATGCGAAAGCTGTAAGGAGTTTCTCTTCGAGGTGGAGCAACCTACAGCTATGATTAAGCACTGAATCGCAGTGCGAAACGCATCAGTTCACACCTGCTGTTTTTGCTGTGGCATGTTATTTGTGCTTTTGTTTTAAATAAAATAATCTATTTTTGGAGTGCGGCTGTCCAAGCGTTTTCTCTAGAATTTTTGCATTGTCATATGCACTGCCTGCACCCACGGCTCTGGATCCTGTGAATGAGTCATCAGCCACACTTGAGCGGTAAATCTCTCCTGCTCGGGACTGGTGGTTCATCTAAAGCCATTCGGGCGATGCGAAAGCTGTAAGGAGTTTCTCTTCGAGGTGGAGCAACCTACAGAAAGGCCTCGGGCTTTCCACCTCAATTGCCTTACGGGCGCCACCACTCCGGAAGGAGGAATCAAAGCTTGTACAGCCACTCCTGCGCGCACTGACAGGACTTTGGAGGAAGTCACAGAAGAGATCGCTTCAGCGAGTGAGAAACCGGAGGATGCTGCTTCGGTAACAACGGAGTCTTTTCTCCCACCGCCCAAGTGGAAGATCGGGTTCGTGAAAGCTTCCCGCGGCCGTGGTGGAGCAACGCTCGAGCGCTTACTCGGAACGGATGCATCCAATGGGAAAAGTCTCAGGCGTCCTGGTTCTCCTGCAAGCTGAGGTAAGCCAGGGAAGAGACTCTGTTAAAGGCCCCTAGCCCTGGGGATTCACATGCTAGTGAGTTAGCCAGAGGGGGTGAATCATCCTTCACCAGGAATTATGTCCCTGCAGAGGAGTACGATACCTCCGACCTAGAGTCCATCTCTGATGCGGGTGATGATGCCGCAATTGATGAACTATTCCAGAGGAAGGGATGGGACAAGATGCCCCTGTCCTTGTTCCGTAAGCCTAGGAACCCACCCATGTCTACTGGGGAAAGTACACCCCGGGTGGTGGCCTCCGGGTCTGAGGAGGGATCTGTCCCCTTGCCTGCCCTTCCACCGTCGGGAGCACCTGCTTCCACTACTACTTCTGCTACGAGACAGGTGTCACTGCGGGCCCTGCAACTGCCCCAGAGGCAGGTAAAGTGCCTCAGCACCCGGATGCCGTTGTCTTGCCTGGCGCAGGAGACCGCGCTACCATGCCACCGCTGTCCCGCTTACAAAGACTGTTTAACCAAGAGGTTGCCAGTGAGTACGGGTGGGAGTGCCCATGCCTACCGAAAGAAATGTTGTTTGAAGTTGAGGCCTGTAGAGATCGGTGGTACGCAGAGTTCGTGTGGACACACATCAAGGTACACCAGGCCAGAAGGTACATTTCATGTTCGCCCGCAGCCACTCTGCGGTTCAAAGATTGCAAAGCTGCCTGGATGTTGGGTCGGCACATCCATGCGGACAAAGTACTTATTTGCCGGAAGGACAGGGACAATGTGGAGTACCACATAGATACCTTTGATAAACATTGGAAGCCGCTGGTGTTGCCTGACCCACATTACTACTTGTAAGAGACCAGACTCTTGTGTTTTTTTTCTTGCTTAATTTTTTTGTTTGAACTTTTTTTCTTCAAGCCCAGGAACTTTGCCCTAAGTTAAAGGGTACTTTACTATTTGGAGGAGCGGAAGCTGTTGCTGTTTGTTGTTCTCCCTTCTCTTCCCACCGCAAAGATAACAAGGACTTTGGGGTTGTAGACAGCTTAGGGCCACAGTTCAAGAAGAAGGAGTTCTCCAAAAGCCAGTGGATTAATCGCAGCACCACCACCAGGTGGCGGTGTTGCGCAACTGTTATACCATTAGTCTCACACTGCACTTACTTTTGGAGCGAAGAGGTTTTTCTTCAGGGAGGAACCTGTTCATTCTAAATTACACATTGTATTAGATTATGTGTTTTTTTCCCCCTGCAGGTGAACGACAAGCAAGACTGCTGAGTATGGGGTGGGTCTTAGCTAGTTCTGTGGGAGGGAAATGTAAATTTTACTGTAAAGTTTGTATGACCTCAAAATGTTTTATACACATGTGCACTCCCTCCCCCATGTGTTTTTTCCTTTCCTTCCCCATGTTAGGTTCCGGCACAAACAAACAAAATTTTAAATTGTCATTTTTTTTTGTAGTTTGTCTCTGGATCGGGTTTATGCTGACTCTGGCTGAGGAGGCATAAATTGTCTCCAGACACTGGGGACCAGTGTCCATTAAGTGGGGGGGTGTGTAGCGGGTTGCTATATTCAGAGGCGGCTCTCTAATTAGGCATAATAGGCGGATGCCTAAGGCCCCGCGCTCCCAGGGGCCCCGCGGCGGCCGCCTAATTTGCCTTAGTCGTGTGTGGAAATAGGATGGAATGTCCCCCGGTCGGTGTCCCCGAACTGTCTTTATCGCGGGACAAAAGCCCGCGGTTCCAGCCGCGGGCGGGAGGGCGGACTGACCACTTGAGAACTGCTCGAGTCAGTGAGTGGTTGTATGTATTCCCCTCTCCCCCGGCGCCGGCTCCTCCTCTTCTGCCGCGCTCTGCGAATCACCTGCATGGAACGGCTGAGAAGCTCCTTGCTCTACTCTCCGGGATGGACGGCCTGAAATGGAGGACTTCCCAGTGCTGGCGCGTCATCGAGGAGCCAGTCTGCCACAGCCTTTAAGGTACTGCATGGAGTGCATGACACGGACAGCATCCCGGCCGTGATGTCACCTCCAGGCCCCCAAAAATCAAGGCTGCCTGCCACCTGTGACCTCGCAGCAATTAGTGATGTAATGGTGGCCACCTACTGACCCCCTGCCATAGTCATAATCCTCCACATCCTCCCCTTGTTCCTGGCATCCCACCACCCTATATCCTGTCATCATATTACCTACCAACTTACTCCCTGTCATCATTTCTATCCTCACCATAATCCCCCTGTGCCTGTCATCCTACTACCCCACCCCTGTGTCTGTCGTGTCATCTTCATCCCTCCTGTACCCCACTGCCAGCTTCCTACCCCCCTCCCCGTCATCATCTTCATCCCCCCTGTACCCCACTGCCAGCTTCCTACCCCCCTCCCCATCATCATCTTCATCCCCCCTGTACCCCACTGCCAGCTTCCTACCCCCTCCCCATCATCATCTTCATCCCCCCTGTACCCCACTGCCAGCTTCCTACCCCCCTCCCCATCATCAACTTCATCCCCCCTGTACCCTACTGCCAGCTTCCTACCCCCCCCCCATCATCATCTTCATCCCCCCTGTACCCCACTGCAAGCTACCTACCCCCCTCCCCATCATCATCTTCATCCCCCCTGTACCCCACTGCCAGCTTCCTACCCCCCTCCCCATCATCATCTTCATCCCCTTGTACCCCACTGCCAGCTTCCTACCCCCCTCCCCGTCATCATCTTCATCCCCCCTGTACCCCACTGCCAGCTTCCTACCCCCCTCTCCATCATCATCTTCATCCCCCCTGTACCCCACTGCCAGCTTCCTACCCCCTCCCCATCATCATCTTCATTCCCCCTGTACCCCACTGCCAGCTTCCTACCCCCCTCCCCATCATCATCTTCATCCCCCCTGTACCCCACTGCCAGCTTTCTACCCCCCCTCCCCCGTCATCATCTTCATCCCCCCTGTACCCCACTGCAAGCTACCTACCCCCCTCCCCATCATCATCTTCATCCCCTTGTACCCCACTGCCAGCTTCCTACCCCCTCCCCGTCATCATCTTCATCCCCCCTGTACCCCACTGCCAGCTTCCTACCCCCCTCCCGTCATCATCTTCATCCCCCCTGTACCCCACTGCCAGCTTCCTACCCCCCTCCCCATCATCATCTTCATCCCCCTGTACCCCACTGCCAGCTTCCTACCCCCCTCCCCGTCATCATCTTCATCCCCCCTGTACCCCACTGCCAGCTTCCTACCCCCCTCCCCGTCATCATCTTCATCCCCCCTGTACCCCACTGCCAGCTTCCTACCCCCCTCCCCATCATCATCTTCATCCCCCTGTACCCCACTGCCAGCTTCCTACCCCCCTCCCCGTCATCATCTTCATCCCCCCTGTACCCCACTGCCAGCTTCCTACCCCCCTCCCCATCATCTTCATCCCCCCTGTACCCCACTGCCAGCTTCCTACCCCCCTCCCCATCATCATCTTCATCCCCCCTGTACCCCACTGCCAGCTTCCTACCCCCCTCCCCATCATCATCTTCATCCCCCTGTATCCCACTGCCAGCTTCCTACCCCCCTCCCCCGTCATCATCTTCATCCCCCCTGTACCCCACTGCCAGCTTCCTACCCCCCTCCCCCGTCATCATCTTCATCCCCCTGTACCCCACTGCCAGCTTCCTACCCCCCTCCCCATCATCATCTTCATCCCCCCTGTACCCCACTGCCAGCTTCCTACCCCCTCCCCATCATCATCTTCATCCCCCCTGTACCCCACTGCCAGCTTCCTACCCCCCTCCCCATCATCATCTTCATCCCCCTGTACCCCACTGCCAGCTTCCTACCCCCCTCCCCGTCATCATCTTCATCCCCCCTGTACCCCACTGCCAGCTTCCTACCCCCCTCCCCTTCATCATCTTCATCCCCCCTGTACCCCACTGCCAGCTTCCTACCCCCTCCCCATCATCATCTTCATCCCCCCTGTACCCCACTGCCAGCTTCCTACCCCCCTCCCCATCATCATATTCATCCCCCTGTACCCCACTGCCAGCTTCCTACCCCCCTCCCCATCATCATCTTCATCCCCCCTGTACCCCACTGCCAGCTTCCTACCCCCCCTCCCCCGTCATCTTCATCCCCCTGTACCCCACTGCCAGTTTCCTACCCCCCGTCATCATCTTCATCCCCCCTGTACCCTACTGCCAGCTTCCTACCCCCGTCATCATCTTCATCCCCCTGTACCCCACTGCCAGCTTCCTACCCCCCTCCCCATCATCATCTTCATCCCCCCTGTACCCCACTGCCAGCTTCCTACCCCCCTCCCCCGTCATCTTCATCCCCCCCCTGTACCCCACTGCCAACTTCCTACCCCCCTCCCCATCATCATCTTTATCCCCCCTGTACCCCACTGCCAGCTTCCTACCCCCCCCTTCCCCGTCATCATCTTCATGCTTCCTAGCACCACACCCCCCTGTCATCTTCATCCCTCCTGTACCCCACTGCCAGCTTCCTACCCCCCACCCCTGTCATCATCTTCATCCCTCCTGTACCCCCTGTCAGCTTCCTACCATCCCACCCCTGTCATCTTTACCCCCCTGCACCCCATTGCCAGCTTCCTACAACCCCACCCCCATCATCTTCACCCCCCTGCACCCCACTGCCAGCTTCCTACTACCCCACCCTCCATCATCTTCATCCCCCTTGTACCCCACTGCCAGCTTCCTACCACCCACCCCTGTCATCAACTTCATCCCCCCTGTACCCCACTGCCAGCTTCCCCCCCTGCCCCAATCATCTTCACCCGCCTGTACCCCACTGCCAGCTTCCTACCCCCCACCCCTGTCATCATCTTCATCCCCCTTGTACCCCACTGCCAGCTTCCTACCACCCACCCCTGTCATCAACTTCATCCCCCCTGTACCCCACTGCCAGCTTCCCCCCTGCCCCAATCATCTTCACCCCCCTGTACCCCTCTGCTAGCTTCCTACCACCCCACTCCTCTGTCATCTTCATCCCCATGTATCCCACCTCTGGCATTCTACCACCCCACCCCCTGTCATCATCTTAATCCCTCCTAGTACTCCACTACCAGGTTCCTATCACCCCACCCCATCATCATCCCCCGTACCCTACCTCTGACAACCTACCGCCCTGCTTCCTGTCATCAAAATCCCCATCATCCACCACCCTACCCCTGTTATTATCCTTATCTTCACCCCCCCCCCTTTACCCCTCTGTCAGCTTCCTACTACACCCTGTCATCATCATCTCAATCCTCATCATAATCCCCCTGCGCCTGGTGTCCTTCCACCCCACCCCCTGTAATTTTCATCCACCCTGTACCCAACTGCCAGCTTCCTACCATCCACCCCCGTCATCTTCATCCCCCTTATAGCCCATTGCCAGTTACCTACCACCCCACCCCCTGTAATCTTCACCCCCCCGTACCCCACTGCCAGCTTCATACCATTCCACCCCCATCATCCCCCCTGTACCCCATTGCCAGTTTCCTACCACCCCACCCCCTGTATCCTTCATCCCCCCTGCACCCACCCCACTGCAAGCTTCCTACCACCCCACCCCCGTCATTATCATCCCACCTGTACCCCATTGCCAGTTTCCTACCACCCCACCCCCATCATCCCCCCTGCACCCCACTGTCAGCTTTTTACCACCCCGTCGTCATCATCATCCCACCTGTACCCCACTGCCAGCTTCCTATCACCCCACCCACTATCATCATCATCATCATCCCCACACCCCACCTCTGACATCCTACCACCCTGACCCCTGTCATCAACATCCCCATCATCGCCCTGTACCCCACCTCTAGCATCCAACCATCCTACCCCCATCATCATCATCCCCCCTGTCAGCTTCCTACCCACCCACTGTCATCATTATGCCCCTTTGCTAACCTCCTACCACCCCACCCATTGTCATCAACATCCCCATCATCCCTCTCTACCCCACCTCTGGCATCCTACCACCCCACCCCCTGTCATTATCATCACCCTGTACCCCACCTTTGGAATCCTACCACCCTGCCTCCTGTCATTATCATCTTCATCCCTCCTGTACCCCACCTCTGGCATCCTATCACCCTACTCCCTATCATTATAAGGAAGATATGATCTCAGCCTTTAACCCCAATGCTGACACCATCATCCCAAACTTCATCCTGTCATCCAACTAACTGTACCCCAACAGTTGCATCACACACCACAATTCTGCCCTGCCACCCAGTGAGAGGTAATGATGTGCTGTAACCTCTAGCAAACAATCAGCGAATGATAATGAGGAGCAGTAATCTATAGCAACCAATCAGTGAGGTATAATGATAAGCAGTAACCTATAGCAACCAATCAGTAAGCAGTAATAATGTGCAGTAACCTCTATAAACCAATCAGTGTGCGGTAATGATGTGCAGTAACCTCTAGCAACCAATGGGTGGGCAGTAATGATGTGCAGTAACCTCTAGAATCCAATCAGTGAGCAGTTATGATGTGCACTAACCTCTAACAACCAATCAGTGAGCTTGGATCAATCAGTGAGTGCGAACCAGATTTTTATGTATACATTATTAAAGTTTTTTTTTAGATAAGTCTATGTGCATGTTTGTTTTTTGGGATGTTGGGGTGGAGAGCGAAATTGCTCGGGGTTTATCGCTTGAATTATTTTTCCCATTATGGGAGTTAGTGGGGCCTCATGTCAAAGATTTGCCTTAGGCCTCACAAAGCCTAGAGCCGCCTCTGGCTATATTTAGGGGGAGTATCTGATTGGTAATCAGGCTCAGATACAATAATTGGTAGGTTTCATGGACCATTTTATGCTCGTGGAGGATATCATTGGTGTCCAGTTACCTGTGGCCTACAGGTGGCGCTGTCACCATAGCCCAGGGTTGAACCACCATTGGAGGGCTGTGCCTTTTGTGTCCCCTCGCGGCAGTAGTACAGCGGGGCAGGGAACCTGATGTGCCTGCCGGGAGAGGGTATAAAAGGGCAGACATCTTCCGCTAAGTGTCAACGGTCCACTACCCCGCCCAGGGGGGTGCATCCACGCCCAGGCACCTTCGGCCTGGGGGTGAGTGAGGGTTGTCTCCGGGTGCCCTAGGCCTGGAGACGGAGCTGCTGTTCCATCCCAGACACCTTCGGTCTGGGGTGAGGTACTTTGGAGAAAGGCCCGGAGCCCAGCAACCTTCGGCTGGGATCCGCCAGGGACCGAGGCTCCCAGGGATCTGCCTTGCGAGGGGACTCGTATCCAGGATTGAGGAGGCCTAGGAAGGTGACCCTTTCTGAAGACCCAGCGCAGAGTCGTGGTGACAGATGGGGCCTCTGGCAACTCTCCGGAGGGATTTTCTTGTCCTAAAAAGGGGCCAAGTTACTAAAGGAAGGAAGTGCGTGTTCTGTATGTCACAGTGGCAGTGACACTACGCACACAAGGTCAGTAGCAGTGGCTTTCATCTTTTCCACCCGACCCGGTCAGTGGCGGTGACCAACCTCATGGTCTGTGGCAGGGACCGTGCGCCAAGCCTGTTCGTGCTAATCAGAACAAGAGAAAACTCAAATCAAGTTTGTGCCTGGACCTCCTCCCACCTTATCTGACCTGTATCTTGTCCCAACCTGTCTGCTCTCAAAGAGGCTATTTATTATGCTGAGAAAATAAATAAGAAGTTGGACCTTTCAGTTGGTGTGGACAGTTGCTTACTGGGGAGAACTAAAGGCTTGTTTCTGACTACCACAGAAACAAGGTCAGCACTGGAGGTTTTTAAACACTGGCTGCAGGCAGGCCCGAGAAACTAACACCGCTCAACCTCCCAATCCAGGAGGGTACGGGCTTGTGGTGCGGTGTGCCTCATTCTTTCCTGCGGAGGAGCCAAGCAGAGAAAAGCAGGTAAAGTCTGGGGTTGGTGCGCTACATTTATATAGTAAACTCGGTGTAAAATAGGACCTGTATAGCAGTTTAGTCTGGATCACCTTGTCACGGAGGAGATGACAGGGGGAACCTGGAGGGGAAGAACTTCCTGCCAGATATCCTCCGTCAGCTTAGGAATGTCAGCCCGCCATCTATTGGCAGTGCTGCTAAGCCTATTAGTTGTGGAGTGTAAGAGGGACCTGTAATATGTAGAAACTAGTTTGGTATGAGAAGAATCAGTCAATAGTCGTTCTAGCGGAGAAAGTTGAACAACTATATTACTAAGACCAAACTGTGTTGCAGCAGTGTGACGTATCTGTAAGTATAGGAAGTAGGCCGTGCAGCGGAGATTGTAGTATCTACGAAATTTTGCAAAAGGGCGGAACATGTAACCCGAAAATAAGTGCATAATTGTTTTCACCCCCCTGTTTATACCAGAATCCCCCATCAGTTCTACGGAAAAATTTGTGTAAACTTGGGTTCCCCCATAGTGGAGTATTTGGTGAGTATGTATTGTGCGTGTTGGATGGTAACATCTTAGAGAGCCTAAAAATCCGTATGGTCATTGCTAGGACATTCGTACCCTCCCTCCCCCTAAGAGACATTCAATGAATCAGGTTCTGGAGGAACTCATAGGAGGTAAGTGGCTGCATTGTTGGCTTCAGTGTAAAATCACCAATGCCCGTGTGCCAACTGTGAGGCGATATAATAGGTTTGAAGACAGGGTAGAGCCAGCCCTCCCTCCACAACCGGTAGCTGTAGGGTATTTCTAGCAATCCAAACTGCTCCCCCTCCATATAAAGGCAGTAAGGATTGAGTTTATCTCCCTAAATTTTACTTTGGTAACATATATTGGTGAGTTACTCAGGATATAAAAGAAGCGCGGTAGAAAAATAATTTTAAAAATGTTTATCCTACCTAGTAATGTCAGAGGAAGATTGTTCGATGTCTTTAGCGTGTTTCTCATTCTACAGATAAGAGGATCTAGGTTGATCTTGATATAAGAGGAGACTGGGTGTTGTATCACAACCCCTAGATATCGGAAAGAACGGACAATCTGCAGTGGGCAAGAGGGAGGTAATACTATCGATGTTGCCTGGTCTATCGTAAATAAGAGAGATTTGTCCCAGTTAACCTGGAACCCAGAGAAGTGACCAAACCTCCGAATAATATCCAGCAGGGCCGGAAGAGATGACTGGGGGTCTGACATGTAGATTAACATGTCATCAGCATAGAGCAAGAGATACTTTTTCTTCCAGACCCCCAATCGTCAATCCCACAATCTCCCGACTGGATCTTATCAGTGCTGCCAGAGGTTCTATCACCAACACGAACAGCAACAGCGATAGGGGACATCCCTGTCTGGTGCCTCTCTTAATCAGAAAGGAATCGGACACAGATACGTTCACTCTCAATCTGGCAGTGGGCCTCAGATACAGCAGTTGCACCCATCTGATAAAGGTGTTGCCAAAACCAAACTCTGCCAAGACTTCTAGAAGATATGGCCATTCGACCAAGTCAAAGGCCTTGTGGGCATCTAAGACCAAGACGGCCCGAGATCCCACGTTATCATGAGCAGCTTGCATATTGGTAAAAAGTCTGCACAAGTTGATGGAGGTCGATCGGCCAGGGATGCTCCAATAACAGTGGTAATGACTGTGTTCAATCGCTGGGCGAGCACCTTGGCCAGAATTTTAACATCTGAGTTAATGAGTGAGATCGGTCTATACGATTCGCAGAGTAAGTGATCATTATGGGGTTTGGGAATGAGTAAAATCAGCGCCTCCGACATAGAGGGTGGCAACTGTCCCCTTTTCATAGTAAAGTTATATACCCTAAGCAAGTGAGGGATCAGTAAATCCCTAAAATGCATGTACCACTCTATGGGGAATCCATCTAATCCCGGCGTTTTATTTCTGGCAAAGGACTGTATGGCCTCCCCTATTTCCTCAGTCGTTAGAGGAGCATCAAGCAGTAAAGCCTGTTGGTCCTGAAGTTTTGGTAGCGAGACTACAGACAGATAGTCATCTAATTCCACAATAGTGTAGTGCGCTCTAGTAGCGTACAATGAAGAATAGAATGTGACAAATGCTTCCATTATCTTTGTTTTGTTCTACCACCACTCCCTCTGAGTTCCTAATTCTCAGGATGCTGCATGGCTAATAGTCAGGTCTGGAGAGATAGGCCACATTCACCAAACTCAAAGAGTCGCTGGTTGTGATACAGCAACTTCTTCTGGGTGCGCTCCAAGAGTACCAAGTCTAATTCTCTGGCTTTGTTTCGCCATACAGTGTGTGTCTCAGGGGTGGGAGATGCAGAATAGGCAGCCTTGGCATTCCCTAAGATCCCCCTCTGCATCCACCAATCTGGACTGAGATGCCTTACGGGCCTGCCCAATCGCTGCCCAATCGCTGCAGCAAAGGAGCCACCGGTGGTGGCCTTAAAGGCATCCCATACCACCGGGATGGAGGCACTGTGCCTGTTGGTTATCCAGTAGGATTTCCTTTCGGCCATACTTTGGTCCACAACAGCCTGGTCAGCCAGCCATAAAGGGCTCAGTTGCCATACCCGGTATGAGGAGGGAGTGCCCAGGGCGAGGTCCACCATCAAAGAGGAATGATTGGACACCGCTCTAGGGAGGTATTTAACCTCAGTCACCAGGGTCAGCAAATCTGACGAAACTAGACAGAGATCAATACGGGACAATGGACCATGCGATTTAGACTGGCATGAGTACTCCTATCAATGGAGTTATCAAGTACCGTATTATAATCACCAGCTATCAATAACGAGCCCTCAGCAATTGCCAATATTGAGCCCATCACTCGCTCAAAGAATTGTTTAGTAAAAGGTGGTGTACCGTATAGGCTAGTCACCGTGTATGGTTTACTAAGGAGCTCAAGTACAATAATTACGAAGAAACCACTCGTGTCTAGTTTGATATGTTTGATAGTGATAGTTTCTGATTTGGCTATAAGGGTAGATGTGCCTCTGGCATATGTGGAGTATGTGGAGTGAATAGCATATGCAATTTTCGCTCTCTTAAGGGCCATGACCCTGGAGCTGTGTAGGTGGGTTTCCTGGAGAAGGATCACATGCAGATTATGTCGTGCCAGATATTCAAACATTAGAGACCGTTTCACTTTGGTGTTAAGCCCCCAAACATTCCATGAAACTAGGCATAGTCTAGTTATGAGTAAGCATGAAGCATTATCGGTGAAGCACAGTTCTCACAGCGCACTGGAAGCAACCACAGCATGGAGCCCAGTGCACCCTGAGAAGTAGATGAGAACATGGACGAATCATACATGTGAGAGAGCAGTGTGCCTCCTGCAGATATCAGCTGTATACCAAGAAGGCCGACCAGACCAATAAACAGATACACAAGGATTAGGCTCCCAAACCCAAACACATGAGATCTTTGCTTCCAAAACCAATACGGCAAAGCAGGGGGGCCATGGTATAGACCCTTAACCAACAAACCCAGGAGAAACGGAGAGAAGTCTGTAGCCATGGGCTTCCATTCCACAAATATGTGTAGTAACCCAGAGTCTAGAAAAAAACATTTTCAAAATTAGCACGTAGAAAATGATCAACGAAAAAACAGGAACCTGATGATGCCAGTCATCCAGGATAAACAATGGGTATATGGCCTATAGCAATGTTTCTCAACTCCAGTCCTCAAGGCGCCCCAACAGGTCATGTTTTCAGGATTTCCCTCAGATGAAACAGCTGTGGTAATTACTAAGGCAGTGAAATTGATCAAATCACCTGTGCAAAATAATGGAAAGCCTGAAAACATGACCTGTTGGGGCGCCTTGGGGACTGGAGTTGAGAAACACTGGCCTATAGAATATGGTTGGAAATTGTCCCTAGCATCAATTGGGTAGAAGAGAATGAGAGGATTGTAAGGAATGTGGCATCCTTGCATTCTCCCACCTTCTGTTAACCTCAACCAAGTGGGGGGGTTGCAAACCAGGGGTAGCTAAATGTGATATATAATAGATATCTTCAGTGAGGAGGGGACCTCCGGTTTTGGATTCCTGAGATCTGGATGTCCCAGCGTATACACCCAATGTGACGCCTCCTTAGGATCCGTGACAAAGTAGGCCTTGTCCTGGTAAATGATCCTCAATCGTGCAGGGTACAGCATGCCATAGGGTAAATGAAGCTCTCTCAGCCTTCGTTTATTGGCCAGAAAGGTAGCCCTCTGCTGCTACTGAGAAGTCAGGAAAAATAGTGATTCCATTACCGTTAAAGGAAATTCTGCCTTTTTCTTGGGCAACTCTGAGAACAGCTTCCCTGTCCCTGAGGTGTAGTAGTTTAATAAGCATGGCACGTGGCGGGGCCCTAGATGGCAGAGGGCGCAGGGGGACTCTATGTGCTCGTTCAATGGTGAACAACGGTGAGAAGGTGGAGGCGCCAAAAGTGGTGGTCAGCCATCGCTCCATGAAAGCCTCAGGAGCTCTGCCCTCTGAACCTTCCGGGAACCCCAGGAAGCGCAAATTGTTTCACCTCAGGCGGTCCTCCATGTCAGTCCGCTTGTCAGTCAGCTTGTCAGCAGTGTAGTCTTGGGCCTGACACAGCTCCCTAACAGAGCCCTGCAAGGGACGTGTCTCATCTTCCAATGTACCTATGTGTTGTTCAGCATTCGTCACTCTGGAAGGACAAGTCAGTTTTAATGTAGTCCATTTGTGTGGTGAGGGAAGCATGACTGTGCTGAATGGCCTCCATTATCTGAGCCAGGCGTGGTTCTGCAGGGCCTGTGCCAGCATTGCCTGCATTAGGGGTATCAGGATCAGTGTCCTCAACAGGGGAGAATACGAGATGATCCTTTGGGTTTAGAGCAGGGGAACATTGTGACTCACCCTTCCCTGAGAGCTGCTGTGCCGTTGTGGAGGAGGAAGACGTCTGGCTGTGTTTGATTGCAGCATGCTGGCTGACGCCATCGGCGGCGCGAATCCCGGGGCGTCCTCCATCGGCGGGCCCTATTTGACCATCGCCTGGTAGGCACTAGGTTCCCGTGATGTTGCGGGGGCGGATGGGGCCCCTGAAGAATGAACGGGTTGGCAGGATCAGGTAAGGATAAGTGCGGCATGAACGGAGCTCAAGCAACTCACGTCCTCACATCCCGGTCGTTGGCCACACCCCCTCAGTTACACTTTGTAGCAGTGGTGGGATGGGGGGAACAGGGGGGTCAGTGATGAATGGATAATTAAACCCCCAAATAAATTTTTTATAAATTGCAGCTTATAGTCCTTAAAATGTTTGTCTGCATTTGTTTTATTTTTATAGACTAATAATTTTAACAAATACAGAAAATATATGTTGCTCCTGCCAGAAATGCCCGGTCCTTGTCACTTCCTATCAGCTGAACTGAAGCTATAAACACTTATCTTCCTTCTGTACACTACTACACCCATTATCCCCCATGTAATGGAGGGTTACAAAGGCAGACATGTCCGAAGTTCAAATGGGGAAGTAAGTAGCCCTGCAGGAAAATCCAATCCAAATCATAAAAAAACTAAATGTACCTGGACTCCGGAGCAATAATAAATACAGCAATACAGAGAGAGCTTTAGGTGTCCTCCAAATTCATTAGATACATTTAACAAAAACGAAATAATTGTCTTAATAGAAATGACTGCACCCCAGAACACTAACCCAAAATCAAAACCATTTACTGTACCATGGGGGATAATAATCGAGAGGGGGGAGTTTTGGGACTTTAAATGAAGCACAATAAATGTACCTCCATCCCGGGTTCAAGTACGTAAGAAAGGAATGTGAGACTTTAAGGCCCCTTTCACACGGGGCGGATCCGTGCAGATCCGCCCCGTGAAGCTCCGCTTGCTCAGCGGGGATCGCTCCGTTGATCCCCGCTGAGCCGGCGGATGACTGGGCGGTCCCCGCACACTGTGCAGGGACCGCCCTGTCAGAGCGCTGCTCTCCCCTATGGGGAATCGGATGACGACGGACCGTAGAGTCCGTTGTCATCCGATCCGCTCCGCCGACGGAAGGAAAAATAGGGTTTTCCTCCGTCACACTTTGGCGGAGCGGAGCGGAGCGGATGTCAGCGGACATGTCTCCGCTGACATTCGTGCTTCCATAGGGGTACATGGAGGATCCGTTTCAGGTCCGCCTAAAAAACTGACAGGCGGACCTGAACGGACCTCCGTGTGAAAGAGCCCTAAATGAGGCAACTTACTTGTGGAGGTAGAGTGGTTAGTAAACATTATTTATTTGTAACAATAGTATGAAACAAGTAAAAAAAGGTATTTTCATATATATACATACACATGCACACATGGTATAAACATAATGGATACATATATGTCAGCTTGGCAGCACATGAGAGATACATCATATGCAAAAGAGCTGCTGTAAGATAGATACACATACACATTAATAGTTACATAGTACTCAATGAATTTTGAATGTATAAAAGATATATATGGGCCAGTGAATAGGTAATGAGCCAGACTTGACTGAACACCCCATGGAAACTCAACGCATTTCATGGCTATATGCCAATTATCAGGAGTTGGGTACAGAAATAAACTGTAAATACAAACGATATGTAGTATTAGTTAATGTCTACTACCCCTAAGGATAAAAAAGACCTCATGGGGAGAAAGAAATCTATACTCACAGGTTGGCTAAAGCACTGTGCTTGGCTAGCATAGAGGAAGATGGGACCCCAAATGGTTGTCTGTTCCGGAGCTGAGGCAAGAAACCCCACCCCAGCCATTAAAACATCCACATAGCATGCCCGATCGCCACAACACATTCCACATGTGTGGGGATGATTACAAATATGGTGTTCTGGAAAAAATGTATAAAGATATGTGAAAAATGTCTATGAAAAAAGTGTAAAAAGTGAAAAAACATGAGTGTTTGGAATAAAGAAAAAAAGGGGGAAGGAAAAATAAAATAAAAATTATTTGTATATTTTAATGAGTGTTATGTATGTAAATATATATATATATATACACACACACACACACACACACACATCAATATAAATGGGTATATTGCATGTGTCAAAAAAAGAGAGGGCTGAGAAAAAAATGTGCATAACTTACGTATGTGTGTATCCAGTGAATGGGCTTCCTCCCTGGTGTCAAACACATAGTGAAATGGTAAGGCAATCAAGCTCACCCGCTTATGTAATCCAGGTGTGGGGCGGCTCCCCGACCAACGTCATGCACAACGTTGAATGAGAATAGGAGTTGGCAGTGAAATCCACCACCGGCGTAAGCGCCAAAGTGGAGCCATGCCAACCCCATCTACCCTTAGGGGTAGAACATATTAACTAATACTACATATCCATTTGTATTTACAGTTTATTTCTGTACCCAAATCCTGATGAATGGCATATAGCCATGAAACGTGTCGAGTTTCCATGGGGTGCTCAGTTAAGTCTGGCTCATTACCTATTCACTGGCCCATATATATATTAGACTTGTGCACAACGGAAAAATTCGTTTAGTTTCGGTTTGTTTCTTGTGCACAACGGAAAAATTTGTTTAGTTTCGGTTCGTTTCTTTTCGGTCCTGTTGATTCGTAATCATTCGTAATTTTGCTAGACGGGATTTTTCGTGTTCGGACTAATTCGTATTTTCGCAAGCGTCATTTTTCGTTGAATTTTTAGTTGAGTTATAATTCGTACTTTCGGTAGGGTACGTTGTTTTTCGTTGATTCTGGACACAACTCCTACTTTCGTAACTTTTTTTGGGTTCGTTGATTCGTAATTTTCCGTGTCTCTCTCACAACGACGCTGCCTATTATGCCTAATGTGCTTCCAATGGATTTGTACTTTTCTATATACATAGCGGTTATTTGTAACGATTCGAAATCTCGTATTTTACTTTTGTTTTTTACATGCGGCTATAGCCTCCGCCCCTGTACACCATTTTGAGAGGGTTCAGCACGGTGAGGGAGAAGCAGAGAGCAGAGCAGAGTGTTATTGTGCTTCGAATGGATTAGAAATCTCGTATTTTACTTTCGTTTTTTACATGCGGCTATAGCCTCCGCCCCTGTACACCATTTTGAGAGGGAGTTCAGCACGGTGAGGGAGAAGCAGAGAGCAGAGCAGAGTGTTATTGTGCTTCGTATGGATTCGTACATTCACTTTTTTCATAACGAATTATGCCGAAGACATTCGGGCATTCGCTATTTTGCGGTATAATTTATTTCGGATTCGGTTTTATTCGTAATTGCTTTGTTCGGAAATTCGAATGCTTCCGAATGTCCGAAAGTTGCTAAATTCGGACGAATTTCGATTCGTTACGAAACGAATTGCACAAGCCTAATATATATATATATCTTTCATACATTCAAAATTCATTGAGTACTATGTAACTATTAATGTGTATGTGTATCTATCTTACAGCAGCTCTTTTGCATATGATGTACCAATGCCTGCTAATAGGAAATACCTTGTATTACATTTTATCAATATTTCTCATATCTCTCATGTGCTGCCAAGCTGACATATATGTATCCATTATGTTTATACCATGTGTGCATGTTTCTGTACAGTGTATATATATGAAAATATGTTTTTACTTGTTTCATACTATTGTTACAAATAAATAATGTTTACTAACCACTCTACTTCCACAAGTCAATTGCCTCATTAAAGTCCCACATTCCTTTCTTACGTACTTGTACCATGGGGGAAATGAACTGATACAGTCATATAACACTGGGGACTGTATGTGGGGGAAGAGGATTCAGATCACATGAGCATAAAGGAGTGTATATAAGTATACAATAAGATCTAGCACTCTATTCCATGTATCTGGGCTCTGTGTTGGTGACCTGTGACTAACGGTGATTGTTCTTCTCCAGATCCGGTTCTCATCTCCAGTATAACCAGTACCGGGGGCCGGCTGGGTGAGGAGATGGCGGTGAGCGTCCAGTTCTCTGGAGAAGAGAGCGCTGTGACCTGGGAGGTGGACGGGGAGCCTCTCCCTGAAAGATGCCGGCTGATAGATGACAATAGGACTCTGATTATCCCCGGTGTGCAGAGAGACGACGCCGAGAGGGGATTCCGGGTCAGGATCACAAACCCGGTCAGTGAGGAGATCCGGGAATACCGGCTGGAGGTCAGAGGTGAGAGGGGCAAATACTGGGGGAATAGAGGAGGTTGTAATTCTTCCCTTGGACTTGCACCATACATATTTACAGTGTGTGCATCTATACAGTGCCTTGAAAAAGTATTCACACCCCTTGAAATTTTCCACATTTTGTCATGTTACAACCAAAATTGTAACTGTATTTTATTGGGATTTTATGTGATAGACCAACACAAAGTGGCACATAATTGTGAAGTGGAGGCAAAATGATAAATGGATTTCACCTTTTTTTACAAATAAATATCTGAAAAGTGTGGGGGGGGGGCATTTGTATTCACCCCCCTTTACTCTGATACCCCTAACTAAAGTCTACTGGAACCAATTGCCTTCAGAAGTCATCTAATTAGTAAATGGAGTCCACTTGTGTTTAATTGAATCTCAGTATAAATACAGCTGTTCTGTGAAGCCCTCAGAGGTTTGTTAGAGAACCTTAGTGAACAAACAGCATCATGAAGGCCAAGGAACACACCAGACAGATCTGGGATAAAGTTGTGGAGAAGTATAAAGCAGGGTTAGGTTATTAATAAACGTCCCAAGCTTTGAACATCTCACAGAGCTCTGTTCAATCCATCATCGGAAAATGGAAAGAGTATGGCACATCTGCAAACCTACCAAGACATGGCCGTCCACCTAAACTGACCGGCCGGGCAAGGAGAGCATTCATCAGAGAAACGGCCAAGAGGTCCATGGTAACTCTGGTGGAGCTGCAGAGATCCACAGCTCAGGTGGGAGAATCTGTCCACAGGACAACTATTAGTCGTGCACTCCACGAAAGCCATTGTTGAAAGAAAGCCATAAGAAGTCCTGTTTTCAGTTTGTGAGAAGCCAGGTGGGGGACACAGCAAACACGTGGAAGAAGGTGCTCTGGTCAGATGAGAACAAAATTGAACTTTGTGGCCTAAAAGCAAAATGCTATGTGTCGCGAAAAACTAACACTGCACATCACCCTGAATACACCATCCCCACCGTGAAACATGGTGGTGGCAGCATCATGCTGTGGATATGCTTTTCTTCAGCAGGGACAGGGAAGCTGGTCAGAGTTGATGGGAGGATGGGTGGAGCCAAATATAGAGCAACATAGCAATATAGACATACTGTAACATACTGATGCAGTGTGTGGCGTATGGTCTGAGCACTGACAGGCTGACCTCCCACCCCTTCAACCTCTGCAGCAATGCTGGCAGCACTCATATGTCTATTTCCCAAAGACACCCCCTGGATATGACGCTGAGCACGTGCCCTCAACTTCTTTGGTGGACCATGGCGAGGCCTGTGAGGAACCTGTCCTGTTAAACCGCTGTATGGTCTTGGCCACCGTGCTGCAGCTCAGTTTCAGGGTCTTGGCAATCTTCTTATAGTCTCGGCCATCTTTATGTAGAGCAACAATTCTTTTTTATCAGATCCTCAGAGAGTTCTTTGCCATGAGGTGCCATGTTGAACTTCCAGTGACCAGTATGAGAGAGTGAGAGCGATAACACCAAATTTAACACACCTGCTCCCCATTCACACCTGAGACCTTGTTACACTAACGAGTCACATAACACCGGGGAGGGAAAATTGGCTAATTGGGCCGAATTTGGTAATTTTCACTTAGGGGTGTTCTCACTTTTATTGCCATGAGTTTAGACATTAATGTCTGTGTGTTGAGTTATTTTGAGGGGGACAGGAAATTTACACCGTTATACAAGCTGTACACTCACTACTTTACATTGTAGCAAAGTGTCATTTCTTCAGTGTTGTCACATGAAAAGATATTTACAAAAATGTGAGGGGTGTACTAACTTTTGGGAGATACTGTGTGCATATACATGTAGCGGGTATGTACTTTCCCAGGATAATTTTGAATCTGGCGGTGACACCAGTGATGAGTAATTCCCTATGACCCACCAGGTGGCGCTGTCGCCAAGGGATGGAGGATGGATCATTGCTGTGTGCCGAGCCTCCTTTTTGTCCTCTCTCGGCAGCGGTACGGGGGGGGGGGGCGGGGTACCCGCCGTGCTTGCTGGGAGAGGGTATAAAGAGGCCGGCCATTTTTGTCACGGGGTTCGTAGTCCCAGGCACCTTCAGCCTGCGGACGGTGGTTCGTGTCGGTCCTCTAGGCGGCCTAGGCCTAGAGGACAACCGGAGATCGTGTTCCATCCCAGGCACCTTTAGCCTGGGGTGAGGTACTCGGATGGAGGTCTGGAGCTCGGTGCCCAACACTGGGTTCCGCGAGGGAAGAAGATCCTAGGGAACCCCGGGAGTGGGTACCCGAATCCGGAAGGCGAAATGGACCGGGGGGAGCTCCTCACTTGAAGACCCGGTGCAGCATATTGCCGGGGACAGGTGAGCCTCTCATCGGAGACAGCCTGGAAGGAAATTCCCCCCTCGTGCGGAGACCGTAACCTACTTTCAGGAAGGAAAGTGGAGAACACATTGTGTCTGGGCCTACTCGCATCCACACCTCCTTTTCTGTGCTATTCTTCAAGGGAGTTCAACTGTTTGTGTTCATTCGCATGAGAATAAAGGAGTGTTGGACTTTAATGGTGTGGGGCTCATTTCCTGACAGACATTGTTCAAGGTGACTCTCGGTGGAGGCTCCAGGTGCACAGCACTGACCCGAAGGTAAAACAAGAACGTTGCTTATACCGCACTGACACCTGTGGTGAAGGCCAGGCGTGGTGTCCCCGTTCCCTCCCCTCTAAGATACCCCTAGACAAGAGACAGACGAGCAAGAAGAAGAGAGGGGAGAGGAGGGGGTTGCTACATACACATGTAGCGCCCTGCTCCTGTTGACCAGGCGCTCGCATGTAAATTTAGTGGGTTATCTGTTCTGTACATAGTTCAGATTCAATATTATGGCTAAATTAGCCTCTGCTCCAGCATTGGCTGTGTTGTGTGCAGTTCCACACTGTCGCCTGTAGGTGTCGTTGTCACCACAGGCCAGCGATGGAAGGACAACAGGCTAAGGTGTATTGGGTGTCCCTTTCCCACAGAAATAGCCCAGTGGGAGTGGTTCACCGCTGTGCATTCTGGGAGAGGATACTTAAGGGGCAGACGCCATCTTTCTCGCTCTCTGACCTCATGGCCCGCCTGGCCTAAGGTATGTGACAACTGCTCTTCTGCCTCGGGGCCTACTGGCCCGAGGCTACGTGACTGCAAGTAGGCCCAGAAGCCTGTCTGGGGCCTACTGGTTCAGAGGTGGTCCTGTGCTGTCTTACCTGCTGGGAGAAGTCGAGCAATTGAAAGATCCGGGGGAGGACTCATCTTGGAGAGGACCGAGCCAAAGGCTGGTATCTCAAGAAGGGCCTGGTGACTCAATTGGAGGATGCATCCTAACCAATCTACCTCACCGTACTGCCGGACGGCTTAAAGGGACTTTAGGTACTGTGTAGCTGTGTTCGCTTGTCTATTACTGATCACCGAATCCTGTGGCAGAGGAGGTACAAACAGTTATTAGTTTCACTCAAGTTTATGGCAGAGACTTTATCTGTTTCACTCAAGTCTGTGGCAGAGACTTTTGTCCGTGCATCATTCCGGCTGCTAGGCCAGTGAGAGAGGCCTATCCGGGTGAGCAAGATCCGTTGACAAGGAGTTGTATTTGTTTTCTGGATCTCAAGTTCCTCAGTGATCTGCACAAGGTGTCTGAACTTTCCCCTAACCCTCCATCCCTCTACAGCTACAAGTTGTGTTAAAGTGGTTGTAAACCCTGTAAAAATTTTTTTTTTTTTTTTTAAACAACCTGCAAGACAAAGGCATAATGAGCTAGTATGAATAGCATACTAGCTCATTATGCATCACTTACCTTAGATCGGGGCCCCCGAAGCCGTTCCTCGTCTCCCTCTTCAGCCGCAGCCATCGCTGTGGCGATAGCCGGAAGATTATTTCCGGGTATCGCCGCTCCAGCCAATCACAGCGCCGCTCCGGCGCTGTAATTGGCCGCAGCGGCGAAGACGTGACTCCGCGCATGTGCACAGGAGCCGTCAAATCCGGCTAAGCCGGATTTGTGAATGGGATCAACCCTATGAATGTGCCGTTGTCTACGGCGCGCATGCGCCGTAGACACGATGCATGTCATTTTTAGCAAATATCTCCTAAACCGTGCAGGTTTACAGGTAAGTCTACAGGTAAGTCTTAATCTAGGCTTACCTGTAGGCGCAAGTTGCATAAGTGGGTTTACAACCACTTTAAATAAAAAGCATTGGAAAAAAGACTAAAGCCCAATACACACTATCAGTTTTTCTGCAGGTTTTTGTCTTCAGGTTTTAACAAAACCATCTAATATGAGGTCAAACCTTGAAGCCCTGTACACACGATCGGATTTCCTATGGTTTTTAAACCGATGGATTTTTCCATCGGAAAACCGATGAAGCTGACTTCCATCAGTCTTGCCCACACACCATCAGTCAAAAAACCGACTGTTCCAAACGAGGTGACGTAAAACAGGGTTTGAAAAAACCCGCACGCCAGGTCGCAAATGCGACTAGAATTAGCGACCTGGCGCCTGAGGCAGCACAGCTGAGGTTTCCTGTGTCTCCGTGCGCCCCCCCCCCCCCCCCCCCGCGATCGCGCAATCTCGTCGGGCTGGCCGGTAATTGAGGCCGTGGCTTTGCGGCCTTCTGCAGGCCTATGATTCATTCTGTAATCTGGTGCCCTCTTGTGGTGGCCATTGGTATGACAAGACAACCAGCAATGCTTGCCTGTTTCACTGCCCGCCCATCTACTTCCCTTTACTTAGTTAATCCCCAAACATTATATATATTTTTTATTCTAACACCCTAGAGAATAAAATGGCGGTCGTTGCAATACTTTCTGTCACACCGTATTTGCGCAGCGGTCTTACAAGCGCACTTTTCTGAGGAAAAAATACACTTTTTTTAAATTAAAAAATAGGACAACAGTAAAGTTAGCCGAATTTTTTTTTATTGTGAAAGATAATGTTACGCCGAGTAAATTGATACCCAACATGTCACGCTTCAAAATTGCGTCCGCTCGTGGAATGGCGACAAACTTTTACCCTTTAAAATCTCCATAGGCGACATTTAAAAAATTCTACAGGTTGCATGTTTTGAGTTACAGAGGATGTCTAGGGCTAGAATTATTGCTCTCGCTCTACCGATCGCGGCGATACCTCACATGTGTGGTTTAATCACCGCTTTCATATGCGGGCGCTACTCAATTATGCGTTCACTTCTGCACGCATCGGTCGTTAAAAAAAAAAAAACTGGCTCCTAACTTTTTTAGCTGGCTCCTAGATTCCAAGCAAATTTGTCAAGCCCTGACGTAAAAAAACACTCCGATGAGCCGAGAAAAATAAAGTTCAATGCTTCTGAGCATGCGTCGACTTGATTCTGAGCATGCGTGGGTTTTTTATCCGATGGAGTTCCCCACAGACGATAGTAATTTGCTATCGTTTTTTTTTTTCTTCCATAGGATAAATTAAAAACATGTTCTATTTTTAACACAGATGGAAAAAAGACCGATGGGGCCCATACACGACCGGGTTGTCCGATGAAAAAAGTCCATCGGACTGTTTTCATCGGTAAAACCTATCGTGTGTACAGGGCTTAAGAGTTTTAATTCGTATGCAATCAGGCAGGCCTTTGCACTACATGGTTTTGGTAAACCTGAAGACAAAAACCTGCAGAAAAACTGATAGTGTGTATGGGGCTTTAGTGACTGGTGAGTGCATCTGTGAGCTCATTGCCCAATTTAGAGCCAAGCAAGTTTTGATACATTGAACTGTGGGGTAACGGCAGGACCAAAAATAACCAGCAGCTCCTATGGGGGTAGTGCTACACACATAAATACATACAGCGGGTAAAATAAGTATTGAACACGTCACCATTTTTCTACATGAAATTCTCACCACATGTCGGTAACAACCCATGCAATCCTTACATACAAAGACCCCAAAACAAATAAGTTTAGAAATTAAGTTCTGTGTAATAAAATGGAATGACACAGGGAAAAAGTATTGAACACATGAAGAAAGTGAGGTGCAAAAAAGCATGGAAAGCCAAGACACCAACTGAAACCTATCAGTAATTAGAAAGCAATCCTGCCCTTTGTCAGTGCAAATTAATATCAGCCGGTTCAGTCTCTACTGACGGCCTATAAAAAGGTGTCTTATTACCAAGGTGTCACACAAGAAACCTCCCATAATGGGTAAAAGCAAAGAGCTCTCTCAGGACCTTCAGAAACTTATTGTTGCAAAACATACTAATGGCATTGGTTACAGAAGGATTTCTAAACTTCTGAATGTTCCAGTGAGCACTGTTGGGGCCATAATCTGAACGTGGAAAGCACATAATTTCACCATAAACCAGCCATGACCAGGTGCTCCTCGCAATATTTCTGACCGAGGGGTGAAAAGAATTATCAGAAGAGTTGTCCAAGAGCCAAGGACCACTTGTGGAGAGCTTCAGAAAGACCTGAAATTAGCAGGTACAATTGTTTCAAAGAAAACACAAAGTAATGCACTCCTCCGCCATGGCCTGTATGCACGCTCACCACGCAAGACTCCATTGCTGAAGAAAAAGCATGTTGAAGCTCATTTAAAGGTTGCTGCACAACTCAACTCAGGGTCCTCTCCCCCCCCCCCCTCTAAGTCACTTGGGATGCCTTCAAGGCTTTCACTAGGGGGCAGTACATCTCCTCTATTGCCGGGATCCGCAGGGATCAAGCAGCCACCATGACTGCCCTACAAGACGCGGTAAAATCCCAGATGGAAACCTATAATGCGGATCCTACTGACACCCACTTTGACTCCCTTAACGCAGCGAAGTGGGAACTGCACCTCCACCTTGCTGAGGTTACTAGACTAGACCTTTACCAAAACAAACAGCGTTTCTTTGAGCAAGGGGACCGCAATGGTGGCCTCCTGGTGATGTTGGCACAACACGACCAGCCCTTGACGGTGATACCCAGCATAGTGTCCCCCTCAGGTGAATCGGTCTTCTCCTTGCCGGATATCCTGGATGTCTTTCGCCAGTACTACAGCTCCCTCTACACCTCTGTGTTGCCTTCGGATTTCCAGTCTCGTGACCTCGCTCCCTGGCTGAACCCGTTGGCACTCGGTTGGCTCTCGGAAGCAGAGAGGGAGTCCTTGGTGAGGCCGATTACCCCAGAGGAGATCCTTGAGTCGATCAGGTCCTTCCCCGCTGGGAAGTCCCCGGGTCCGGATGGCCTCCCCATGGAGTTCTACAGGACCCATGGGGACCTACTCGCCCCGATTCTGGCCCAGCTCTACTCTCAATGCCTGGCTGATGGCGCCCTCCCAGCCTCCATGAGTCATGCACATGTAATTTTAATTCACAAGGCCCCTAAGGACCTCACCCCCTGTGCCTCCTACAGGCCCATCGCATTACTCAATGCAGACTTTAAAATCCTCACCAAATTACTAACTTTGAGAATCCAGCCCCTACTTCCGTCTATCATCGAGACTGACCAGACAGGTTTTATGGCTAACAGGGCTACAGATGAAAACTTGAGACGACTATTTACCAACATTCACACCCAGCACTTAAATGAGTGCTCCAGGGTGGTCGCCTCCTTGGACATAGAAAAGGCCTTCGACACAGTGGAATGGCCCTTTCTCTGGGAGGTACTCAGGAGAATGGGATTCCCCCTGCTATTCATCACATGGATGCAGGTACTCTACAGACACCCCACGTCGGCCATTAAACTGGGTGGGAGATTGTCACAGTCCTTCCCTCTGTTCAGAGGCACGCGGCAGGGTTGTCCTCTCTCTCAGGCCCTATTTGCCATCGCGATGGAGCTCATTGCGAAGGCCCTCCGTACCTCCCTGCACATCAAGGGTTTGCGAATCAGATGGCTGGAGGAGAGGGTTGCCCTGTACGCGGACGACCTCCTCCTTTTTCCCAACGATGCAGACTCATCTCTCACAGGGGCATTGCAGGTCCTGAACTCATTCTCCTTCATTACAGGCCTCAAGGTCAACTGGGCAAAGTCACTTCTGTTCCCCATAGACACCGCAGCCCGCTCCACTTCCCCCAAGATGTCCCCCATGGTTGTGAACTTCAAATACCTCGGGGTGGTGGTCTCTAGACAGGCTTCAGATTTCATAGCCATGAATTTATCCCTGGTGCTCCAGTAGGTTCAGCTGAAACTGAAGGCATGGGAGTCGCTACCCCTTTTACTATTGGGCCGCATAAACCTGATTAAAATGAAGATCCTACCCAAATTTACCTACTTATTCCGCCATTCCCCGCAATGGATTCCTAAATCCTTTTTCACCCGGCTACATAGCCTTTTCACCTCCTTTATATGGGGCTCTCAGTCCCCAAGATATGGTTGGGCCACGTTAGTGTGCCCGGCCTCTCAGGGAGGCCTGGCATGCCCGTGTCCCGACCTATACAAATATTTTCAGTTGGTCACCTCTGTTTGGTGGCTCAATCCAGACACAGCCAACCCTGCCACCATGGTTGAGGCAGCGGCATGGGCGTCCGCTGAAATGTTTTCAGAGGGGGGGGGCGCTTCAGCAGCGGCGATACACAGTCGCATTTTACCCTTTCTTCGACCGCTAGCGGGGGTTAAAAACGACCCCCCCATGTTAAAATGTAAAAACATCCCACTGTGCACCCTGCATCCTTAAATATCTCTGTCACTACTGTGTACCCCCTCTCCACAACTGCACCTCTGGACCCCTTTACATTACACAGCACCCCACAGCTCTGGTCCCCTTTACATTACACAGCCCCTGCACCTCTGGACCCCTTTACATTACACAGCACCCGTCATCACTGGACCCCTTTACATTACACAGCACCCTGCATCACTGGACCCCTTTACATTACACGGCATCCTGCATCACTGGACCCCTTTACATTACATAGAACCCTGCACCCCTTTACATTACACAGCACCCGTCATCACTGGACCCCTTTACATTACACAGCACCCTGCACCCCTTTACATTACACAGCACCCTGCATCACTGGACCCCTTTACATTACACAGCACCCTGCACCCCTTTACATTATATAGCAGCACCCTGCACCTCTGGACACTACACACACTACACTCTGACCACTACACTACACACTGACTTCTGACCACTACACTGCACACTGACCATATGTATGACGTGTCCTATGATGTCATGTCTCTGCAGTCACACACACACACACACACACACACACACACACGTGTTGTAGGACATCTCCTCCTCCCTCCATACCGCACACACAGCCCGACTCTCCTTCCTTCTCACCTTCAGCAGGTCCAGCGGAGCTGGAAGTGGGTGTAAGGGCGGCGGAGGGTGTAGAACACTGCCAATTTGGCCAACACCTTCTTGATTCCAGGGGGGGGCAAACAACCCCCCTTGCCCAATGGAGCGGACACCCATGGGCAGCGGTGGTGCAATCACTGGAAGCACTGAAATTCCTGCTGTTCCGCAGCCCCCTGGCCCCTTACTCCTTGACCCCCTCCATGCGCACCACTCTACGCGCGTGGGGGGCTGCCCTTAAACTTGAACGCTACCTTAAAACTGCATTCTCTCCCAGCGTCCCCCTCTGGTTGAATCCCACCTTAGAACACATCTATAAACTGCCTGAACCCCATGCCTGGACTAGGTTTCACATTAAAATGTTGACCCAGGTAATCTCCAACCATTCTCTGGCCCCGCTCTCCAAATTGACCTTTGACTTTAATGTCCCATAGTCCTATTTCTTTCGCTACCTCCAGCTCTCCCATGCCTTCAGTCGCCAGTTCTCCCACTCTCCCCCTCAGGTCGTCCAATCTACACTAGAGGACCTCCTTAGATCAGACTGTGCAAAGAAACCCACCTCGCAGCTATACGCCCACCAGTTGATGACCTCCCTTCCTCCTCTGGAAAAGCTTAGGAATCAATGGCAAAACGACTTACCAGACTTTGACAATGATGACTGGGACGACATTTGGGATTTCCCATTTCGTACCCTTTTCTCACTAAGAGACTGGTTGACACGGTTTAAGATGGTCCACCGCGCATATTTCACCCCGCACAGACTACACAAAATGAATCCCAACTCCCCCCCTGGATGCTGGCGTTGTGGGGGGATCCCCGGGGACTTTACCCACATCTTCTGGACCTGCCTGGCTATCGTCTGGTATTGGACAGAGATATTGTCCTTCATAACCCAGATCACTACCATACCTCTGCAACCCTCAATGTCAATCTGCATGCTGGGCTTAATAGTGCAGCTGATCCTTACAGTAGCGGGATGCACTCTGGTTGGGTTACTTCTATTCTATGCCCGCAAAGCCATAGCATTGAGCTGGCGTAAACCCACTCCCCCTCCTCTCTCCTTGTGGAAACAACTAGTTAACAACAGCCTACCCCTCTACAAAGACACGTATGCCAATAGAGGATGCCCTCTAAAATATGACAATGTTTGGTCTAAATGGCTGGCGGATCCTTCCACGGCCTCGGAAGCACACTAGACTTAAGCCCCGTACACACGGTCGGACTTTTTGCCAACAAACTTAATTTTAAGCAAGTTTGACAAAAAATCCAACCGTGTGTACGCTCCATCGGACAAACTTTTTTGGTTTTCATCGGACAAAAGTTCGGTCTGCAAACGGACAAACTTTTGGCCAACAAAAGTCCGATGGAGCAAAGTCTGACCGTATGTACAGAAATCCATCGGACTTTTGTCCGATGGACAAAACAAATAATGTTAAAATCAACCAACAATAGCAGAAGTTGACCAAAGGGTGTCGGTAAAGAGCAGAAAAGAGCAGAAAAACCACGTGATGTTGGAAAAAGTTTTGGGAAAGTTTGCAGAAAAGTCCTGCCGTGTGTATGCTATGGGTGTTCCCGACCAACTCCCTTCGGACAAAAATACACGGAAAAGTCAGATGGAAGTCCGACCGTGTGTATGGGGCTTTACACTGCTCTCTGTGACATCCCTTACCAAATTCTAGCCGTGTACTACTGCAAATATGCTGTTTTATTTTTATTTTATGTGCACATTCACAACCTGCATGTTTCCACTGCCCCAGAAGGCAGCCTGTTGGTTGCATTGTAATGATCCATGATGCCCGATAAGACTTGTACAATTGATTGATTGTTAATTTACGTATCCTTTACAAGGATCACTTCTGTTACCCCTCACATCCATTGTCTGTTGTTTTTCTCTATGTGTTCTTAAAACTAATAAACAGATTTTAAAAAAAAAGTTTGCCGCACAACATTTAGACAAGCCTGTGAAATACGGGGAAAATATAGTCTGCTCAGAGGAGACCACAATGGAACACTTTGGATGCCATAATACACATCATGTTTGGAGGTCACATGGCACATCACCCCCAAAACACCCCCCATACCAACAGTGAGGTTTGGAGGTGGGAACATCATGGTGGGGGCGGGGCTGTTTTTCAGCATACAGTACTGGCAAACTTCATATCATTGAAGGATGAATGGAAAAATAGACCAAGATATTCTTGATAAGAATGTGAATGACAATCCCAGTAGATCAGCAGTTTCTGAAATACTCAGACCAGCCCGTCCGGCACCAACAACCATGCCACGTTCAAAGTCACTTAAATCCCCTTTCTTCCCAATTCTGATGCCCGGTTTGAACTTCAGCAAGTCGTCTTCACCACGTCTAGATTCCTAAATGCACTGAGTTGCTGCCATGTGATTGGCTGATTAGCATTTTGTGTTACTAACTAAGCAATTGAACAGGTGTACCTAATAAAGTGGCTGTGAGTGTATATTGTAATGTAACAAAGCAGACTGTAGAAGGATACATTGTATATTTATCACACATGTAATCTCTCACACAGAGATCTCTTCTAAACATTCTATTTCTTTTCTGACAGATCTTCCATCAGATTATACAACCTCCCTGATTGTTTTCATTGCTTTAATGCTCGTTTGGGTTATTGGGATTATCTTGGTGTTTCTGCTGGTGAGTAATGATGACATCTTTCCTTCCTGTGATCGGATTATTCCTGTAGATCAGAAGTCGCCTCCATAGAGACTCGGCTGATATAAGATCTTTAGTGAAAGGTGAAGTTATATTATCAGTTTCTGGAATGTATGAAGAGCCATGTAAGGTGTGAAATACTTCTCCTGGAGAAAATGCTGCTTTGAACTCCCTACAGTATATGACTTTTTGGTCATGTGATTTCTTCTGAAGGGGAGTTGGTTGCTCGGGAGTTGGATGCTCGAGAGTTGGATGCTCGGGAGTTGGATGCTCGGGAGTTGGTTGCTCGGGAGTTGGATGCTCGGGAGTTGTTTGCTCGGGAGTTGGATGCTCGGGAGTTGGTTGCTCGGGAGTTGGATGCTCGGGAGTTGGTTGCTCGGGAGTTGGTTGCTCGGGAGTTGGTTGCTCGGGACTTGGTTGCTCGGGAGTTGGATGCTCGGGAGTTGGATGCTCGGGAGTTGGTTGCTCGGGAGTTGGATGCTCGGGAGTTGTTTGCTCGGGAGTTGGATGCTCGGGAGTTGGTTGCTCGGGAGTTGGATGCTCGGGAGTTGGTTGCTCGGGAGTTGGTTGCTCGGGAGTTGGTTGCTCGGGACTTGGTTGCTCGGGAGTTGGATGCTCGGGAGTTGGTTGCTCGGGAGTTGGTTGCTCGGGAGTTGGTTGCTCGGGACTTGGTTGCTCGGGAGTTGGATGCTCGGGAGTTGGATGCTCCGGAGTTGGTTGCTCGGGAGTTGGTTGCTCGGGAGTTGGTTGCTCGGGAGTTGGATGCTCGGGAGTTGGTTGCTCGGGAGTTGGATGCTCGGGAGTTGGATGCTCGGGAGTTGGATGCTCGGGAGTTGGATGCTCGGGAGTTGGTTGCTCGGGAGTTGGTTGCTCGGGAGTTGGATGCTCGGGAGTTGGTTGCTCGGGAGTTGGTTGCTCGGGACTTGGTTGCTCGGGAGTTGGATGCTCCGGAGTTGGTTGCTCGGGAGTTGGTTGCTCGGGAGTTGGATGCTCGGGAGTTGGATGCTCGGGAGTTGGTTGCTCGGGAGTTGGTTGCCCGGGAGTTGGTTGCTCGGGAGTTGGATGCTCGGGAGTTGGTTGCTCGGGAGTTGGATGCTCGGGAGTTGGTTGCTCGGGAGTTGGTTGCTCGGGTTGGATGATGTTCTCTGGCAGAGGAAAAGTTCTGTTTCTGGTGCTGATCTTTGCTGGAGGAGGAAATCAGCCAAGCTCATTATGAGCAGCACTGAATCAGCATTTGTTCCAGAAAGGAAACCTTCCAATCTTTATTAATCCATCCCGGTTTATATCCGAGCCGAAAGCTGATCTCCAAGAGAAGAAACAATTCCTCCTGCAGCGGGGCTGTGCCTGGATTGCAAGGGTTAAATGCTAGTGTAGCGGGTATATGCTTCCCTATTTTTGAATCTGGTGTGGAAACTGTGATGTATGGTTCCCTGGGGCCCACCAGGTGGCGCTGTCGCCTTGGGCCCGGGGTTGAGCCATCGTTGCGGTGGCATACCTCTTTTTGGCCTCTCTCAGCGGTTGTATGGTGGGGCGGGGAACCCGCCGTGCTTGCTGGGAGGGGGTATAAAGGGGGCGGCCATTTTTGGTGGCGGGAGTCGAGTCCCGGGCACCTTCAGCCTGAGGGCGGTGGTTCATGTCGGTCCCCTAGGCGGCCTTGGCCTAGAGGATGTTCGGAGGTCATGTTCCATCCCAGGCACCTTTAGCCTGGGGTGAGGTACTCGGATGGAGGTCTGGAGCTCAGTGCCCACCACTGAGTTCCGCGAGGTAAGGAGGTCCTAGGGAACCCCGGGAGTGGGTACCCGAATCCGGAAGGCGTAATGGACCGGTGGGAGATACTTGCTTGAAGACCTGGTGCAGCATATTGCCAGTGACAGGTGGGCCTCTCATCGGAGACCGCCTGGAAGGAAATCCCCCCTCGCTCGGAGACCTCAGCCCACTTTCAGGGAGGAAAGTGGAGAGTTCATTGTGTCTGGGCCTATTAGCATCCACACCTCCTTGTCTGTTCTGTTCTCTAAGGGAGTCCAACTGATTATGTTCACTTTTGCATTGAGAAGAATAAAGGAGTGTTGGACTTTAATGGTGTGGGGCTCGTTTTCTGGCAGACATTGTTCAAGGTAACTCTCATTGGAGGTTCCAGGTGCAGAACACCGACCCGAAGGTAAAATAAGAACTTTGCTTACACCACACAAACATCTGCGGTGAAGGCTTGGCGTGGTGACCCCGCACTCTCTCCTCTAAGGTACCCCTAGACAAGAGACAGACGAGCTGATAAAAAGAGAGGGGAGAGAGGAGGCCGCTACACTTGTTTCTGAAGGGCTTGGAGAAGCAGTTTTATTTACCCCATCCCCCACTCCCACAGGGTCTCCTGCGCTGGTTTACTGGTCTCTGCAACCTCTGCACTTTGGTGGTCTAAGATCCTCTGATGTCATCATGACCGATGCAGGGACCATAGTGAGGACACCAAGGAACGGTGCACAGCTGGAGCATGAGAAAGCACCTCCTGCTGGGATTGGGTAAGTAAAATAATATTTTCCCCATTCCTTAGACAGAAACAATCATTTAAAGTGGTTGTAAATGTAAACCCTTCCACTACAACTTTAGCTCATTACAATCTGCATAGTACTGGCAGCTGATCGCTGCCTGTGGAATTTTACTTACTGTTTCTGTTTCTTCATAATCCATCCTGCAAACTGTAGTGACGTCACCGGCGAATCCGCAGTCAATAGCTTCTTTAACGGCGCGCTATGTGTGCCATTTCACTATCTTCACTATTTTCCATTGAGAATGGCACAGAGGAAGCCACGCGATACTTGTGCCCTCCTCCTCTCCTTCCTGTTTCTCCCCTGGTGACTGTATAAGACAGGGGTCTTCAAACTACGGCCCTCCAGGTGTTCAGGAACTACAATTCCCATCATGCCTAGTCATGTCTGTGAATGTCAGAGTTTTGCAATGCCTCATGGGATTTGTAGTTCCGCAACAACTGGAGGGCCGTAGTTTGAGGATCCCTGATATAAGACGTCACACAGGGGGAGTGAACTATAGCAGCACAGAGACATTCATAGGATGCAGCTGTTTGAGATAGAGGCTTGGTTTAAACGCGATCGCGCACGCGCGAGATTTCGACATGAAGGAAAGGAAGGGCGGAAATGACGTCCGCTCCTGAGCCAGCAATCATTAGTAAAGATGGCGGGGCAAAGCTGTATCCTGGCCTAGGCCAACAAGGCCCAGGCCTAGGGCAGCACTTTGCTGGGGGGGGGGCAGCACGGAAAGAGTCCTCGCCGGCTTGTACTACACTGTTAATGTAACGCAAGCTGCTTCTAATTTTTTTGACTGTCCTATCAGCCTGGACCACAAACCTTCCTCACTGTGCTACATGTTTTCTAATGCACCATTGGCATGGTTATATCTTCTTAGTCCTCTCCATAAAATTATCAGAAATTTGTGCTTAAAGTAGAACTATAGGCAACACTTTTTTTTCATTTTGGATAGAGTGAGGGAGGGTTAGAGCCCCTGTCAGTTTATTTTTTACCATCCCTGTCCCATTGCAGAGATTTCCCTTCACTTCCTGCCCCATAGCCAAACAGGAAGTGAGAGGAAATCTATGCAAATTAAGGGAATCCAATCCCCCCCCCCCCCCCAGCCCCTAAGAACTAGTGTCCCCAATTTCAGGGCGGGTCTTAGAAAGAAAGGGGGTGGCCTTGACAGGAAGGGGTGGGTCATATTTAAATTAGGGGGTGCACGAGTTTGGACAGGCCTAGGGCAGCACAAAACCTAAATACACTACTGTGGCGGGGCCTGTACCAGGAAGAAGAAACTTGTTATAAAAGATAAAAAAAAGGTACTTCTAAACCTAGTTTTTGTCACCTTTTAAAGTGTAAGGCTTATCAATACATTGTTGGATGTTAATATGTAAAAAAAAAAGGAAAAAAGTCTGGGGTTTACTCTTTAACCCCTCCAGTGATGGTGCAGCCCCATTGCAAGAGAAGGCTTTTACTTTTCCCGGAGTTTGGCTTTTAAGTCAATGTCGACTATAACCAGATCAGCTCTTATTTTTGTCATCATGGGATGGGAATGAAGGGGATACATGGGGGGGGGGGGGAGGGGGACATCATGTGGATGCAGAATTAGTGTGTGGATGAGATCTGTGCAGTGACATCCGGTACAGATAAAAGTTGGTGAGTGTGTGGGGGGGGGGATGGGTTTTAAAGAATATCAGTCCTTAGATGTGGTGGCTGCATTTGTTTTCTTTTTTCAGTCTAATGCCGCGTACACGCGATCGGAATTTCCGACAACAAAACCGTGTTTTTTTTCAGACGGATGTTGGCTCAAAACTTGCCTTGGATCATAGGCGTGCGCACGGGGTGTGCCAGGTGTGCCTGGGCACACCCTAATGTCCAGGCACACCCCAGGGTCAGAATAGGTTTGTGACAACTCCATTTCGGCACCCTTATTAACTTGCAGTGGTGCCAGTGGGAGTATCTTTCAGTTGGAGGCCAAATTCCTGGGAGAACTGCAGACACTGGCTGCGGAGTAAGCAGTCAGGCAGCCGCATTTTCCGATGCTGCCTCTGTAGTTCCGGCTACTGCATCCCTGACAGCTGAATATCACTCCGCCGCCTGCTATCAGAGATGCAGTAGCCGGGACATACAGAGGCAGCATCGGAAAACTCCTGCCTGCTTACTCCACAGCTGGTGGCTGCAGTCTTCACAGGAGCGAGTGGTTACCAGAACCCACCATCCTATGCTGTGTGTTGCTACAAAAAGCTTGAAAACAGAAGATTGTCTCTCTCTCCTCGGTCCTCGTTTTTCTGGACAAGTCGGGGCTTTTACAGCTGCAGTACAGGTGGGCGGAGCAGGAAGAGATCATCACAGTGCAGCTCCGTCTACTGCTTCCTGCCCAGCACACATAGGGTTGCCACTTCATCCCTTTAAACCTGAACACATATTAATTACACAGGTTCTGTGGCTGATTTACGTGGTAATTAAACTCACTTGGTGCCTTCAGGGCCGTCGTAAAAACAGGACAGGCAAAACAAGCAATTGCCTGGGCCCCGAGCTGGCCAGGGGCCCCAGCCTAGGATGCCTGCCTGCTGCCTGTCACTGTCCTGGATTTCCAATGCCGCCCTGGGTCGATCTAAATCAAATGCACGATCGATCTGACAGTGGCTGTGGGCCCCCCTAGCCTAGCTAGCTGGCACTGTCTCTGCTGGTTGCTACGTGACGCCCGCTTGGCTTGTAGCAACCAGTGACGTCACTAGCAGAGCAGGAGAGAGGCAGAGTTGTGCCTATCACAGGCAGCGGAGGAAAGATCTTCTAGCTAGCTCCGCCTCCGAGTCCACCCTCCTCCTCCTCCTCCCGCTCTGTCCTCGAGGCACACTGTCCAGCCACGGCATGCTGCTGTGCTGAAGTCTGAAGAACACAGAAAGACGTGACAGAGTGAGACAGATTTCAGCCAGCTGTAGAAAGCAGGCAAGTAAGCATTGCTCACTCACCATTGTCAGCACAGCACTGACCAACACATCATAAGGGGTGGGCACTGCACTGGGCAGGACTGGAGCAGTAGTCAGCTCTGAGGGGTTCATGCTGGGACCTGTAGTTCTTCACTTTTGGGGGGGGGTCACATGATTTCCAGTCCCAGCATGAACCCTCCCTGCCCTGCCAGGATAGGACACACAAACACATCCTAGCAGGGCAGGGAGGGTTCATTGTGGGACTTGAAATCATGTGACCCCCCCCCCCAAAAGTGAAGAACTACAGGTCCCAGCATGAACCCCTCAGGACACACAAACACATCCTAGCACAGCAGGGAGGGTTCACGCTGGGACTTAAAATCATGTGACCCCCCCCCGGCCCCCCAAAAATGAAGAACTACAGGTCCCAGCATGAACCCCTCAGAGCTGACTCCTGCTCCAGTCCTGCCCAGTGACCACCCTTATGTGGGCACTGGGCAGGACTGGAGCAGTAGTCAGCTCTGAGGGGTTCATGCTGGGACCTGTAGTTCTTCACTTTTGGGGGGGTCACATGATTTCCAGTCCCAGCATGAACCCTCCCTTCCCTGCTAGGATGTGTTTGTGTGTCCTCTCCTGCCAGGATAAACTGTATCGCTATGCTGTGGTTCCTGTAGGCTTTGCGTGAGTGCGGGGTTGGGGGGGGGGCCTCCAAGTCCATTTTGCTTGGGGCCCCCAAATTCCTTCAAACGCCCCTGGGTGCCTTATCTGCCTTTAATTAGCCTCAGAACCTGTGTAATTCATATGCGTTCGGGTTTAAAGGAATGAGGTGGCAACTCTAAGCACACAGCACAGCTCTCCCTGGGGAAGAGTGAAGACCTCAGAGGAAAGATGGCCGCCTGAATCTTCTCCACATGTGAGTCCCGACCTTCTCTGCCTTCTATACAATGCTGTACTGTACACCTGCTCTACACCTTGCAGGGACCATTTACTGAAAGTGAAAGTAACTTTCTTGAATAGGATAAAGCCCTGTACACACGGTCGGACTTTTGCCCAACAAACTTCGTTTTAAGCAAGTTGGACCAACAATCCGACCGTGTGTACGCTCCATCGGACAAACTTTTTTTCGTTTGGTTTTGTTTTCATCGGACAAAAGTTGGGTCTGCAAACGGACAAACTTTTGCCCAAGAAAAGTCAGATGGAGCAAAGTCCTACCGTGTGTACAGAAAACCATAGGACTTTTGTCCGATGGACAAAACAATTGTAGCGGGGGTCTAAATCTAGGGGGTACACCTGGGTGGTAGTATGACCCAGGTGTGTATAAATCATAAGAGGATTTGGACCAATTTCAGTCGTGGAGGACTTTGGTGGTGTACTATTCTCATTGGCCTGGGGTGGCGGTGTTCCCACAGGTCGAGGTAGAATCACTGCCGCAGTGCTGTCCTTTTTGTCCCGTTCCGGCGGTGGTACAGCGGGGGCGGAGAACCTGCTGTGGCGTCACGGGAGGAGATAAAGGGGAGAGACGCCCTCACCACGGGTCTTCTGCATCCGGCGCCCAGGCACCTTAGGCCTGGGTGCGGGCGGTCCGGAGTAACAGCCCAGGCACCCTAGGCCTGGTCGGAGCGGAGTTGGCGTCCATCTCAGGCACCTTAAGCCTGGGGTGAGGTACTACACTGGAGGCCTGGAGCCCAGTGACTTCGATTGGGCTCCGCAAGGGCGGATGAGTCCGAGGGACCCTGAGGTGGATGGGGCCCATGTCTGAGGTGAGGAGGCCGGAGAGGTTACCCGTCTGAAGAGTCCGGAGCAGCATCAACCCGGTGACGGATGGGCCTCTGGTAACTCCCTTGGAGGGACATCTTCCCCCTGACAGGGGCCACAACGCAGCGAAGGTACTCCAATTCATATTCTTCAGAGTTGCTGGTAGAGACTCACAAGTTTCAAGTTTCTCTCTCTAGCCAATGGCTATAGCAACCGCTGGTGAAACCACAGTGGTTTAGTTTATTGTTAGGACAGAGCCTCGACCTGCTCACCCCACCGTATTGAACTGTTTATGGGTCTCAACCTATCGGCTGATAAAGAACTGTTTTAATTGTGTGCTACAATAAAACAAGTGTTGGATCCTTATCGGTGTGTGGAACTCTGGTTGATGGGAGTGAAGGGAAGTGTCAGCACAGCAAGACTTGGTTTTTAATAGAAACACACAGGCCCGAGAAGAATAACTGGTACTGGCCTTCACCTCACCTGCTGCAATGGGGAGGACATGGGCCGTAGCGCATCTCACCCTCACGTACAACATACCCCTAGACCAGAAAGAGGGGGTGAGGCCGCTACACAACTAATGTTAAAATCAACCAACAATAGCAGAAGTTGACCAAAGGGTGGCGGTAAAGAGCAGAAAAGAGCAGAAAAACCATGTGATGTTGCAAAAAGTTTTGGGAAAGTTTGCAGAAAAGTCCTGTGGTGTGTATGCTATGGGTGTGCTCGGCCAACTCTGTTCGGACAAAAATCCACGGAAAAGTCTGATGGAAGTCCGACCGTGTGTACGAGGCTTAAGAATTACCAGGACTTCACATAGATGTCTAGCGCCCTCACCCTTTGCCTCCCGTCTCTTTGGCTCACTCATGGAAGGAATAGGCGCAAGGTGCCACCATGCCCGTACCCTCTGGTTTGTAGAGGTTAAGCACACTTGTTTCACCTACGGGTCTTGCAGCGAGGTTCTCCTTAAAGTTGGTTTCT
This sequence comes from Rana muscosa, assembly GCA_029206835.1. Classification (NCBI taxonomy): domain Eukaryota; kingdom Metazoa; phylum Chordata; class Amphibia; order Anura; family Ranidae; genus Rana; species Rana muscosa. Next base: position 18,856,824 of record CM055117.1, read on the forward strand.
GTCCTCAATGTGCAAGGACAGAGTCTCTATTAGTGATGAGCCGAACACCCCCGGGTTCGGTTCGCACCAGAACCCGCGAACGGACCGAAAGTTCGCACGAACATTAGAACCCTATTAAATACAATGGATGCGAACGTTCGGATTCTAAAGTGCTAATTATAACGACTATTATCCATGTTATTGTCCTAAACAGAGTTTGGGAACCCGGGTTCTGCACCAGGGGACATGTATCAATGCAAAAAGAAGTTTTAAAAACGGACGTTTTCCGGGAGCAGTCATTTTAATGATGCATAAAGTGAAAAAAAAAAAGTCAAATATTCCTTTAAATATCGTACCTGGGGGTGTCTAAAGTATGCCTGTGAAGTGCCACGTGTTTCCCGTGTTTAGAGCTGTCCCTGCACAAAATAACATTTCTAAAGGAAAAAAAAGCCATTTAAAACTGCTTGCGGCTTTAATGTAATGTCTGGTCCCGGTAATATGGATGAAATTCTTTAAGAAAAATGGCATAGCTACCCCATCAACCCCCCCCCCACCCCAGCCCATTACCAGCCCCTTTGGGTCTTGTATGGATATTAAGGGGAACCCCGCACACAAAATAAAAAAGGCCCTATATACTCTGAACAGCCGTATACAGGCGGTGCATACAAGACAGGGACTGTAGGTTTGTTCTTATGTAGAATCTGTTTGTAATTTTGAACAGCTACATTGTTTAAGTGTAGCTCCATGCCAAATTCCTTTTTTTAAGCTTTTTGGAAAACATAGGGAACAGTTATCACCCCTGTAACATTTGTTTTGCTGTCTGTGCCCCTGTTCAGAACATTTCACCTCACTTTGCGTCCCAATGACAACTGTTTTTGAAATGTGGTGTTTTTATTGAAACAAGGATTGGTGATAAAGCATCAGTAGAGAGGAGACACCTTTCTCCCATATTAATTCTTACAGGAGAGAATTTTCCTTCCAAGGGGTAGATTTCCTCTTTCTTCCTGTTGTCTTCTTCCGTTTGCAAGTAGTAGTCGTTTGTAAGTTGGATGTTTGAAAGTAGGGACTAGTGATGAGCCGAACACCCCCGGGTTCGGTTCGCACCAGAACCCGCGAACGGACCGAAAGTTCGTACGAACATTAGAACCCTATTAAATACAATGGATGCGAACGTTCGAATTCTAAAGTGCTAATTATAACGACTATTATGCATGTTATTGTCCTAAAAAGGGTTTGGGAACCCGGGTTCTGCACCAGGGGACATGTATCAATGCAAAAAGAAGTTTTAAAAACGGTCGTTTTTCGGGAGCAGTCATTTTAATGATGCATAAAGTGAAAAAAAAAAGTCAAATATTCCTTTAAATATCGTACCTGGGGGGTGACTAAAGTATGCCTGTGAAGTGCCACGTGTTTCCCGTGTTTAGAACTGTCCCTGCACAAAATGACACTTCTAAAGGAAAAAAAAGCCATTTAAAACTGCTTGCGGCTTTAATGTAATGTCTGGTCCCGGTAATATGGATGAAAATCTTTAAGAAAAATGGCATAGCTACCCCATGACACCCCCCCCCTACCCCAGCCCATTACCAGCCCCTTTGGGTCTTGTATGGATATTAAGGGGAACACCGCACACAAAATAAAAAAGGCCCTATATACTCTGAACAGCCGTATACAGGCGGTGCATACAAGACAGGGACTGTAGGTTTGTTCTTATGTAGAATGTGTTTGTAATTTTGAACAGGTACATTGTTTAAGTGTAGCTCCAGCCCAAAAATCTATTTTTAAACTTTTTGGAAAACATAGGTAAGGGTTATCACCCCTGTAACATTTGTTTTGCTGTCTGTGCCCCTGTTCAGAACATTTCACCTCACTTTCCGTCCCAATGACAACTGTTTTTGAAATGTGGTGTTTTTCTTGAAACAAGGATTGGTGATAAAGCATCAGTACAGAGGAGACACCTTTCTCCCATATTTATTCTTACAGGAGAGAATTTTCCTTCCAAGGGGTAGATTTCCTCTCACTTCCTGTTGTCTTCTTGCGTTTGCAAGTAGGAGTCGTTTGTAAGTTGGATGTTTGAAAGTAGGGACCTGCCGTATATACTCTGCAGAAATAGGCCCCTTAGTTGTTGGTGTTGGCACAACACTGTAAGCACTCACAGTTACTCTTGGTTGGTGCTGGAACGCCCTGCTGTTAACTATTATATCAGGAATTGTAATTACATATAATTGTTGAACAGTGGTAGTAAAAATTGGGCCTTTGATGGTGGTGCTGGTGCCACAACACTGTAAGCCCTCAGAGTTACTCTTGGTGGGCGCAGCAATGGGCCCTGCTGTGAATTATTAGATCAAGAATTGTAATTGCATGCCCCTGTTGAACAGGGGCTGAAAAATTGGGCCTTAGGCACTGGTGGCACAACACTACAACCCCTCACAGATACTGTACTTGGAGCACAGCAATGAGCCCTGTTGCAAAGTATTGCTTCAAAAATTGTAATGACACGCCCCTGTTAAACAGGGGCTGAAAAATTGGGCCTTAGGCACTGGTGGCACAACACTCCAACCCCTCACAGATACTGTACTTGGAGCACAGCAATGAGCCCTGTTGCAAAGTATTGCTTCAAAAATTGTAATTACACGCCCCTGTTAAACAGGGGCTGAAAAATTGGGCCTTAGCCACTGGTGGCGGCACCCATAAACAAAAATGATCTTCCAAGCTATCATCATCAATCGTATCATTGAGGACTCGGAGGAGGAGGATAGCCAGTCAACATAACAGCACAGGCACTCAGCATCAGCATCAGTCTTGAAGGGATGTGACATGTTAAAATCAATTAGTCTGTTATATCAGCATCAAGTGTGTGGTAGCTGGTGGTGATCCAAGACTGGTTCATCTTGATGAAAGTCAGTCGATCAACCGAGTCGGTGGACAGGCGCACCCTGTGATCCGTGACAAATCCTCCAGCAGCACTGAATGTGCGTTCCGAAAGAACGCTGGATGCAGGACAGGCCAGTAGCTCAATTGCATACTGTGCAAGCTCTGGCCAGTGATCCATCCTCAAGACCCAGTAAGCCAGAGGATTTTCGGTGGGGAAGGTGTCCAAGTCTGACCTTGCCCCTAGATATTCCTGCACCATGTTTATCAGACGCTGGCGATGGTTGCTGGAACCGATCATACTTTGGGGCTGCGGACTAAAGAATTGTCTGAACGCATCGGTCAGACGGCCACCTTCCCCACCGCTCCTTCTTTGACTGGCCGAAGCCTCAGCAACTCGTTGTCCAGGACCAGGAGTTTGTAACCTCCCAGTCTCTGGGAACGCGTTGCACAGACCTTTCTGCAAGGCCTCCCGGAGTTGTCTCATCCTTTGCTCCCTCTGCGACGGTAACATAAGGTCCGCAACCTTACCCTTGTACCGTGGATCAAGGAGAGTGGCCAGCCAGTAATGGTCCCTCTCCTTGATCCGAAGAATACAAGGATCCTTCCGCAGACTTTGCAGGATCAGGGAGGCCATGCAGCGTAGGTTTGCTGAGGCATTCGGTCCGGAGTCCTCTGGGTCACTAAGCACGACATGATCCGCAGCCACCTCCTCCCAGCCACGTACAAGTCCACTGGTTTCTTGGGACTGTAAATCATCCATAAAAGACTGCTGCTGATGATGCTGAGTGCCAGCCTCCACCTCCATGCTGACACAATCCTCCTCCTCCTCCTCCTCGTCCTCTTCCTGTGCGATGGGTGGGACAGAAGGAACACTGTCTGGGTAAAGGGGGCCTTGAGAGGCAAGGAAGTCCTCCTCTTCCTGCCTCTGTTCTGCCTCAAGTGCCCTGTCCATTATTCCACGCAGCGTGTGCTCCAACAGGTGGACAAGAGGTACAGTGTCACTGATGCATGCACTGTCACTGCTCACCATCCTCGTGGCCTCCTCAAATGGTGCCAGGACAGTGCATGCATCCCTGATCATGCCCCACTGGCGTGGAGAAAAAAAACCAAGCTCCCCTGACCCTGTCCTGGTGCCGTAGTCGCACAGGTACTCATTGATGGCCCTCTGCTGCGTGTGCAGCCGCTGCAGCATGGCCAACGTTGAGTTCCACCTGGTGGGCATGTCACATATAAGGCGGTTCTTGGGCAGGTTCAACTCCTTTTGCAGCTCAGCCAGGCGAGCACTGGCATTATAAGATCTGCGGAAATGCACACAGACTTTCCTGGCCTGCCTCAGGACATCCTGTAAGCCCGGGTACCTGCCCAAGAACCGCTGCACCACCAGGTTAAGGACGTGAGCCACACAGGGCACATGGGTCAGTTGTCCCTGTCGGAGGGCGGAGAGGAGGTTGGTGCCATTGTCGCAAACCACCATTCCTGGCTTAAGCTGGCGTGGCGTCAACCACCTCTCGGCCTGGCCCTGCAGAGCAGACAGGACCTCTGCCCCAGTGTGGCTTCTGTCCCCCAAACACACCAGCGCAAGCACGGCATGGCATCTTTTTGCCTGCGTACTTGCGTAGCCCCTTGAACGGCTACGGAGCACCGCTGGTTCAGAGGACAAAGCACAGGAAGAGGCCATGGAGGAAGAAGAAGAGGAGGGGGTGGAGGAGAGAGGTGTGTCACAACCAGTAGTAGCATTTTGGAGGCGTGGCGGTGGAACAACCTCCAACACTACTGCACCTTGTCCTGCATCCTTCCCAGCTGCCAAAAGAGTGACCCAATGGGCCGTGAAAGAAAGGTAACGTCCCTGTCCATGCCTGCTGGACCATGAGTCAGCGGTAATATGCACCTTACCGCTGACCGCCCTGTCCAGCGAGGCCAAGACATTGCCTTCCACATGCCGGTAGAGAGCCGGAATAGCCTTCCGTGAGAAAAAGTGGCGTTTGGGAACCTGCCACTGAGGAACCGCACATTGCACAAACTCACGGAAGGGGGCCGAGTCTACCAACTGAAAAGGCAGCAGTTGAAGCGCTAGCAATTTAGCCAAGCTAGCATTCAACCGCTGGGCATGTGGATGGCTGGGAGTGAACTTTTTTTGACGGTCCAGCAGCTGGGGCAGGGAAATTTGCCTGCTAGAATCGGACGTCGGTGTACTGCTAGCAGAGTGGCCGCAAGTACTTGGCTGTGACACACCTAATTCTACACCTTCATTCCTCTCAGTGCATGTTTCAGAGAGGACTGAAGTTATAGTGGGGTTGGAGATCCCAGCTGATGCGGTGCAAGGAGAGGTCCGCTTTGTTCTTTGGTGTGGGTCTTTGAGGTAGGCTTGCCAACGAGCTGCATGGCAGGTCAACATATGTCTGGTCAGGCATGTGGTACCCAAGCGGCTGATGTTTTGGCCACGCGATATACGCTTGAGACATATGTTGCAAACAGCAGCTGTGCGATCTGATGCACTAGCCTCAAAAAAGGCCCACACCAAAGAACTTTTTGAATGACGGGCAGAGGCAGCGCCCTGCACAGGCGGAGCTCTGCGGTGTGATTCCGTCGGTGTACTGCCCTTACGCTGGCCACCAAAGGGCATCCTGCCTCGTTGGAGATGTGCCTCCTCCTCATCCTCCTCCCCCTCCTCTCTCCTATTAGGCACCCACGTCGAGTCAGTGACCTCATCATCCCCTCCCTCCTCATCACTGGAGCCAATCTGGCAGTATGCTGCAGCTGCTGGAACATGACTGCCAGATTGGTGTCCTTCTTGAGCATCCCCTCTGTCTGCTCTCACGCTACTGCCTTCCTGTAGCTGGGTTTCATCATCAGACCCTTCGAAACGCTGGGCATCCTCCTGGAGCATGTACCCAACACTGTGCTCAAACAGTTCGGGGGACTCCTCAGGAGGAGGACATGGTGGGTCTAGGGAAGGAGTGACTGATGATGAGTCTGACATTGATACCAGGGAAGAGGACGCTTTGGCAGCTGCTTTGCCAGTACCCTGAGCCTGGGTGAGAGAGGATGAGGAGGAGGAGGAGGGCTTGGTCATCCACTCTACCAAGTCTTCGGCATGATGTGGCTCAACATGTCCAGCTGCCGAAAAGAAGGACAAGCGTGTCCCATGGCCATGTGCTGATGACAATGCACCGCGTCCACGACCAGCACTGTTGCCCCCAGACACAGAGCCTGCTTGCCCTCTTTTATTGCCTCCTGACTGTCTGCCTCTCCTTGTTTGCCTTCCAGACATTCTAATAGATGGCCTGCAGGGAGATGGGAAAAAAGCAATAAGGGCTACCTTCAGGTGTCCTTCTCTGTCCCTTTACTTAAGGATTTCTAAATATGGTTGAGGATGATTGCTTTCGCACAGAATAGCACAACGACAATTTCCCTAACTGTCCAAAAAACAAGGATTTCAAAGATGGTTGATGAGGAATGCTTTAGCACAGTATAGCACAAGGAGAATTTCCCTCACTGTCCTTCCCTGTCCCTAGAAACAAGGATTAGCACAGTGAAAGAAACTGACACTCTCCCTACCTATAGTTTTCTGTCCCTAGAAAAAATGTTTTTTTAAAGATGGTTGATGATCAATGCTTTAGCACACTATAGCACAAGGAGAATTTCCCTCACTGTCCTTCCCTGTCCCTAGAAACAAGGATTAGCACAGTAAAACACACTGACACTCTCCCTACCTATAGTTTTCTGTCCCTAGAAAAAATGTTTTTTTAAAGATGGTTGATGATCAATGCTTTAGCACACTATAGCACAAGGAGAATTTCCCTCACTGTCCTTCCCTGTCCCTAGAAACAAGGATTAGCACAGTGAAAGAAACTGACACTCTCCCTACCTATAGTTTTCTGTCCCTAGAAAAAATGTTTTTTTAAAGATGGTTGATGATCAATGCTTTAGCACAGTATAGCACAAGGAGAATTTCCCTCACTGTCCTTCCCTGTCCCTAGAAACAAGGATTAGCACAGTGAAACACACTGACACTCTCCCTACCTATAGTTTTCTGTCCCTAGAAAAAATGTTTTTTTAAAGATGGTTGATGATCAATGCTTTAGCACAGTATAGCACAAGGAGAATTTCCCTCACTGTCCTTCCCTGTCCCTAGAAACAAGGATTAGCACAGTGAAAGAAACTGACACTCTCCCTACCTATAGTTTTCTGTCCCTAGAAAAAATGTTTTTTTAAAGATGGTTGATGATCAATGCTTTAGCACAGTATAGCACAAGGAGAATTTCCCTCACTGTCCTTCCCTGTCCCTAAAAACAAGGATTAGCACAGTGAAAGAAACTGACACTCTTCCTACCTATAGTTTTCTGTCCCTAGAAAAAATGTTTTTTTAAAGATGGTTGATGATCAATGCTTTAGCACACTATAGCACAAGGAGAATTTCCCTCACTGTCCTTCCCTGTCCCTAGAAACAAGGATTAGCACAGTGAAACACACTGACACTCTCCCTACCTATAGTTTTCTGTCCCTAGAAAAAATGTTTTTTTTAAAGATGGTTGATGATCAATGCTTTAGCACAGTATAGCACAAGGAGAATTTCCCTCACTGTCCTTCCCTGTCCCTAGAAACAAGGATTAGCACAGTGAAAGAAACTGACACTCTCCCTACCTATAGTTTTCTGTCCCTAGAAAAAATGTTTTTTTAAAGATGGTTGATGATCAATGCTTTAGCACAGTATAGCACAAGGAGAATTTCCCTCACTGTCCTTCCCTGTCCCTAGAAACAAGGATTAGCACAGTGAAAGAAACTGACACTCTCCCTACCTATAGTTTTCTGTCCCTAGAAAAAATGTTTTTTTAAAGATGGTTGATGATCAATGCTTTAGCACACTATAGCACAAGGAGAATTTCCCTCACTGTCCTTCCCTGTCCCTAGAAACAAGGATTAGCACAGTAAAACACACTGACACTCTCCCTACCTATAGTTTTCTGTCCCTAGAAAAAATGTTTTTTTAAAGATGGTTGATGATCAATGCTTTAGCACAGTATAGCACAAGGAGAATTTCCCTCACTGTCCTTCCCTGTCCCTAGAAACAAGGATTAGCACAGTGAAAGAAACTGACACTCTCCCTACCTATAGTTTTCTGTCCCTAGAAAAAATGTTTTTTTAAAGATGGTTGATGATCAATGCTTTAGCACAGTATAGCACAAGGAGAATTTCCCTCACTGTCCTTCCCTGTCCCTAGAAACAAGGATTAGCACAGTGAAAGAAACTGACACTCTCCCTACCTATAGTTTTCTGTCCCTAGAAAAAATGTTTTTTTAAAGATGGTTGATGATCAATGCTTTAGCACAGTATAGCACAAGGAGAATTTCCCTCACTGTCCTTCCCTGTCCCTAGAAACAAGGATTAGCACAGTGAAACACACTGACACTCTCCCTACCTATAGTTTTCTGTCCCTAGAAAAAATGTTTTTTTAAAGATGGTTGATGATCAATGCTTTAGCACAGTATAGCACAAGGAGAATTTCCCTCACTGTCCTTCCCTGTCCCTAGAAACAAGGATTAGCACAGTAAAACACACTGACACTCTCCCTACCTATAGTTTTCTGTCCCTAGAAAAAATGTTTTTTTAACCACTTAACAACCACCTGCCAACAAATAACGTCGACAAGGTGGTTGCTTAACTCTGGGAGGACGTTATATAACGTCCTCCCAGAATCGCGCTCCCGCGCGCCCCCTGGGGCGCGCACACGGGAAACTCCGTGACCGCCGGGTCCAGAGGACCCGGTGGATCACGAATCGCGGTAAATCGCCGCTGATAGCGGCCGTTTACCACGTGATCGCTCCGTCAAATGACGGAGCAATCACTTGTAAACAGACCGGCGTCATTTGATGACGCCGGTTCCTCCCTCCCCTCTCTGTACCGATCGGTACAGTGTGAGAGGGGAGGGGGAGGGAGCGGATGGCAGCAGCAGCACTGTGGGCTGGATCTGTGACAATTGCAGTCACAGATCCAGCCATCCATCCATCCCTGCTCAGCCATCCCTGTGCTATACCCTGCCAATACTCTGCAATACACCCTGCCAATACTCTGCAAAATACCCTGCCAATACCCTGGTGCAATACTCTGCAATACCCTGGTGCAATACTCTGCAATACCCTGGTGCAATACTCTGTAATACCCTGCAATACCCTGCGAAATACTCTGCAATACCCTGCGAAATACTCTGCAATACCCTGCGAAATACTCTGCAATACCCTGGTGCAATACTCTGCAATACCCTGGTGCAATACTCTGCAATACCCTGGTGCAATACTCTGCAATACCCTGGTGCAATACTCTGCAATACCCTGCACAATACTCTGCAATACCCTGCACAATACTCTGCAATACCCTGCAAAATACTCTGCAATACCCTGCAAAATACTCTGCAATACCCTGCAAAATACTCTGCAATACCCTGCGCAATACCCTGCAAAATACTCTGCAATACCCTGCACAATACTCTGCAATACCCTGCACAATACTCTGCAATACCCTGCACAATACTCTGCAATACCCGCCACAATACTCTGCAATACCCGCCACAATACTCTGCAATACCCTCCACAATACCCTGTGCAATACCCTCCACAATACCCTGTGCAATACCCGTGCACAGGGCCGGCCCTACCATGGGACCCGATGGTACCTCAGTCCCAGGCGGCACCTTCAGGGGGGCGGCAAATTGCCGCCCACCAGCCAGCCGCAGGGCCGCCATCAGGGGAATACAGACAGTAGTAGTACTCCTGTAAGGGGCCCCAGCGTGCCAAGGGGGCGGGCACGGCCGACCGGTACCGCTCCTCCTTCAGCAACAACACATTACAAAATTAATCTGTCAAGCGCCGGCCGCGCGCCCGCTATATCGAAGGCAGTGGCGACAAGGGAGAGAGGCGAGCTGCGGGACGTCAGTATATCTCCCCCGCTCGCCCCCCTCCTTTCTCCTGTCAGCAGTGGAGAGAGAGCGGCTCTCACCTGGTTCGCCGCTTAGTTCTTTGCCCGGTCTGTTTCCCTCCCGATTGGCTGCACTGTGGCCAATCAAAAGAGACTAGGGTCTAGTGGAGCATCATGGGACATGCAGTCCCAGAAGATTGACTGCCCCATTGTTGTGCAAAGCCAGCAGACTTCAGCCCCCAGCATGCACTCTGCTGGGAGAGAGAGTCTGGAACCCAGGAAGAAACTGATGGAGTGATTGCTACAGGACACAGGGAAAATAGAGGACTGTGCTGGGGGAAGCCAGAGAGGAAGCCACACTGTACCATTACAATCAGAGAGGAAGCCACGCTGTGCCCGCGCCATCAGAGAGGGAGCCACGCTGTGCCCGCGCCATCAGAGGGAGCCACGCTGTGCCCGCGCCATCAGAGAGGGAGCCACGCTGTGCCCGCGCCATCAGAGAGGGAGCCACGCTGTGCCCGCGCCATCAGAGAGGGAGCCACGCTGTGCCCGCGCCATCAGAGAGGGAGCCACGCTGTGCCCGCGCCATCAGAGAGGGAGCCACGCTGTGCCCGCGCCATCAGAGAGGAAGCCACGCTGTGCCCGCGTCATCAGAGAGGAAGCCACGCTGTGCCCGCGTCATCAGAGAGGAAGCCACACTGTGCCCGCGTCATCAGAGAGGAAGCCACGCTGTGCCCGCGTCATCAGAGAGGAAGCCACGCTGTGCCCGCGTCATCAGAGAGGGAGCCACGCTGTGCCCGCGTCATCAGAGAGGGAGCCACGCTGTGCCAGCGTCATCAGAGAGGGAGCCACGCTGTGCCAGCGTCATCAGAGAGGGAGCCACGCTGTGCCAGCGTCATCAGAGAGGGAGCCACGCTGTGCCCGCGCCATCAGAGGGAGCCACGCTGTGCCCGCGCCATCAGAGAGGGAGCCACGCTGTGCCCGCGTCATCAGAGAGGAAGCCACGCTGTGCCCGCGTCATCAGAGAGGAAGCCACGCTGTGCCCGCGTCATCAGAGAGGAAGCCACGCTGTGCCCGCGTCATCAGAGAGGAAGCCACGCTGTGCCCGCGTCATCAGAGAGGGAGCCACGCTGTGCCAGCGTCATCAGAGAGGGAGCCACGCTGTGCCAGCGTCATCAGAGAGGGAGCCACGCTGTGCCAGCGCCATCAGAGAGGGAGCCACGCTGTGCCAGCGCCATCAGAGAGGGAGCCACGCTGTGCCAGCGCCATCAGAGAGGGAGCCACGCTGTGCCAGCGCCATCAGAGAGGGAGCCACGCTGTGCCCGCGCCATCAGAGAGGGAGCCACGCTGTGCCCGCGCCATCAGAGAGGGAGCCACGCTGTGCCAGCGCCATCAGAGAGGGAGCCACGCTGTTCCCACGCCATCAGAGAGGGAGCCACGCTGTGCCTGTGACAATCTGCAATGTGTGGCATCGTGGCAAGTGACAACCCGCAACATGTGGCAAGTGACAATCTGCATCTGGTGGCAGGTGACGCGGCAAGTTACACACTCGGGGCTCCCACTGATTCTGCATTATGGTGAGTTGAACTATTTTATTTTATATAACAATGTAATAATAGAAATAATGCACTTCAATAATTTTTTTTGTGATTAGGCACTGCATTGATTTAACTGACAATTGCGCGGTCGTGTGATGTTCTACCTAAACAAAATTGACGTCATTTTTTCCCCACAAATAGAGCTTTCTTTTGGTGGTATTTGATCACTTCTGCTGTTTTTATTTTTTGGTGCTATAAACAAAAATAGCGACAATTTTGAAAAAAAAAATGTTTTACTTTTTGCTATAATAAATATCCAAAAAAATAAACATTTCTTCATCAGTTTAGGTCGATATGTATTCTTCTACATATGTTTGGTAAAAAAAAACGCAATGTGTATATTGATTAGTTTGCGCAAAAGTTATAGCGTCTACAAAATAGAGGATAGATTTATAGCATTTTTATTATTATTTTTTTTTTACTAGTAATGGCGGTGATCTGCGATTTTTAGCGAGACTGTGACATTGCGGTGGACAGATTGGACACTTTTGACACTTTTTTGGGACCAGTGACATTTATACAGCGATCTGTCCTATAAAAATGCACTAATTACTGTGTAAATGTCACTGGCAGGAAAGGGGTTAAATGTGTTCTCTGGGAGGTGTTTCTAACTGGGGGGGATGGGACTGACTGGAGGAGGAGAGAGTTCTCTGTTCCTAATCACTAGGAACAACATATCTTTCTCTTCTCCCCTGTCAGAATGGGGATCTCTCTGTTTACATTGACAGATCCCCGTTATGGCTCTCTGGAGCGATCGCGGCCACCAGCCACGCACCATGACAGGTCCTCTTTATACTCCTATATACATGTAGAGAGCCATGATAGGTCCTCTTTATACTCCTTTACATGTATAGAGCCATGACAGGTCCACTTTAGTTATCATGATATAAAATAATGAATGTGGGGTATTTAGTGGGCGTGATTTTTTTTTTTTGGGGGGGGGCAGCATTTCATTCTTGGTACCAGGCAGCACAATGTCTTGGGCCGGCACTGCCCGTGCAATACCCTGCCATACACCGCAATACCCTGCCATACACCGCAATACCCTGCCATAGTCCGCAATACTCCGCAATGCCCTGCAATACTCCGCAATGCCCTGCAATACTCCGCAATGCCCGACAATACTCTGCAATAACCACTTCCCGCCCTCCGGCCGTCATATGACGTCCTTGACTTTGTGCGGGGATATCTGAATGATGGGAGCAGCTACAGGCATCATTCAGATATCAGCTTTTTCAGCCGGCGATTCCCTACACCATAAGAACAATCATAGCGGCTGTTCCGCCGCTTGATCATTCTTACGGGAGGCGAGAGGGGATGTCCCCCCCCCCCCCGCCGCCCTCCGGTGCTTCTACCGACTCACCGCTACGATCAAAGCCAGGATTGTTGTTTTTTTTTTTGTATTTTTTTCAGGCTTCCCAGCCTAGGGGTGAGATGTGGGGTCTTATTGACACCCCCCCCCCCCCCATATCTCACTGTAAAGAGGACCTGTCATGCCATATTCCTATTACAAGGGATGTTTACGTTCCTTGTAATAGGTATAAAAGTGATCAAAAAAATGTTTAGGGCGGAAAAACATGTCAAACTAAAATAAATAAAGTAAAATGAAGAATAACATTTTTTTTTTTTTTTAAAGCGCCCCTGTCCCCGTGAGCTCGCATACAGAAGCGAACGCATACGTAAGTCCCGCCCACATATGAAAACGGTTTTCAAACCACACATGTGAGGTATCTCTGCGAACGTTAGAGCGAGAGCAATCATTTTGGCCCTAGACCTCCTCTGTAACTCAAAACATGTAACCAGTAAAAATATTTAAAGCGTCGCCTATGGGGATTTTTTAAGTAGCGAAGTTTGGCGCCATTCCACGAGTGTGTGCAATTTTTAAGGGTGACATGTTAGGTATCTATTTACTCGGCGTAACTTCATCTTTCACATTATGCAAAAACATTGGGCTAACTTTACAGTTTTTTTTTTTTTTTAAGCACAAAACATTTTTTTTCCGTAAAAAACGCGTTAAAAAAATTGCTGCGCAAATATCGTGCGAGATAAAAAGTTGCAACAACCACCATTATATTCTCTAAGGTCTTTGCTAAAAAAACATATATAATGTTTTGGGGTTCTATGTAATTTTCTAGCAAACAAATGATGATTTTTACATGTAGGAGAGAAATGTCAGAATTGGCCTCGGTGCTCCAGAACGCCTGAAGGTGCTCCCTGCATGTTGGGCCTCTCTATGTGGCCACGCTGTGTAAAAGTCTCACACATGTGGTATCGCCATACTCGGGAGGAATAGCAGAATGTGTTTTGGGGTGTAATTTGTGGAATGCATATGCTGTGTGTGAGAAATAACCTGCTAATATGACAATTTTGTGAAAAAAAAAAAAAGAAAAAAAAATCTTGATTTTGCAAAGAATTGTGGGAAAAAATGACAACTTCAAAAAACTCACAATGCCTCTTTCTGAATACCTTGGAATGTCTTCTTTCCAAAAAGGGGTCATTTCGGGGGTATTTGTACTTTTCTGGCATGTTAGGGTCTCAAGAAATGAGATCGGCCGTCAGTACTTCAGGTGTGATCAATTTTCAGATATTGGCACCATAGTTTGTGGACTCTATAACTTTCACAAAGACCAAATAATATGCACCAATTTGTACTTATTTTTACCAAAGATATGTAGCAGTATAAATTTTGCCCAAAATTTATGAAGAAAAAATAGTAATTTGCAAAATTTTATAACAGAAACGAAAAAAAAAATCATTTTTTTACAAAATTTTCAGTCTTTTTCCTCTTATAGCGCAAAAAATAAAAAACCCAACAGTGATTAAATACCACCAAAAGAAAGCTCTATTTGTGTGAAAAAAAGGACAAAAAATTCATATGGGTACAGTGTTGTATGACTGAGTAATTGTCATTCAAAATGTGAGAGCACCGAAAGCTGAAAATTGGTCTGGTTATTAAGGGGGTTTAAGTGCCCAGTGGTCAAGTGGTTAAAGATGGTTGATGATCAATGCTTTAGCACACTATAGCACAAGGAGAATTTCCCTCACTGTCCTTCCCTGTCCCTAGAAACAAGGATTAGCACAGTAAAACACACTGACACTCTCCCTACCTATAGTTTTCTGTCCCTAGAAAAAATGTGTTTTTAAAGATGGTTGATGATCAATGCTTTAGCACAGTATAGCACAAGGAGAATTTCCCTCACTGTCCTTCCCTGTCCCTAGAAACAAGGATTAGCACAGTAAAACACACTGACACTCTCCCTACCTATCCTTCTCTTTCCCTAAACTAAAGGAATCCAGGTTAAGCAAGAAAAAAAAATGTCACTGTCCCTGCCTATGCTTCTCTTTCCCTGCTCCGGAACACACTACACTAGGCCGCCGTGCTGGCGGCCTTTTATAGTGTGGGGCGTGTACTAAACACCCTCAGCAATAATTGGCCACAGGCATCCTGCCTGTGGCCAATCATTGCTCTCCTCGCTGCCGGCGCTGTGATTGGCCAAGCATGCGGGGTCACAGTGCATGCTTGGCCAATCACAGCGCCTGGATGACACTGCGATGGCGTAGTGCATTGTGGGCCGTTCGCGTCACTCGAATTAGGCGCGAGCGGCCCAAATCGTTCGATCTTCGTCGAACGATCGAACAGCCGATGTTCGAGTCGAACGTATGTTCGACTCGAACACCGAGCTCATCCCTAGTAGGGACCTGCCGTATATACTCTGCAGAAATTGGCCCCTTAGGTGTTGGTGTTGGCACAACACTGTAAGCACTCACAGTTACTCTTGGTGGGTGCTGGAACGCCCTGCTGTCAACTATTATATCAGGAATTGTAATAACATATAATTGTTGATCAGTGGTAGTAAAAATTGGGCCTTTGATGGTGGTGCTGGTGCCAGAACACTGTAAGGCCTGACAGTTACTCTTGGTGGGCGCAGCAATGGGCCCTGCTGTGAATTATTAGATCAATAATTATAATTGCATGCCCCTGTTGAACAGGGGCTGAAAAATTGGGCCTTTGGTGGTGGTGGTGGTGGTGGTGTTGACACAACACTGTAAGGCCTGACAGTTACTCTTGGTGGGCGCAGCAATGGGCCCTGCTGTGAATTATTAGATCAATAATTATAATTGCATGCCCCTGTTGAACAGGGGCTTTAAAATTGGGCCTTTGGTGGTGGTGGTGGTGGTGATGGTGGTGCTGGTGCCACAACACTGTAAGGCCTGACAGTTACTCTTGGTGGGCGCAGCAATGGACCCTGCTGTGAATTATTAGATCAATAATTATAATTGCATGCCCCTGTTGAACAGGGGCTGAAAAATTGGGCCTTAGGCACTGGTGGCACAACACTGCAACCCCTCACAGATACTGTACTTGGAGCACAGCAATGAGGCCTGTTGCAAAGTATTGCATCAAAAATTGTAATTACACGCCCCTGTTAAACAGGGGCTGAAAAATTGGGCCTTAGCCACTGGTGGCGTCACCCATAAACCAAAATGATCTTCCAAGCTATCATCATTAATCGTATCATTGAGGAGGAGGAGGAGGATAGCCAGTCAACATAACAGCACAGGCACTCAGCATCAGCATCAGTCTTGAAGGGATGTGACATTTTAAAATCAATTAGTCTGTTATATCAGCATCAGGTGTGTGGTAGCTGGTGGTGATCCAAGACTGGTTCATCTTGATGAAAGTCAGTCGATCAACCGAGTCGGTGGACAGGCGCACCCTGTGATCCGTGACAAATCCTCCAGCAGCACTGAATGTGCGTTCTGAAAGAACGCTGGATGCAGGACAGGCCAGTAGCTCAATTGCATACTGTGCAAGCTCTGGCCAGTGATCCATCCTCAAGACCCAGTAAGCCAGAGGATTTTCGGTGGGGAAGGTGTCCAAGTCTGACCTTGCCCCTAGGTATTCCTGCACCATGTATATCAGACGCTGGCGATGGTTGCTGTAACCGATCATACTTTGGGGCTGCGGACTAAAGAATTGTCTGAACGCATCGGTCAGACGGCCACCTTCCCCACCGCTCCTTCTTTGACTGCCCGAAGCCTCAGCAACTCGTTGTCCAGGACCAGGAGTTTGTAACCTCCCAGTCTCTGGGAACGCGTTGCACAGACCTTTCTGCAAGGCCTCCCGGAGTTGTCTCATCCTCTGCTCCCTCTGCGACGGTAGCATAAGGTCCGCAACCTTACCCTTGTACCGTGGATCAAGGAGAGTGGCCAGCCAGTAATGGTCCCTCTCCTTGATCCGAAGAATACGAGGATCCTTCCGCAGACTTTGCAGGATCAGGGAGGCCATGCAGCGTAGGTTAGCTGAGGCATTCAGTCCGGAGTCCTCTGGGTCACTAAGGACGACATGATCCGCAGCCACCTCCTCCCAGCCACGTACAAGTCCACTGGTTTCTTGGGACTGTAAATCATCCCTAAAAGACTGCTGCTGATGATGCTGAGTGCCAGCCTCCACCTCCATGCTGACACAATCCTCCTCCTCCTCCTCGTCCTCTTCCTGTGTGATGGGTGGGACAGAAGGAACACTGTCTGGGTAAAGGGGGCCTTGAGAGGCAAGGAAGTCCTCCTCTTCCTGCCTCTGTTCTGCCTCAAGTGCCCTGTCCATTATTCCACGCAGCGTGTGCTCCAACAGGTGGACAAGAGGTACAGTGTCACTGATGCATGCACTGTCACTGCTCACCATCCTCGTGGCCTCCTCAAATGGTGCCAGGACAGTGCATGCATCCCTGATCATGCCCCACTGGCGTGGTGAAAAAAAACCGAGCTCCCCTGACCCTGTCCTGGTGCCGTAGTCGCACAGGTACTCATTGATGGCCCTCTGCTGCGTGTGCAGCCGCTGCAGCATGGCCAACGTTGAGTTCCACCTGGTGGGCATGTCACATATAAGGCGGTTCTTGGGCAGGTTCAACTCCTTTTGCAGCTCAGCCAGGCGAGCACTGGCATTATAAGATCTGCGGAAATGCACACAGACTTTCCTGGCCTGCCTCAGGACATCCTGTAAGCCCGGGTACCTGCCCAAGAACCGCTGCACCACCAGGTTAAGGACGTGAGCCACACAGGGCACATGGGTCAGTTGTCCCTGTCGGAGGGCGGAGAAGAGGTTGGTGCCATTGTCGCAAACCACCATTCCTGGCTTAAGCTGGCGTGGCGTCAACAACCTCTCGGCCTGCCCCTGCAGAGCAGACAGGACCTCTGCCCCAGTGTGGCTCCTGTCCCCCAAACACACCAGCGCAAGCACGGCATGGCATCTTTTTGCCTGCGTACTTGCGTAACCCCTTGAACGCCTACGGAGCACCGCTGGTTCCGAGGACAAACCACAGGAAGAGGCCATGGAGGAAGAAGAAGAGGAGGGGGTGGAGGAGAGAGGTGTGTCACAACCAGTAGTAGAATTTTGGAGGTGTGGCGGCGGAATAACCTCCAACACTATTGCACCTTGTCCTGCATCCTTCCGAGCTGCCAAAAGAGTGACCCAATGGGCCGTGAAAGAAAGGTAACGTCCCTGTCCATGCCTGCTGGACCATGAGTCAGCGGTAATATGCACCTTACCACTGACCGCCCTGTCCAGCGAGGCCAAGACATTCCCTTCCACATGCCTGTAGAGAGCCGGAATCGCCTTCCGTGAGAAAAAGTGGCGTTTGGGAACCTGCCACTGAGGAACCGCACATTGCACAAACTCACGGAAGGGGGCCGAGTCTACCAACTGAAAAGGCAGCAGTTGAAGCGCTAGCAATTTAGCCAAGCTAGCATTCAACCGCTGGGCATGTGGATGGCTGGGAGTGAACTTCTTTCGACGGTCCAGCAGCTGGGGCAGGGAAATTTGCCTGCTAGAATCGGACGTCGGTGTACTGCTAGCAGAGTGGCCGCAAGTACTTGGCTGTGACACACCTAATTCTACACCTTCATTCCTCTCAGTGCAGGTTTCAGAGAGGACTGAAGGTATACTGGGGTTGGAGATCCCAGCTGATACAGTGCAAGGAGAGGTCCGCTTTGTTCTTTGGTGTGGGTCTTTAAGGTAGGCTTGCCAACGAGCTGCATGGCAGGTCAACATATGTCTGATCAAGCATGTGGTGCCCAAGCGGCTGATGTTTTGGCCACGCGATATACGCTTGAGACATATGTTGCAAACAGCAGCTGTGCGATCTGATGCACTCGCCTCAAAAAAGGCCCACACCAAAGAACTTTTTGAATGACGGGCAGAGGCAGCGCCCTGCACAGGCGGAGCTCTGCGGTGTGATTCCGTCGGTGTGCTGCCCATACGCTGGCCACCCAAGGGCATCCTGCCTCGTTGGAGATGTGCCTCCTCCTCATCCTCCTCCTCCTCCTCTCTCCTATTAGGCACCCACGTGGAGTCAGTGACCTCATCATCCCCTCCCTCCTCATCACTGGAGCCAATCTGGCAGTATGCTGCAGCTGCTGGAGCATGACTGCCAGATTGGTGTCCTTCTTGAGCATCCCCTCTCTCTGCTCTCACGCTACTGCCTTCCTCTATCTGGGTATCATCATCAGATCCTTCGAAACGCTGGGCATCCTCCTGGAGCATGTACCCAACACTGTGCTCAAACAGTTCGGGGGACTCCTCAGGAGGAGGACATGGTGGTTCTAGGGAAGGATTGACTAATGAAGATAATGATACCAGAGAAGAGGACGCTTTGGCAGCTGCTTTGCCAGTACCCTGAGCCTGGGTGAGAGAGGATGAGGAGGATGAGGTGGGCTTGGTCATCCACTCTACCAAGTCTTCGGCATGATGTGGCTCAACATGTCCAGCTGCCGAAAAGAAGGACAAGCGTGTCCCATGGCCATGTGCTGATGACAATGCACCGCGTCCACGACCAGCACTGTTGCCCCCAGACACAGAGCCTGCTTGCCCTCTTTTTTTGCCTCCTGACTGTCTGCCTCTCCTTGTTTGCCTTCCAGACATTTTAATGAATGGCCTGCAGGGAGATGGGAAAAACAGCAATAAGGGCTACCTTCAGGTGTATACTGTGCAGGAGGCTTAGCAACAATGACACTGACACTGTCCCCTGCCTATCCTTCTCTGTCCCTAAACACAAGGATTTGCAATATGCTTCAGCAAGATTGGTTTAGCACAGAATAGCACACTGACAGTTTCCCTCACTGTCCTTCTCTGTCCCTACAAACAAGATTTAGCACAGAATAGCACACTGATAGTTTCCACGAGTGTCCTTCTCTGTCCCTAAACTCAAGGATTTCAAATATGGTTCAGCAAGATTGGTTTAGAGCAGAATAGCTCACTGACACTTTCCCTCACTGTACCTCTCTGTCCCTAAACTCAAGGATTTCAAATATGGTTCAGCAAGATTGGTTTAGAACAGAATAGCACACTGACACTTTCACTCACTGTCCTTCTCTGTCCCTACAAACAAGATTTAGCACAGAATAGCACACTGATAGTTTCCACGAGTGTCCTTCTCTGTCCCTAAACTCAAGGATTTCAAATATGGTTCAGCAAGATTGGTTTAGAACAGAATAGCACACTGACACTTTCCCTCACTGTACCTCTCTGTCCCTAAACTCAAGGATTTCAAATATGGTTCAGCAAGATTGGTTTAGAACAGAATAGCACACTGTCAGTTTCACTCACTGTCCTTCTCTGTCCCTACAAACAAGATTTAGCACAGAATAGCACACTGATAGTTTCCACGAGTGTCCTTCTCTGTCCCTAAACTCAAGGATTTCAAATATGGTTCAGCAAGATTGGTTTAGGACAGAATAGCACACTGACACTTTCCCTCACTGTACCTCTCTGTCCCTAAACTCAAGGATTTCAAATATGGTTCAGCAAGATTGGTTTAGAACAGAATAGCACACTGACACTTTCACTCACTGTCCTTCTCTGTCCCTACAAACAAGATTTAGTACAGAATAGCACACTGATAGTTTCCACGAGTGTCCTTCTCTGTCCCTAAACTCAAGGATTTCAAATATGGTTCAGCAAGATTGGTTTAGAACAGAATAGCACACTGACACTTTCCCTCACTGTACCTCTCTGTCCCTAAACTCAAGGATTTCAAATATGGTTCAGCAAGATTGGTTTAGAACAGAATAGCACACTGTCAGTTTCACTCACTGTCCTTCTCTGTCCCTACAAACAAGATTTAGCACAGAATAGCACACTGATAGTTTCCACGAGTGTCCTTCTCTGTCCCTAAACTCAAGGATTTCAAATATGGTTCAGCAAGATTGGTTTAGAACAGAATAGCTCACTGACACTTTCCCTCACTGTACCTCTCTGTTAGTGATGAGCCGAACACCCCCGGGTTCGGTTCGCACCAGAACCCGCGAACGGACCGGAAGTTCGAACGAACATTAGAACCCTATTAAATACAATGGATGCGAACGTTCGAATTCTAAAGTGCTAATTATAACAACTATTATGCATGTTATTGTCCTAAAAAGGGTTTGGGAACCCGGGTTCTGCACCAGGGGACATGTATCAATGCAAAAAGAAGTTTTAAAAACGGTCGTTTTTCGGGAGCAGTCATTTTAATGATGCATAAAGTGAAAAAAAAAAAGTCAAATATTCCTTTAAATATCGTACCTGGGGGGTGTCTAAAGTATGCCTGTGAAGTGCCACGTGTTTCCCGTGTTTAGAACTGTCCCTGCACAAAATGACACTTCTAAAGGAAAAAAAAGCCATTTAAAACTGCTTGCGGCTTTAATGTAATGTCTGGTCCCGGTAATATGGATGAAATTCTTTAAGAAAAATGGCATAGCTACCCCATGACCCCCCCCCCCCTACCCCAGCCCATTACCAGCCCCTTTGGGTCTTGTATGGATATTAAGGGGAACCCCGCACATAAAATAAAAAAGGCCCTATATACTCTGAACAGCCGTATACAGGCGGTGCATACAAGACAGGGACTGTAGGTTTGTTCTTATGTAGAATCTGTTTGTAATTTTGAACAGGTACATTGTTGAAGTGTAGCTCCAGCCCAAAAATCTATTTTTAAACTTTTTGGAAAACATAGGTAAGGGTTATCACCCCTGTAACATTTGTTTTGCTGTCTGTGCCCCTGTTCAGAACATTTCACCTCACTTTCCGTCCCAATGACAACTGTTTTTGAAATGTGGTGTTTTTCTTGAAACAAGGATTGCTGATAAAGCATCAGTACAGAGGAGACACCTTTCTCCCATATTTATTCTTACAGGAGAGAATTTTCCTTCCTAGTGGTAGATTTCCTCTCACTTCCTGTTGTCTTCTTGCGTTTGCAAGTAGGAGTCGTTTGTAAGTTGGATGTTTGAAAGTAGGGACCTGCCGTATATACTCTGCAGAAATAGGCCCCTTAGTTGTTGGTGTTGGCACAACACTGTAAGCACTCACAGTTACTCTTGGTTGGTGCTGGAACGCCCTGCTGTCAACTATTATATCAGGAATTTTAATTACATATAATTGTTGAACAGTGGTAGTAAAAATTGGGCCTTTGATGGTGGTGCTGGTGCCACAACACTGTAAGCCCTGACAGTTACTCTTGGTGGGTGCAGCAATGGGCCCTGCTGTGAATTATTAGATCAAGAATTGTAATTACATGCCCCTGTTGAACAGGGGCTGAAAAATTGGGCCTTAGGCACTGGTGGCACAACACTGCAACCCCTCACAGATACTGTACTTGGAGCACAGCAATGAGCCCTGTTGCAAAGTATTGCTTCAAAAATTGTAATGACACGCCCCTGTTAAACAGGGGCTGAAAAATTGGGCCTTAGGCACTGGTGGCACAACACTGCAACTCCTCACAGATACTGTACTTGGAGCACAGCAATGAGCCCTGTTGCAAAGTATTGCTTCAAAAATTGTAATTACACGCCCCTGTTAAACAGGGGCTGAAAAATTGGGCGTTAGGCACTGGTGGCGGCACCCATAAACAAAAATGATCTTCCAAGCTATCATCATCAATCGTATCATTGAGGACTCGGAGGAGGAGGATAGCCAGTCAACATAACAGCACAGGCACTCAGCATCAGCATCAGTCTTGAAGGGATGTGACATTTTAAAATCAATTAGTCTGTTATATCAGCATCAGGTGTGTGGTAGCTGGTGGTGATCCAAGACTGGTTCATCTTGATGAAAGTCAGTCGATCAACCGAGTCGGTGGACAGGCGCACCCTGTGATCCGTGACAAATCCTCCAGCAGCACTGAATGTGCGTTCCGAAAGAACGCTGGATGCAGGACAGGCCAGTAGCTCAATTGCATACTGTGCAAGCTCTGGCCAGTGATCCATCCTCAAGACCCAGTAAGCCAGAGGATTTTCGGTGGGGAAGGTGTCCAAGTCTGACCTTGCCCCTAGATATTCCTGCACCATGTTTATCAGACGCTGGCGATGGTTGCTGGAACCAATCATACTTTGGGGCTGCGGACTAAAGAATTGTCTGAACGCATCGGTCAGACGGCCACCTTCCCCACCGCTCCTTCTTTGACTGGCCGAAGCCTCAGCAACTCGTTGTCCAGGACCAGGAGTTTGCAACCTCCCAGTCTCTGGGAACGCGTTGCACAGACCTTTCTGCAAGGCCTCCCGGAGTTGTCTCATCCTCTGCTCCCTCTGCGACGGTAACATAAGGTCCGCAACCTTACCCTTGTACCGTGGATCAAGGAGAGTGGCCAGCCAGTAATGGTCCCTCTCCTTGATCCGAAGAATACGAGGATCCTTCCGCAGACTTTGCAGGATCAGGGAGGCCATGCAGCGTAGGTTTGCTGAGGCATTCGCTCCGGAGTCCTCTGGGTCACTAAGGACGACATGATCCGCAGCCACCTCCTCCCAGCCACGTACAAGTCCACTGGTTTCTTGGGACTGTAAATCATCCCTAAAAGACTGCTGCTGATGATGCTGAGTGCCAGCCTCCACCTCCATGCTGACACAATCCTCCTCCTCCTCCTCCTCCTCCTCCTCTTCCTGTGCGATGGGTGGGACAGAAGGAACACTGTCTGGGTAAAGGGGGCCTTGAGAGGCAAGGAAGTCCTCCTCTTCCTGCCTCTGTTCTGCCTCAAGTGCCCTGTCCATTATTCCACGCAGCGTGTGCTCCAACAGGTGGACAAGAGGTACAGTGTCACTGATGCATGCACTGTCACTGCTCACCATCCTCGTGGCCTCCTCAAATGGTGCCAGGACAGTGCATGCATCCCTGATCATGCCCCACTGGCGTGGAGAAAAAAAACCAAGCTCCCCTGACCCTGTCCTGGTGCCGTAGTCGCACAGGTACTCATTGATGGCCCTCTGCTGCGTGTGCAGCCGCTGCAGCATGGCCAACGTTGAGTTCCACCTGGTGGGCATGTCACATATAAGGCGGTTCTTGGGCAGGTTCAACTCCTTTTGCAGCTCAGCCAGGCGAGCACTGGCATTATAAGATCTGCGGAAATGCACACAGACTTTCCTGGCCTGCCTCAGGACATCCTGTAAGCCCGGGTACCTGCCCAAGAACCGCTGCACCACCAGGTTAAGGACGTGAGCCACACAGGGCACATGGGTCAGTTGTCCCTGTCGGAGGGCGGAGAGGAGGTTGGTGCCATTGTCGCAAACCACCATTCCTGGCTTAAGCTGGCGTGGCGTCAACCACCTCTCGGCCTGGCCCTGCAGAGCAGACAGGACCTCTGCCCCAGTGTGGCTTCTGTCCCCCAAACACACCAGCGCAAGCACGGCATGGCATCTTTTTGCCTGCGTACTTGCGTAGCCCCGTGAACGGCTACGGAGCACCGCTGGTTCATAGGACAAACCACAGGAAGAGGCCATGGAGGAAGAAGAAGAGGAGGGGGTGGAGGAGAGAGGTGTGTCACAACCAGTAGTAGCATTTTGGAGGCGTGGCGGTGGGACAACCTCCAACACTACTGCACCTTGTCCTGAATCCTTCCCAGCTGCCAAAAGAGTGACCCAATGGGCCGTGAAAGAAAGGTAACGTCCCTGTCCATGCCTGCTGGACCATGAGTCAGCGGTAATATGCACCTTACCGCTGACCGCCCTGTCCAGCGAGGCCAAGACATTGCCTTCCACATGCCGGTAGAGAGCCGGAATAGCCTTCCGTGAGAAAAAGTGGCGTTTGGGAACCTGCCACTGAGGAACCGCACATTGCACAAACTCACGGAAGGGGGCCGAGTCTACCAACTGAAAAGGCAGCAGTTGAAGCGCTAGCAATTTAGCCAAGCTAGCATTCAACCGCTGGGCATGTGGATGGCTGGGAGTGAACTTCTTTCGACGGTCCAGCAGCTGGGGCAGGGAAATTTGCCTGCTAGAATCGGACGTCGGTGTACTGCTAGCAGAGTGGGCGCAAGTACTTGGCTGTGACACACCTAATTCTACACCTTCATTCCTCTCAGTGCATGTTTCAGAGAGGACTGAAGTTATAGTGGGGTTGGAGATCCCAGCTGATGCGGTGCAAGGAGAGGTCCGCTTTGTTCTTTGGTGTGGGTCTTTGAGGTAGGCTTGCCAACGAGCTGCATGGCAGGTCAACATATGTCTGGTCAGGCATGTGGTACCCAAGCGGCTGATGTTTTGGCCACGCGATATACGCTTGAGACATATGTTGCAAACAGCAGCTGTGCGATCTGATGCACTAGCCTCAAAAAAGGCCCACACCAAAGAACTTTTTGAATGACGGGCAGAGGCAGCGCCCTGCACAGGCGGAGCTCTGCGGTGTGATTCCGTCGGTGTACTGCCCTTACGCTGGCCACCAAAGGGCATCCTGCCTCGTTGGAGATGTGCCTCCTCCTCATCCTCCTCCTCCTCCTCTCTCCTATTAGGCACCCACGTGGAGTCATTGACCTCATCATCCCCTCCCTCCTCATCACTGGAGCCAATCTGGCAGTATGCTGCAGCTGCTGGAACATGACTGCCAGATTGGTGTCCTTCTTGAGCATCCCCTCTGTCTGCTCTCACGCTACTGCCTTCCTCTAGCTGGGTTTCATCATCAGACCCTTCGAAACGCTGGGCATCCTCCTGGAGCATGTACCCAACACTGTGCTGAAACAGTTCGGGGGACTCCTCAGGAGGAGGACATGGTGGGTCTAGGGAAGGAGTGACTGATGATTTGTCTGACATTGATACCAGGGAAGACGACGCTTTGGCAGCTGCTTTTCCAGTACCCTGAGCCTGGGTGAGAGAGGATGAGGAGGAGGAGGAGGGCTTGGTCATCCACTCTACCAAGTCTTCGGCATGATGTGGCTCAACATGTCCAGCTGCCGAAAAGAAGGACAAGCGTGTCCCATGGCCATGTGCTGATGACAATGCACCGCGTCCACGACCAGCACTGTTGCCCCCAGACACAGAGCCTGCTTGCCCTCTTTTATTGCCTCCTGACTGTCTGCCTCTCCTTGTTTGCCTTCCAGACATTCTAATAGATGGCCTGCAGGGAGATGGGAAAAAAGCAATAAGGGCTACCTTCAGGTGTCCTTCTCTGTCCCTGGAAACAAGGACTTGCAGAGTGAAAGAAAAAAAACACTCTCCCTACCTACAGTTTTCTGTCCCTAGAAAAAATGTTTTTTTTAATCACAATATAGCACAAGGAAAATTAACTCACTGTCCTTACAGGTCCCTGGAAACAAGGACTTACAGAGTGAAAGAAAAAAAACACTCTCCCTACCTACAGTTTTCTGTCCCTAGAAAAAAATGTTTTTTTTAATCACAATATAGCAAAAGGACAATTCACTCACTGTCCTTCCAGGTCCCTGGAAACAAGGACTTGCAGAGTGAAAGAAACTGACACTGTCCCTACCTAGAGTTTTCTGTCCCTGGAATAAATGTTTTTTTCAGCACAATATAGCACAAGGACAATTAACTCACTGTCCTTACAGGTCCCTGGAAACAAGGACTTGCAGAGTGAAAGAAAAAAAATACTCTCCCTACCTACAGTTTTCTGTCCCTAGAAAAAAATGTTTTTTTTAATCACAATATAGCAAAAGGACAATTCACTCACTGTCCTTCCAGGTCCCTGGAAACAAGGACTTGCAGAGTGAAAGAAACTGACACTGTCCCTACCTAGAGTTTTCTGTCCCTGGAATAAATGTTTTTTTCAGCACAATATAGCACAAGGACAATTAACTCACTGTCCTTACAGGTCCCTGGAAACAAGGACTTGCAGAGTGAAAGAAAAAAAATACTCTCCCTACCTACAGTTTTCTGTCCCTAGAAAAAAATGTTTTTTTTAATCACAATATAGCAAAAGGACAATTCACTCACTGTCCTTCCAGGTCCCTGGAAACAAGGACTTGCAGAGTGAAAGAAACTGACACTGTCCCTACCTAGAGTTTTCTGTCCCTGGAATAAATGTTTTTTTCAGCACAATATAGCACAAGGACAATTAACTCACTGTCCTTACAGGTCCCTGGAAACAAGGACTTGCAGAGTGAAAGAAAAAAAATACTCTCCCTACCTACAGTTTTCTGTCCCTAGAAAAAAATGTTTTTTTTAATCACAATATAGCAAAAGGACAATTCACTCACTGTCCTTCCAGGTCCCTGGAAACAAGGACTTGCAGAGTGAAAGAAACTGACACTGTCCCTACCTAGAGTTTTCTGTCCCTAGAATAAATGTTTTTTTTAATCACAATATAGCAAAAGGACAATTCACTCACTGTCCTTCCAGGTCCCTGGAAACAAGGACTTGCAGAGTGAAAGAAACTGACACTGTCCCTACCTAGAGTTTTCTGTCCCTAGAATAAATGTTTTTTTTAATCACAATATAGCAAAAGGACAATTCACTCACTGTCCTTCCAGGTCCCTGGAAACAAGGACTTGCAGAGTGAAAGAAACTGACACTGTCCCTACCTAGAGTTTTCTGTCCCTAGAATAAATGTTTTTTTTAATCACAATATAGCAAAAGGACAATTCACTCACTGTCCTTCCAGGTCCCTGGAAACAAGGACTTGCAGAGTGAAAGAAACTGACACTGTCCCTACCTAGAGTTTTCTGTCCCTAGAATAAATGTTTTTTTTAATCACAATATAGCAAAAGGACAATTCACTCACTGTCCTTCCAGGTCCCTGGAAACAAGGACTTGCAGAGTGAAAGAAACTGACACTGTCCCTACCTAGAGTTTTCTGTCCCTAGAATAAATGTTTTTTTTAATCACAATATAGCAAAAGGACAATTCACTCACTGTCCTTCCAGGTCCCTGGAAACAAGGACTTGCAGAGTGAAAGAAACTGACACTGTCCCTACCTAGAGTTTTCTGTCCCTAGAATAAATGTTTTTTTTAATCACAATATAGCAAAAGGACAATTCACTCACTGTCCTTCCAGGTCCCTGGAAACAAGGACTTGCAGAGTGAAAGAAACTGACACTGTCCCTACCTAGAGTTTTCTGTCCCTAGAATAAATGTTTTTTTTAATCACAATATAGCACAAGGAAAATTAACTCACTGTCCTTACAGGTCCCTGGAAACAAGGACTTGCAGAGTGAAAGAAAAAAAACACTCTCCCTACCTACAGTTTTCTGTCCCTAGAAAAAAATGTTTTTTTTAATCACAATATAGCAAAAGGACAATTCACTCACTGTCCTTCCAGGTCCCTGGAAACAAGGACTTGCAGAGTGAAAGAAACTGACACTGTCCCTACCTAGAGTTTTCTGTCCCTGGAATAAATGTTTTTTTCAGCACAATATAGCACAAGGACAATTAACTCACTGTCCTTACAGGTCCCTGGAAACAAGGACTTGCAGAGTGAAAGAAAAAAAATACTCTCCCTACCTACAGTTTTCTGTCCCTAGAAAAAAATGTTTTTTTTAATCACAATATAGCAAAAGGACAATTCACTCACTGTCCTTCCAGGTCCCTGGAAACAAGGACTTGCAGAGTGAAAGAAACTGACACTGTCCCTACCTAGAGTTTTCTGTCCCTAGAATAAATGTTTTTTTTAATCACAATATAGCAAAAGGACAATTCACTCACTGTCCTTCCAGGTCCCTGGAAACAAGGACTTGCAGAGTGAAAGAAACTGACACTGTCCCTACCTAGAGTTTTCTGTCCCTAGAATAAATGTTTTTTTTAATCACAATATAGCAAAAGGACAATTCACTCACTGTCCTTCCAGGTCCCTGGAAACAAGGACTTGCAGAGTGAAAGAAACTGACACTGTCCCTACCTAGAGTTTTCTGTCCCTAGAATAAATGTTTTTTTTAATCACAATATAGCAAAAGGACAATTCACTCACTGTCCTTCCAGGTCCCTGGAAACAAGGACTTGCAGAGTGAAAGAAACTGACACTGTCCCTACCTAGAGTTTTCTGTCCCTAGAATAAATGTTTTTTTTAATCACAATATAGCACAAGGAAAATTAACTCACTGTCCTTACAGGTCCCTGGAAACAAGGACTTGCAGAGTGAAAGAAAAAAAACACTCTCCCTACCTACAGTTTTCTGTCCCTAGAAAAAAATGTTTTTTTTAATCACAATATAGCAAAAGGACAATTCACTCACTGTCCTTCCAGGTCCCTGGAAACAAGGACTTGCAGAGTGAAAGAAACTGACACTGTCCCTACCTAGAGTTTTCTGTCCCTGGAATAAATGTTTTTTTCAGCACAATATAGCACAAGGACAATTAACTCACTGTCCTTACAGGTCCCTGGAAACAAGGACTTGCAGAGTGAAAGAAAAAAAATACTCTCCCTACCTACAGTTTTCTGTCCCTAGAAAAAAATGTTTTTTTTAATCACAATATAGCAAAAGGACAATTCACTCACTGTCCTTCCAGGTCCCTGGAAACAAGGACTTGCAGAGTGAAAGAAACTGACACTGTCCCTACCTAGAGTTTTCTGTCCCTAGAATAAATGTTTTTTTTAATCACAATATAGCAAAAGGACAATTCACTCACTGTCCTTCCAGGTCCCTGGAAACAAGGACTTGCAGAGTGAAAGAAACTGACACTGTCCCTACCTAGAGTTTTCTGTCCCTAGAATAAATGTTTTTTTTAATCACAATATAGCAAAAGGACAATTCACTCACTGTCCTTCCAGGTCCCTGGAAACAAGGACTTGCAGAGTGAAAGAAACTGACACTGTCCCTACCTAGAGTTTTCTGTCCCTAGAATAAATGTTTTTTTTAATCACAATATAGCAAAAGGACAATTCACTCACTGTCCTTCCAGGTCCCTGGAAACAAGGACTTGCAGAGTGAAAGAAACTGACACTGTCCCTACCTAGAGTTTTCTGTCCCTAGAATAAATGTTTTTTTTTAAGCACACTATAGCAGAAGCACAAAACACACTGACACTCTCCCTACCTATCCTTCTCTTTCCCTAAACTAAAGGAATCCAGGTTAAGCAAGAAAGAAATAACAGTCACTGTCCCTGCCTATGCTACTCTATCCCTGCTCCGGAACACACTACACTAGGCCGCCGTGCTGGCGGCCTTTTATAGTGTGGGGCGTGTACTAAACACCCTCAGCAATAATTGGCCACAGGCATCCTGCCTGTGGCCAATCATTGCTCTCCTCGCTGCCGGCGCTGTGATTGGCCAAGCATGCGGGGTCACAGTGCATGCTTGGCCAATCACAGCGCCTGGATGACACTGCGATGGCGTAGTGCATTGTGGGCCGTTCGCGTCACTCGAATTTGGCGCGAACGGCCCAAATCGTTCGATCTTCGTCGAACGATCGAACAGCCAATGTTCGAGTCGAACGTATGTTCGACTCGAACACGAAGCTCATCCCTACTCTCTGTCCCTAAACTCAAGGATTTCAAATATGGTTCAGCAAGATTGGTTTAGAACAGAATAGCACACTGACACTTTCCCTCACTGTCCTTCTCTGTCCCTACAAACAAGGTTTAGCACAGAATAACACACTGACACTCTCCCTACCTATCCTTATTTGTCCCTAAACACAAGGAATCCAGGATTAGTAAAGGAAAAAAGTGACACTGTCCCTGCCTATGCTTCTCTTTCCCTGCTCCGGAACACACTACACAAGGCCGCCGCGCTGGCGGCCTTTTATAGTGTGGGGCGTGTTCTAAACCCCCTCAGCAATAATTGGCCACAGGCATCCTGCCTGTGGCCAATCATTGCTCTCCTCGCTGCCGGCGCTGTGATTGGCCAAGCATGCGGGGTCACAGTGCATGCCTGGCCAATCACAGCGCCTGGATGACACTGCGATGGCGTAGTGCATTGTGGGCCGTTCGCGTCACTCGAATTTGGCGCGAACGGCCCAAATCATTCGATCTTCGTCGAACGATCGAACAGCCGATGTTCGAGTCGAACGTAGGTTCGACTCGAACACGAAGCTCATCCCTAGTCTCTATACCCCAAGTAACTCCAAGGTCCACACAAGTACATCACTCCAACGTAGAGCTTTATTTTCTTTGCATGAAGAGAGAAAGGTGTTAGGAAGATAGACAGCATTCAGGCACTTCTGGCTTCGTCGCCACTCGGTCCCGAGTGGGTATAGCTCACCCGGATCACCACCAATGGTTCTAGCAGCCGGCGTGCAGCTCAAACAGTCAATCTAGATCCCTAATAGATGCGTCTAGGAGATCCTCTACCACAGGATCTATAGTACTCCAAATCTCCCGATGATCCAGATTGTTAGGCCCCTGAATTCGGGATGGATGACATCCGCCTGGAGTGTTACTGGGCCCCTTCCTTCACTGTGATCTCTCACCAGTCCTTCGGAATGGTCCGCCCCCAGCCTCCTCATCCAGAAACGGGTCTTCTCGCAAGGCAGCACCCTGAGATTCTTCCTTCCGAAGTGGGCTCCAGCTAAAGGTGCTGGGCCCAGGGCTGAAGTTGCAGTCCCAGGACTAAAGGTGCCTGGGACTGAGGCGTACGTGGCCCCATGGCCTAGAAGGCCATGCACTCGACTCCCGAACCCGCAGGTTCCCTTGGGTACAGGTCCCCTGATCACTCTCTGGATCTCTCCCTGAACAATGGCGTCTGCCCAGAGGCGTTCTAATGGGGGGGGGGGCGAGGGGGCGCCCCGGGTACCACACACTGGGGGGGTGTCAGACCGGCACCCCCCTCCGCGATTACTACACCTGCGGTGGCAGCGCCGCAGCGGCACACTGACAGGCAGGGAGAGGCCGTGGCGAGCTAGCTACAGTGGCGAGGGGGGGAGGGGGTGTGCGGGGGGTGCAGAGTGACACCGCTGCACCTACCATCCCCTCCTCTCCTCTCGCGGCTGCGGGCTGCCTGTCTGTGTGATCCCGGATGTCACACAGGCACAGAGCAGCAGAGTGAAGTTGCCTCCCCCTCCTCTCTGTTTATGTGTAAACAGGGGGAGGGGACCTGCGTGCATGTGCCGCTGCGCTGATCTGAGGTACTGAAGGGGGGGCTTCACTGAATGAGGGGGGGTACACTGAACGAGGGGGCGCCTGCACTGAACGAGGGGCGCTACACTGAGCGGGGGGGCTACACTGAATGAGGGGGGGCTACACTGAACGAGGGGGGGCTACACTGAGCGGAGGGGCTTCACTGAACGAGGGGGGGTACACTGAACGAGGGGGCTACACTGAGCAGGGGGGCTACACTGAGCAGGGGGGCTACACTGAACGAGGGGGTGCCTGCACTGAACGAGGGGGGCTACACTGAGCGGGGGGGCTACACTGAACGAGGGGGGGCTACACTGAACAAGGGGGGCTGCACTGAACGAGGGGGCGTCTGCACTGAACGAGGGGGCGTCTGCAATGAACGAGGGGGGGCTACACTGAACGAGGGGGGGCTACACTGAACGAGGGGGGGCTACACTGAGCAGCTAGGGGCTACACTGAACGAGGGGGCGTCTGCACTGAGCGGGGGAGGGGCTACAGTGAAAAAGGGGGCGTCTGCACTGAACGGGGGGCGTCTGCACTGAACGAGGGGGGCTGCACTGAACGGGGGGGGGCATCTGCACTGAATGGGGGGTCTGCATTGAAGGGGTGGATGCGCTGAAGGGGGGTCTGTGTAACATGCAGGGGGTCCAGAGCTACAGGGGACTGTGTAATGTAAAGGGGCCCAGAGGCGCAGGGGGATGTGTAATGTAAAGGGGCCCAGAGGTGCAGGGGACTGTGTAATGTAAAGGGGCCCAGAGGTGCAGGGTGCTGTGTAATATAAAGGGGTCCAGAGGTGCAGGGTGCTGTGTAATGTAAAGGGGCCCAGAGGTGCAGGGTGCTGTGTAATGTAAAGGGGCCCAGAGGTGCAGAGTGCTGTGTAATGTAAAGGGGTCCAGAGGTGCAGGGTGCTGTGTAATGTAAAGGGGCCCAGAGATGCAGGGTGATGTGTAATGTAAAGGGGCCCAGAGGTGCAGGATGCTGTGTAATGTAAAGGGGCCCAGAGGTGCAGGGTGATGTGTAATGTAAAGGGGCCCAGAGGTGCAGGGTACTGTGTAATGTAAAGGGGCCCAGAGATGCAGGGTGATGTGTAAATGTAAAGGGGCCCAGAGATGCAGGGTGCTGTGTAATGTAAAGGGGCCCAGAGGTGCAGGGGGCTGTGTAATGTAAAGGGGTCCAGAGGTGCAGGGTGCTGTGTAATGTAAAGGGGCCCAGAGGTGCAGGGTGCTGTGTAATGTAAAGGGGCCCAGAGGTGCAGGGTGCTGTGTAATGTAAAGGGGCCCAGAGATGCAGGGTGCTGTGTAATGTAAAGGGGCCCAGAGATGCAGGGTGCTGTGTAATGTAAAGGGGCCCAGAGATGCACGGTGCTGTGTAATGTAAAGGGGCCCAGAGATGCACGGTGCTGTGTAATGTAAAGGGGTCCAGAGATGCAGGGTGCTGTGTAAATGTAAAGGGGCCCAGAGATGCAGGGTGCTGTGTAATGTAAAGGTGCCAAGTGATGCAGGGTGCTGTGTAAATGTAAAGGGGCCCAGAGATGCAGGGTGCTGTGTAATGTAAAGGGGCCCAGTGATGCAGGGTGCTGTGTAATGTAAAGGGGCCAGAGCTGTGGGGTGCTGTGTAATGTAAAGGGGTCCAGAGGTGCAGTTGTGGAGAGGGGGTACACAGTAGTGACACAGAAATATTGAAGGATGCAGAGGTATGCCGGGGGCACAGTGGGGTGTTTTTACATTTTAATGTGGGGGGGGGGTGCCAGATATAGGATCTGCCCCGGGTGCCAAATGCTCTAGGTACGCCCCTGCGTCCGCCCCTTTTGTATCCTCTCCCAGCATGCACAGCAGGCCGACCCCGCCCACCGCAGGCTGCCGACACCAAATCACCACTCCAACACCTGTGGTTCAACACCCGAGTACAAGTGACAGCGCCACCTATACCACTTAGGGGAACTGCAAGCCAGGTGAAGCAGCAGCAAGGCAGTCCAGTAAAAAGACTTTGAGCCAACTACCACTCAAGTCACTCTTAAATTTGGCATAACATAACCTCAATTTAGGACCCCCGCTACAGATGTATTCAACATAC
This sequence comes from Rana muscosa, assembly GCA_029206835.1. Taxonomy (NCBI): domain Eukaryota; kingdom Metazoa; phylum Chordata; class Amphibia; order Anura; family Ranidae; genus Rana; species Rana muscosa. The sequence goes on from CM055117.1 coordinate 18,890,491, forward strand.
ACATTATTTCTTATTAAAAACATGATTTTTTTAATAGGATATAGTATATGTAACGGGAAGGCCCGGGGAACTCAGAATCACTTAGAAAGTATGAGATACCCTTGCTTCAGCTCCCCCAATGCCTCTTATGTGTCAATCACCCTGTGTCTCTATTACGGGCACAGGGTGAATGAAAACCCCAATATGGTCTGTGATAGCCATATTCAATGCTACACATACATTGTATCTAGATTGGGTCTGTAATATTGATCCACAATATTCCTCAGAATATCTGCAAAGAACTGTTTACTGTTTAATTATGACCTCAACAGGGTAATTGAAAAGTGACGCCTTCATGATGTTGGGACACATACTGTTAGATGCTAATGTCATCACCCCCAGCCCCTGCCTTTTGTGTAATCATTGCTGGGAGGAATTAAGGTGATTTGCATTCTATTGTTCACTATGCCTATGTGTATGGTATCCGGCAGACAGATTGGCTGCCAACACTTTGTGATAAGATGTGTATTGGGGATCGTTATATTCTATTGTGTGGGATCTTGTGAAGCCTAGCAGACGTCAGGATGATGTGTTGAGTCTTGTGATGTGTGGGTGGAGCTGGGCCCTTGTTCATGTTAAACTACTGTGTATTAGATGTATATAAAAGTTACAATGTTTCTCAATAAAAGTCATTCTACCCCAGAAGAATACAGAGTGCGTCTCGTTTCTTCAGAAGGAGTAATTCCTATGGGAAGGGGTCGTTTGGCTGTGGAAGATTGGTAGGAGAGCGGACAGAGGAAACTGCGTTAACCCCCTTGATATTTGGGGTGCCGTTACAGTATATATATGGAATACATCTCTATGTAGCACCTCCAGAAGTCCCAGTAATTCCTAACCTATCAAAAAATGTTATCATGAACCACAAGAAATGTGATTTTATAATACAGCCCAACAATGGCAGCTGGTGTTTTTTTGGGGGGCAAACAACATCCCCGCAAGCGGCCTAATGCCCCATACACACAATCGTTTTTCTTGTCATTTTTTTTCTTGCCGTTTTTCACGTCGTTTTTCTTCATGTTTCCTCTCGAGCCTGTCTTGCGTACACACGATCATTTTAAAAAATGATCAAGCAAAGCGCAGTGACGTATACCACATACGACGGCACTATAAAGGGGAAGTTCCGCTCGAATGGCGCCACCCTTCATGTTAGTAAAGTTTGTTGAGCAACGATTCGCGCTTTTCAGCCTTGTGCTTTTCAGTCCGTTACAGCGTGACGAATGTGCTATCTCCATTACGAACGCTAGTTTTACCAGAACGAGCGCTCCCGTCTCATACTTGATTCTGAGCATGCACGTTTTTTTTCACGTCGTTAAAGCATACACACTATCGTTTTTCACGTTGTTAAAAAAAACGACATGAAAAACGACGTGAAAAAAGAGAGCATGTTCGAAATTTTTAATGGCCGTTTTTCACGTCGTTAAAAATGCTCTGGAGCATACACACGATCATTTTTAATGGCCATTTTTAAAAATGGCATTTTTAACGGCATGAAAAACGATCGTGTGTATGGGGCATAAGAAGGAGAAAAAAGCCCCTGTGTTGCAGCGCTTCCGAATCGCTTTTCAGGCGCTTTGGAAGCGCTGCCCATTCATTTCAATGGGCAGGGCGTTTTGGGAGCGGTGTATAACGCGCTCCCAAACCGCCTCTAAGATGCTGCTTGCAGGACTTTTCCTAACGTCCCACAAGAGCACCAGTGAAAAGTCACACTGAAATGAATGGGAGGCGGTTTTTCAGGCACTTTACAGATGCTATTTCTAGCGATAAAATGCCTCAAAACTGCCTCAGTGTGAAAGAGGCTTTGAACCTTGTTCAATCAGCAGCTTGCATCAAATCAGCTGTAGCACTAATCAGTGTATACTGACGGGGGAGAGTCTCCGCTGTCAGTCCTTTTATCCACATCGCTTTTGTAGATGCTGTTGTGGAATTTTAGGCTGCTGTTTGCAGAGCACACAGCCTATAATTCCTGTGCTCTATAAGCACACACTTGAGATTCATCTTTTTGAAGTAATGCTATCATTAAGTTAAGTTTGCTAAAGTCCACTCACCGTTCATCCCCATTCATTCAAGAAAGGCAGCACCACAAAAGCTTATCTTCTCATCAGGCCATTCCAGCAAAGACTCTGTTAAGCCGACGCCTACTCATAGGCTTTTATTAAACTCAAAAGATCTCAAGACAGGAGGTGATTGGCTGCAGCAACCAATCCCCTCCCCATGGGCGGGAACCTCATAGGATATTCCCTCACATGAAAATGACAACACTTGGACATTCCTTCCAACAGGATATGTCATACATGAATTTAATAACGTAGGATGGCTTAAGTTACCGTTGATAGGAATTCTTATTCTGCGCTATTCCATAGAATAACGCATACTAAGATTATACTATTATTGAATGGGGGAGGGAGGCTATCTGCAGACGCACGCTACGAATTCCAACCAATGTTGATCAGACATAGCAGAGACAAGAGCGCCCATCCGCCTATAACCAATGATGTCATTGCAGAGCGAGCATATCCCCTCCTTAACGATCGTCCATGCTAATGCACAGAGGGCCCCCGTTGGCGGACATATCCGCACCCTGCAAACATCACACTCCAACCTCAAAACGTTTTCCCCTATCAGACGGGATTCAACCAGCCTCAGACTACCCCAATCAGCTCTTTTAGAGCGGGTTGCGGAAGTACTAACACTGGGTGACACTATGACAATACATATTAAATACATCTCCATAAAAATCTCCACAACAGTCCTCCCTTTTTTGTCATATGCACCCTATGTGTCCCTCGATGAGAGTTGATATGCTTCTTACACCTGGAAATCAATCAGTTATTAGTCCATAAAAAGGAAAACACGGCTTGACATGTAGACTCTACTCTTCAGGGGCATGACTTATAAAAGGAGGACACGACATGGTGAGCTGTAGTAATCGCCGATCCGTCTGTGATTCTCTGTCTTGTATGTGGGTCCGGCTTCGGGGCGTCTCATCAAGGAAACTCTGGTCACGCGTCAAATCAGGCAACAGGAGCCTCTCGTCACGACATAGAAAGAATAGAAATAAAACTACATGAGTATATATATTCCCACTTCCTTTAACCACGATCCGCTGTAAAATAAAAAATTAGATCCCCAAAGATTCCCAGACCCTAAAAAGGACTCCCAACCTTCACTTAGCTACAACTCTGGCTTCAACAATTACATGAAGAACCCCATCCTTAACGGATGAGAATTGTTCAATTGTATCCCAAGCCCGAGCCCCCCCCACCTTGTACATGCAGGACCCCATGCCCAGACCTGGTCGGGATTGGTGAACAAATCCCTTCTAGCTGTCCCTGCCATTCTTAATTTCCTGCGCCATCAGATCCTCGCGATCGGCCGCGACCTAAAATGTTGGGACAGCTTCACCATCGCGCATGAACCTCTTGCTTTGGGGGAATTACCTTTATAAGCTGCAGATCCGCATAAACACCAAACTAAAGTTCAAACACACTTGTGGGCCGCCTAGATACCCAAACCGACAAGAGACAGAGCCATTAAAACTAAAACCAATTTTACCCTCTAAAAATGCATCGTTAGATTCCATTGACAAGTGTCTGTCTGGAGTCTTCACTAGTTTGTCAAAAACTCCTCATACCCATAATAACACCATAAATGTCATGTACCGCTGTCATCGCTGGGGACTAAAACTCCTCATACCCATAATAACATCATAAATGGCATGTACCTCTGTCATCGCTGGGGACTAAAACTCCTCATACCCATAATAACATCATAAATGGCATGTACCTCTGTCATCGCTGGGGACTAAAACTCCTCATACCCATAATAACATCATAAATGTCATGTACCTCTGTCATCACTGGGGACTAAAACTCCTCATACCCATAATAACATCATAAATGGCATGTACCTCTGTCATCGCTGGGGACTAAAACTCCTCATACCCATAATAACATCATAAATGGCATGTACCTCTGTCATCACTGGGGACTAAAACTCCTCATACCCATAATAACATCATAAATGGCATGTACCTCTGTCATCGCTGGGGACTAAAACTCCTCATACCCATAATAACATCATAAATGGCATGTACCTCTGTCATCACTGGGGACTAAAACTCCTCATACCCATAATAACATCATAAATGTCATGTACCTCTGTCATCGCTGGGGACTAAAACTCGGTGAAGACTCAGAACAGACCATCGGTCCTGTTCGCTTTCTGAGCTAGTCAGGACATACACTTTACATAATAACTTGGGATGCTTTTCATCGTTACCCTCGCTAAAATTTACTAAACAACAAAAATATAAATAAACAAAGATACTCCTCATTCTTTGGTGTGGTTGAGCCGCTTCTTGCAGTGGCTGGCGTGGTCTCATCCCTCAAGCTTCTTTACAACGACCCAGTCACCTGGTTGGAAAGAATGTAAACTGATTATTGAGTCGGGTCCAGGAGGGACTCGTGAAATCCTTTTGGTGGACATTTTGAAGTTCATGTCACAACGATCGCACCTCCCCCATCAGCCGAGAATATAAGTGACAGCTAATGAGGAGAGTACGACCCTGATTTTGATTGACCTCCAAACAACCCTCATATGACAATAACCCAGACATCGGGACTGTGGTCACTGCATAACCTGTGCGTGGCTTACAATACCTGGAACCACTGACAAAAGGTTCTTAGCCTCTGGGATGGGAACCTACTTCACCAGACTGCTGCTTGCCGATTCAAATTCTATTAAAGAAAGACAGTCTTGGCACAAACTTGGTTAGAATTACAAAGGTTATTATTAGTTTGACAGAAAAGCAAAAACTGTCACTCTTACATTTATCATTCTCCCCCCTTTTCTTCCTCATTACAGACTGAAGGAAGAAATGTGTGGTGCAGGAAAAAAGAAACAATGAAATAGCCTGTGATACTTTTACCTCCTTAGACTCATATTTATCCATATGTACAGCTGTCTACATACACCTGTTCTCTGTGTACAAACTCCTTGGACCTGAAAAATACTTATAAGCAAAATCATTACTCTATCCTTCATATTTAACCTGCAAAGAATGGTAAAATAATAATGACATTCCTGTACATTGGTAAATTGTCAATGACATTCTTTCAAAACCGATTCAAACAAAACCCTTTGTAACCCTTACTTTTCCCGTTCCTACAAACATACAACAGCCGTGACGCATTGAAGGATCGCCGCGGTAAGTTCGAACATATTCACGTTACTACATACAAACATTCCGATACAAACGTGGGGGAAATACTTCCCAGTTTCCAAAACCACAAATGAAAAAAAACAAAAACAGCCAGAATTCTCCCTTCACTCTTTCAGCAATAGGAAAAAAATACAATGGGAATATGAGAGCAACTCGAGAAGCTTGCATGGACCAGCCATACAAAGTTCAAAACAAACGGGCATGAGACAACACCTCCATCAACACTCATCATTACAGATTTCTGAAGCCGCAGCTCAACTACATCCATTCCAGAGGGATACCCAAAATAGTATCCTTGGACCACCTATGTTAATCTTTTTGGGGTTCAAAGGCCTTTGCCCCAAAACTAGGCTTCGTGCACTGTGTGACCGTCTGACTGTGGGAAGCCTCCATTCCTTCCCTTGCACAGACCTCCTTGTGTCCATGGCGATTCGAATCGGCTTATCGTCTTAAACCTGCGTCCAGGTTAAACCGTTGCACCCATTTCGGAGATCACCGCCCGGTGTCTTCTTATACGGTGAATTGCAGAACTACAACCACTATATGGTCAAGTCCTCCAACTAGAAACCCTAAACCGAGGTGTCAACTCTATGGCTTGTTGTCCCAACACTTTTGGAACTACAGCAACAACCACAGATCAACCCCCGAATTAGGCCTCTACCCCTCACAGTGTATGCATATACAAGCGTTTTCCGCTATACACCTATACACTGCGTTGTCAGACTAAACCTCACAGAACAATTACGCCAGTTTACCACCTGCAGAACAATGTGGCTTCTCTCTGTATCTAGATGATAAAATAATGGTGATGCCCCCTGTTTTTCTCTCTACCCAAAACTGTATTTACAGTACAAAACTTCACAAAACTGGAACAAAATATAAAACACTTTTAAACGCCAAAATGCTTTCCATTTTCCTTCCAAACACAAATCTCATTTCTCACCTTTAAAAACCCCAAGCTCCTCCCACTAACTTTCTGCTGATATATAAATGCTGAAAAGAAACTTCCGGTTATGCTCAGCTCTTAAAAAAACCAAACTGGTTTATTTACATATCAATTGTTCAGGAAGAGGGAGGGGGAGGGGGGGAGCCCAGCCACATTGCTGTGTCTATCAAGACTCCAAAAAAATCCATGGCTACACATTATATATTTCAACAATTTAAAACCTTGTCAAGAAAATGGTGGAATAAAACCCCCCTTTGCAAATGGGAGGGTCCTGACCCAAACATCCCCTGCAAGCAAAACCACAAGTTGACTCAAATGCAAAACTCCTGCAAAAAGATGGCTCTAGGGGTTTCGACCAAAACCCCCACTCCTCCTCTACAGGCTATACAATACAAGCTTCAAAACATATGAATTGCCTTCTGGGAAGGAAATATTTAAACATAAAAACACATCATTGTACAAAAACTCTGTTAGTCTTACAATCCATCAAAATTCAGTGTAAAGTGAAGTTTTTCTTAAAACCAAAATCCAATGCAAAAAAACCGCCGCGCATATACTGCAAAGTCAGCTGACCCTGCAATAGCTTACATCTACTTAAATGAAAACAGAGAAATCCCCCCTCCTAACACCATCTGCATGGAGTTTGCATGTCCTCCCTGTGTCTGCGTTGGCCTCCTCCCACACTCCAACTGCTGGTAGGTCAGCCAGATCCTATCCATAAATAGGCCCCAGCACGTGCGTGTGTCCGCAAGCGCGTCGTGGCCCCTCAGGGTAAGACCGCGCTATTTTAAGATACCACTCAACTCAAAAGGCGATGCTTAGAAAAGCAATTTAAACCAGCAAATTCATTAAACAAAAACCAGTCTCTCAGTATGTCCCCCTGGTGTCTCACTACTCTCCCCAGCAGTGCACAGTAGGCTTGTGCAATTCGTTTCGTAACGAATTGAAATTCGGCCGAATTTAGCAACTTTCGGACATTCGGAAGCATTCGAATTTCCGAACAAAGCAATTACGAATAAGACCGAATCCGAAATAAATTATACCGCAAATAGCGAATGCCCGAATGTCTTCGGCATAATTCGTTATGAAAAAGTTACGAATGTACGAATCCATACGAAGCACAATAACACTCACTCTGCTCTGCTCTCTGCTTCTCCCACACCGTGCTGAACTCCCTCTCAAAATGGTGTACAGGGGCGGAGGTTATAGCCGCATGTAAAAAACGAAAGTAAAATACGAGATTTCGAATCCATTCGAAGCACAATAACACTCTGCTCTGCTCTCTGCTTCTCCCTCACCGTGCTGAACCCTCTCAAAATGGTGTACAGGGGCGGAGGCTATAGCCGCATGTAAAAAACGAAAGTAAAATACGAGATTTCGAATCGTTACAAATAACCGCAATGTATTTAGAAAAGTACAAATCCATTCGAAGCACATTAGGCATAATAGGCAGCGTCGTTGTGAGAGAGACACGGAAAATTACGAATCAACGAACCCAAAAAAAGTTACGAAAGTAGGAGTTGTGTCCAGAATCAACGAAAAACAACGTACTCTACCGAAAGTACGAATTATAAAGCAACAAAAAATTAAACGAAAAATGTCGCTTGCAAAAATACGAATGAGTCCGAACACGAAAAATCCCGTCTAGCAAAATTACGAATGATTACGAATCAACAGGACCGGAAAGAAACGAACCGAAACGGAACGAATTTTTCCGTTGTGCACAAGTCTAGTGCACAGGTCAAACTGTAAGCGCACAAAACAGGACAAAATTGCGCCAATCAACAAATGCCAATACAGCATATTCAGGGGCCGTGTTTGCTAAACTGGAACTTCCTATCTCAAAAACGTCTCTCAAAATGGCCGACAAGCCAGGACTACAAAATGGTGGATGACCCACCACAGCACCTCATGGACAACAAAAATTGCGCCATTGACGCATGCAATTTTTTTTCCGCCAATAACCCGCATGGGGCGTCACAATGAACACCACATGGGTTCCCCCACACAAAGACAAACACAAATGGCCTCCAGCAGGTTAAAAAGGCTGCACTACCCAATTCGCACTAAACATCAAAAACTGAGAAATTCTATCAGCAACATAGCTGACGAATGGCACATGGTATAGTGCCCAAAAGAAAGGTGTCTAGCCTGTGAGTATCATATAAGGGAAGGTGCAAAGAAAAACTGCGCCTCAAAATGGCAGACAAACCTGCAAGGCTAACAAAAACCAAGAATGGCGCCATTGCTTTTTCCCGCCAAAACCAGCATCTCTTTAAAAGAAAATCAAAAATGTTTTTCTCCACAAAGACTGACTACACCATTGAAACTTTTCTAAATTATCATCAAAATCCACTGAAAAAGGTGTCGGCTACACTCTACAAGGACCACATGTACACTTACAAACTTAGCCTCCCTTTGGCCAACTAAACAGCACATTCAATAAATGTGAGTTACATAACAATATTAAAAACATGTTCATTTCTCTAAGTTCATATACTCAGATATTCACCACTTTTCTCTACCTAAAGTTCACACACAGTGGCCTCAGCTTCCATAACAAGCCATTGCAGAGACATACTATGTCTGCCTTCTAGCAATGCCTGGCCACTTGGATATGCGGTGGGAACTTTCAACTCAAAAACCAAACACTTAATATTTTTACACTTATGGGGACATGTGTCTTTGTCCCCTATAAAGGCAAAAATCACAATCTAACCATTTCTATTTTTCATAGAAATCACAAACACTACACACATACAGTATATTGTTGCTTGTAACATTTGCTTAGAGTGTCTTTCCCTCAGGGCACAGCCATTGCAACACAAAACAGTGGGCAAGCCCTTCCCCCATTCAAGCACATGGCAGCCAAACAAACAATCTACTTACAAACTTCTCAGTGCACTAAATACCACATCTATACCTTCATTTCATACACAATATACAGTCTATATTTCTCGCTTAGTTACACTCTTACAGCCCACAGTTTCCATCAGATCCTCTCTCAGGGCCCTCCCACTACAAAACTCCTGCATGCTATTTACAGAAAGTCACCAACTTTTACCATTGTAACTGAGATGCTTCCTGCCCCACCCCCACTAAACCTCATGGCTCAAGGACCAGGACAATGCAGCAGCCATTGCTGGCAGCCAACTGCTCAATACATCGCACGATCTAATCACACAGACACATGCAGGCATACCCACACACAATCAAATTCACAGGCATACGATCCATGACAAAATCACACACACACACACACATGCGATTCGCAGACATACACACGCACACATACACACGCTGCAAACTTGAAACATTATTTCAAAAAGACAAATTTTTTTTTTTTTTTGTTCGTTTCAAAGTACAGCCTCTTTACACATCACTTCGCAGGTCCACTCTCCCCCCTCTGCTGATCTGATGCTCAAAGAGGCCGCAATTGGTCCCACCAGAGTCGCCATTACTGTTGTGGAATTTTAGGCTGCTGTTTGCAGAGCACACAGCCTATAATTCCCGTGCTCTATAAGCACACACTTGAGATTCATCTTTTTGAAGTAATGCTATCATTAAGTTAAGTTTGCTAAAGTCCACTCACCGTTCATCCCCATTCATTCAAGAAAGGCAGCACCACAAAAGCTTATCTTCTCATCAGGCCATTCCAGCAAAGACTCTGTTAAGCCAACGCCTACTCATAGGCTTTTATTAAACTCAAAAGATCTCAAGACAGGAGGTGATTGGCTGCAGCAACCAATCCCCTCCCCATGGGCGGGAACCTCATAGGATGTTCCCTCACATGAAAATGACAACACTTGGACATTCCTTCCAACAGGATATGTCATACATGAATTTAATAACGTAGGATGGCTTAAGTTACCGTTGATAGGAATTCTTATTCTGCGCTATTCCATAGAATAACGCATACTAAGATTATACTATTATTGAATGGGGGAGGGAGGCTATCTGCAGACGCACGCTACGAATTCCAACCAATGTTGATCAGACATAGCAGAGACAAGAGCGCCCATCCGCCTATAACCAATGATGTCATTGCAGAGCGAGCATATCCCCTCCTTAACGATCGTCCATGCTAATGCACAGAGGGCCCCCGTTGGCGGACATATCCGCACCCTGCAAACATCACACTCCAACCTCAAAACGTTTTCCCCTATCAGACGGGATTCAACCAGCCTCAGACTACCCCAATCAGCTCTTTTAGAGCGGGTTGCGGAAGTACTAACACTGGTTGACACTATGACAATACATATTAAATACATCTTCATAAAAATCTCCACAACAATGCAAGAACCTGTCAGCTAGCAAACTGAACAAAAAAACCTGTGCACATGTACCAACTTAAAGCGCTTGTAAACCGCACCAGTTAAAAAAAAAAAAAAAGTTTCCCCCGGAAGACAATTGCACAATGTGCTAGTATGCATCGCATACTAGCACATTATGAAATGCTTGCCTTAGAACTAAGCACTCTAACAGGGCTTTCCTCCTCCCCTGACATTCCTTCCGGGTTCGCGGGCTCTGGCTGTATGAGTGGCTGGAGCCACAATGACGTCACTCCCGCTCATGCAGAGAGCGTTTGAGAGGCAGTGAGAAGACGTTGTATTGGCTCCACCCAACCTGCTTTAACCCCTTGAACTCCATGCTGCACGCAGTTGTGGGCTGCTTGCAGAGTGCCGTCTTTCACTTGAATGGGTCACTGTCAGTGGGTGCGGCACCTGCTGAAAGCAACAGGGGGTATAATTGCAGCCGCGGCATGTGAACATGCCCAGCTGCTGCCTCTAAAGCTAAAAAAATGGTAGTGGTTAAGGGGCAGTAAAAGCACAGCTCAACAGCAGTGTTTTACTGCACCTCAACCACTAGTGTGAACAATTAAATGTTTTAATACATTTTAAAAATAGTTTTTTTTTTTTTTACTTTGATAAGTGTTTATTTAAAGCGGAGCTCCACCCAAAAATGGAACTTCCGCATTTCGGATTCCTCCCAACCCCCCTTCGGTGTCACATTTGGCACCTTTCAGGGGGGAGCAGATACCTGTATAATACAGGTATTTGCTCCCACTTTCGGCGATAGATCGCCGCAGATTCCGCAGCGATCTATGCCATGTCTGGCCCCTCCTCTGTCCCCCCCCGCTGTCTTCTGGGAGACACACAGGTCCCAGAAGACAGCAGGGACCAGTGAGGACGCGCAGCGCGACTCGCGCATGCGCAGTAGGGAACCTTACCGAAGATGCCGGCGCCTCCACCCAGGAGCCAACATCAGGTGAGGACATCGCGGGCGCCCTGGACAGGTAAGTGTCCTAATACTAAAAGTCAGCAGCTGCAGTTGTTGTAGCTGCTGACTTTACATTTTTCTTTCTTCGGTGGAACTCCGCTTTAATTAAAACATGCTTTAATACATTTTAATATGTTTGTTTGCATTTATTTCTAAAAGTGTGTGTGTGTTTGTGTGTGTGTATATATATATATATACATGTGTGTTTGAGCTTTGGGGTGCACACCCTAATGTAATAAGCTGCGCACGACTATGCCTTGGATACACAGGGTCACACAAATGTTGTCCGGAAATTCCGATGGTCAAGAACGCGGAGACTTACAAAACTACGACGAGCCGAGAAAAATGAAGTACAATGATTCAGAGTATGCGTCAAATTGGTTCCGAGCATGCGCAGCACTTTTGTGCGTCGGAAATGGCTACACACGGTCGGACTTTCCGACAAGAACTTTTCTTGTCGGAAAAATTGAGAACCAGCTCTCAAACATTTGTTGTCGGAAATTCCGACAGCAAATGTCCGATGGAGCCTACACACGGTCGGAATATCCGACCAAAAGCTCACATCGGATATTTGTTGTCGGAAATCCCGATCGTGTGTACGCGGCATAAGGATATCTTCAAGAACAGATCGTAGCTTTTGATCCTGCCAGATTTTCAGTGTCCTCTTTCTTCCAAGCTTCTACTATGAATCCCCCCCCCCCCTCATGTAATGGAGATGAAGATCTGTTTGTAGTCCAGTTCAGGAGAGCAGCCTAGGGTGACAACTCCGTTCTACACAGATACAGTGCAGTGAGTGAGCGTTGTCACCCTAGGACAGGAAGTGTGTTATTCACAGAATTACCAGGCAGGTGAAAATAATGATGAAACAACAGAAAATGAATGCAGCCACCACATCTATGGACTGATAAGCTGCAATATATTACATTTTTGTTTTGGGGTTTAGATTTGCTGTGTTGGCACAGACAGTAGTTGGTAAAGTTGTGATGGATACATAATGGTGAGCAGAGTGCGGGGAATTCTGACCCAGGGCAGCCATATCACATGGGAGAATGAATTATTGGAGGATGGGGGATGGGAATAAACTAGAGAGAGGACAACCCCAATGCTGTATGTTGGTGATAATCTCTGCAATTTATGTGATTTATAGTTCCAGGTTTACTGCAGAAAAAGAAAGTTGAAAAGCAATGGTGTCTATGAAGAAGTGCCACTGGCAGAGGTCAGATCAGTGCCACCCAACCAGAATGGATCCACACCCACCAAAGGTTTCCCAGAAGATGTGCCTCGGCAGAGGATGGATTCATGCCACCCATTCAGAATGGATCCATACCCACCAATGATGTCTATGAAGATGTTCCACTGGTAGAAGACAGATATGCATAACCCATCCAGAATGGATCCATACCCGCCAATGGTGTTCCTCCAGATGTGCCTCTGGCAGAGAATGGATCTGTGCCACCCACCCAGAATAAGATTGGATCCCTACCTGCCACTACGAATAAAGTTTCATCCAGTGAGAGAAATGACACCCCCTACTCCATGTAGAGCAGCTCTGTATCTAGAGTCTAATGTTTGGCTGTCTTATAGGGATTGCTTAGCAATTGTGATAAAAGGGACCTTTACTGTATAATTCCTCCTTGGAGTGAATGTGCAGCCATTTTTTTTAGAGAGTAGAGAAGGGAGTTGAAACTCCTAACAAGTTTTTTTTTGGTCTTGTGTCCCGCTGCAGAGATTTCCCTTAAAGGGGTTGTAAAGGCTCAAGGTTTTTTACCTTTATGCATGAAGGTAAAAAAAAACCTTCTCTGAGACCCATCTCGATCCAGCGATGTGCACGAAAGCTTCAGCTCTCCAGGGACTCTGCCTTCTCATTGACTGAGCCATTGGCTCCCACTACTGTCAATCACAGCCAGTGAGCCAATGAAGAGATAGAGGGGGCAGGGCTGAGCCTGGGTGCCCCCATTGCAAGCTGTTTGCTCTCGGGCACTCAGCAGGATGGAGGGGCAAGGAGCACCGGCGGGGGACCTAAGAAAAGGAGAATTGTGGCTGCTCTGTTCAAAAACATTACATACACAAAGCAGGTAAGTATGACATGCTTATTTTTAAAGGCTTTCTTTTTTTAATAACATGTCATACTTACCTGCTTTTTGTAATGTTTTTGAACAGAGCAGCCCCGATCCTCCTCTTCTGGGGTCCCCCGCTGGCAATTCTGGCTTCTCTGACCTCATAGGAAATTTCTTCCTATGAGGGCAACCATGTGGGCTGACTACCGAGTCACACTGCCTGTGTCTATAGACACACACAGTGTGGCCTGTTCACTCCTCCCACTCCCTCAGCAAAGGGGATTTGATTGACAGCAGCAGGAGTCACTGGCTCCCACTGTTATCAATCTGCCCTGTGAGGAGGGAGAGAGCCGCTGCTCTCGTGCACAAAGCTGGATCGAGATTGGCTCAGGTAAGGGGGAATGGGGGGGATCCTATGCACAGACTTTTTTTACCTTAATGCAGAGAATGCATTAAAGTGATATTAAAGGCTTTCTTTTTTTTTTAAATATCACTTTAATGCACTCTCTGCATTAAAGTGGGATTCAACCGGCGATTTTTATTTTTTTTTAACAGAAAAGGTTTTTATTTCAAAAAAATAGGATAATACAACAGTGACAGAATAAAGTCTCAGACATAATACAGAGTTAGTAGGCAAAAAGTGAGCTTAGCTGTACAATCAGAGAAAAATATTCGGGGGAACAGTCAGGAACATATAATGACAGGGTCCTTACATCATACTATGAACCAGGGGTACAGTAGGAGTTACAGCAGGACCACTCCACCCAGGGGTTCCCCACCCCCCCAACATGGGGGGGAGGGGGGGAACCAAGGGGCAGCCAGCGGGGAGCAGGCTACCAGGGGGGGGGAGTAAGGGAGGGGGAAAGAGGGGGAAGACAGCAGGAAAAGGGGGGTCGGGGAAGGGGAGGAGGAGGGAAAAAAGGGGGGGAAAGCAGGATGAGAGGGGAGGCCGGAAGCGAAGGAAGAGGGGAGAGGGGGGAAGGGCGGAGAAGGAGAAGGGAAAGAAGTCAGGAGACATCACAGAGTTCATCAGCTCCACTACCAGGTTCTTCATCATCTGTGGCCAGGTGTCATGTGCCCATGAGGCCATCACCCCACCCGTCCAACCAGGAGGGCGATTATTATTTTTTTTAAAGTCAGCAGCTACAAACACTGTAGCTGCTGACTTTTAATAAGGACACTTACCTGTCCTACTCGCCCGCAATGTCAGCCCCCCGAGGCCGACCCCTCACTCCTGACAGGTCCCGGCGCCGCCATCCTCACTAAGGGAAACAGGCAGTGAAGCCGTGCGGCTTCACTGACCGTTTCCTACTGCGCATGTGCGAGTCTCACGGTGCTGTATGAATGGGCGGCTGCTCTCTGGGATACACACAGTTCCCAGAAGGCAGCGCGCCCCATTCCCCAGGAAACAACGCGAGGAGAATGCGGAAGAAGACCAGCCGTGGACTAGGAAGAGGCAGATTAGAAAGAAACCCCTAGCAACCGCACTTTCTGGTAAGTAAAGAATTTTTTTTTTTTTCAAATTTTTTTTTTTTTTTTTTTGGAACTCGCTGCCGTGAGCTCCAGCAGAAGTCGGGAAGGGTACCTGTCAAAAACAGGTACCTGCTTCCCCCCAAAAGGTGCCAAATGTGACACCTGGGGGGAGAGGAATCAGGTAAGTGGGAGTTTGAATTTTGGGTGGAACACCGCTTTAAAGCCGGAGCCCCAGTGCATACAGATCCTGTATATTAGATACCTGTATGTTGAATGTTGTGATGGCAGCTGGACTGCCTGGAAAAAAGCAATTTTCTACATTTCTCAGGATTTTCTTCAGATTGTGATTGGTAATCTGTACTGTCATCTGTTTGGATGTCCCAGGCCAGCAGACCACGAATCTGGACTTTTTATTCCAGTGATAATACTGGTGGGGGATTGTCGGCATTTCCTTACTGGATGTTTTCTTTTAGAATGTATTTGAACATTGCGGGGTCATATTATACACAATATTGTTGGAGGAAACTTCTGTTGCCATTTATACTGAGCTAAACAGTCAAACTGCTAAATACTCATCAAAGGATTTATAATTCTGTCCGGCCACGTTTGTGATTCACACATCACAGCCAGAGAGGTGAGGTTTACAGCAATAGAATACAGTGATGTCACTTCCTGCCCACAGCATACTGATTGGAGGATGAAGGGTCAATACAGACCAACTGTGCAACTCTGCCCTCTCCTCTTCTCAGCACATGTGCAGGAATTAGAGCCCTGATTGGCTCATCGTGTTGCCACTCCCTCTCCTAGTCTTAGTGTGCTTTTCAGAGGGCTATAAGGGGGCGATATCCAGATGGATTCAGATACCAATTCTAGTTGTCTTTATATATCATTTAAAGACCAAATCCAGGCTTATTGATCCCCCAGCAGTATGTATGTTTTTTTTATTTTTTATTATTATTTCACTTATCTTCATCTGAGGTCTCCTGGCCAGTCATTTGACATGCTGGGTTCATGTCCTCTCTGGTCCTTTGGTCAGTCCTAGATGATGATGAACATGGCGCTGATATAGTAGCATTAGTGTTGCTCTCTGCAATATTACACAGTGATTGGGGGGGGGGGGGTGTGCACAGGGGGCAGGATCATAGAGCTCTGCACTCACAGTCTTTCCTCAGTCTTCCAGCAGTTTTAGTCACATTGGATAACCCTCAACCTGGAAGACTGAGGACATCTTGTGGTGAAGATGAGGTTCTGCAGGGGACAATTCCAGAGGTGAATATTGTGTTGAGCACTGAGGCTGGACATGTACAGCAAATATAAAAAAATCAATATATTGTATAGGATGTAAAGAAACGCTGAGAAATGTTCAAGTTTTTATGCTGTAAATAGTATAACTTATATGATGTGTATGTACTGGTTCCTCTGATGATATAATCTGTCTGTATATATTTCTAAACTTTACTGTATGCATAAGTTCTCCCAACTGTATCATCAGTAAATACCGGATCTCCCAATCATCCCGTTATCATTGAATTATCTCAGGATAAAGCAAATAGAAAATGTGCAATAAAGAGACATGGAATGTGTAAAGTGTACCTGTCTATGTACAATGAAGATCTATTATCTGTCCAGAATGTGATCACATCTCTAATGCCGCGTACACACGATCGTGATTCACGGCGGTGAAAACACCGCCGTGAATCACGACAGGAAAAACGAGGGAACGGCTTGGTTCCCCCACACACGACCGTTTTTCCGGTAAATTTTTCTCTTGACGAGAAAAACGACCGTGTGTAGGAAAACTGCCGCGGAAAAAAATGACAGGAATCACGGCGAGAAAAATTAGAGCATGTTCTAATTTTTCTCGTCGTGATTAATGACGTTTTTCCCGTCGGGAAAAATGGCAAAAAGCCCTCAGACGATTGTTTTTCTCGTCCAAAGGAAAAAAATACATTTTTCCCAACGGGAAAAATGATCGTGTGTACGCGGCATAAGCCTCCCTTCCTCTATGGAGGACAGCTACTCTTCTCCTCTACATAGAAGAGACAAGATTGCTCTCAATGGGAGGGGAAAGTAAATTGCATATTTTTTTCCTCTTTTTAGCATTTGTATCAGATTTATATCAGTCACTGACACAATTTTGGGGCAGAAGTAAACTATATTTTTCTATGCATTATTTTATACATATTGTATATATTTTATTATGAATTATATTATCTATAATAAAATTCAGAATTTGGTTGTTGGTTTCCCTTCTTTGCTGTCTTCCTGTACAAATAATTCACACAAAATCTCCAGTCTCGCCATTCCCAGCCAGGATTCCTCCAGAGGTGATGGAGGTTCCTCAGGCTCCTCGTGGCTGAATGGTCTTCCATTTGATGGAGTCGGCGTAGTTCTGGAGCCAATGCAGAAATTAATGTATCAACAAAACTGCCGTTGCCTCAGTGTGTACTTCCAAATGATTTGCAAAATTAATTGATTTGACCAAATGAATGCCTTAAGCTCTGGTTCACACTGGTGCGATTTCAGGTGCGACATGCGATTTAAAAATCGTACCTGAAGTCGCACCCCATGGATTTCAATGGAAATGTGCTAATTGGTGCGACACAAGACACTAGCGATTTCCAAAAGGTTTTTGTATTACTTTTTTTTTATTTCAGTTCGATTTAACATCCATAGAGTGCTATGTAAATCGACCTGAAATCGCAGTACTGTTTATATCAGTGCGATTTGGAGCAGTCTTTTTTTTTTTTTTGGTGATGTCATTGCAGCTTCAGCTGATCTGCCCCCTCCCCTAGCAGGTGTTTTCATGAGGAGTTTGGAGCAGGACTTTTTTTTTTAACCCTGGCAGCGCTGCTATGTGTATGAAAACAGCTGACCTGTCCCCTCCCCTAGAAGGTGTTACAGTGAGGAGTTTGGAGAAAGACATTTTTTTTTCACAGCCAGCGCTGCGATCTTTATTAAGTCACAAATCAGCTTGCTTTTCATTGGAATAAGTACAAATCATACTATCTGCAAGTCGCAAGAAGGCTCCAGAAATCGCAAACAAATACAAAAGAAATCGGAACAAAATCAGAAGTGACTGGGAAAGAAATCGGAGTGCCAAATCGCATGCAAAACATGAGATTTGTAAATCGCACCAGTGTGAACCAGGGCTAAGGCAGGGATGCCCATCCAGTGGCCCGTGGAGTAAGGTGACCAGATTTTTTAAACGAAATCCGGGGACATTTTTTTATTTATTTTTTTATTGGCAAATGGTAAACTATTTTATAAGCATATTTTCCTCAAATTATATATGCTGTGTATGTGGTATGTGTTTATATAATGATTGTATATGTAGCGGGGTTCCTTTAAATGCTCTCGAACTACTGTTCCCAGAACCCCACTGGTTCCGAGGATGTTTTGCTTCTGCCCCAGAGACTCATGGGTGGGGATATATAAGGAAGGGGCGAGGCTTGGCTCGGCCTCTTTGGACACGGGACGGCAGAGACTGATACACCTGTGCGGACCTGTGCTGGGTAAGGCCTGAAGCCTGGGGCCTTCCGCAGCCGACCAAAGAGCCTTCCACCCCACTGCGAGCCTGGGTGGCATCCGACATCTCTACTTACAGCCTGGATGGGATCGGGGACCCGATCGCAGCAACCGCTGTGGGCGAGTGAAGTCACAACCGGTGGAAGTTCCGGACGGAGATCGTGTCCGGCGGGTGAGCGAGCGTAAGCTCATTCCCTAACCTGTTTGCTAGTACTGTGCCTATAAACTGCCGAGGCCTACTACCTCATGTTAAAGACTCTCACTGGAGATTCACAGCAGGACTGATCCAGAGGATCTCCAGTGAAGTGTTGTCAGTTATCAACTTTCCCTTTTCCTGGATTACAATTGTTGTTTATTCTTAAGTGCACCACCTCTACAGATGCCGGTGAAGAATCCATCATTCATACAGGACTGAGTTCTAGAGTTAGGAATCAGGCCTGATTCATTAGGGACCTAGTTTAGTTATTGCGCCACAGGGCGCCTAGTTAACAGTCGCCCCACGTGGCGTCTCCTTATCCACCTCCCCCCTTTCTCCATGGTGTAGTGTGACTGATATTTTAATATTGCAGGGCTCTGTGAATATTCTAATGGTCAAGTTGTTATCACTGTTCATCCCCTTTGCATAGCTGAAAGTAAAAAATCTGTTATTCCTTTATAACTACTCCGTGTCTGAGTCTCTCATAAAGTATAAGTATTAAATGTGTATACCCCTAAACTAACTGTGCCAGAAAGGGTCGAGTAGATTGCCGGGGGTTGGCGGAGCTGTACTCAGGGCCCAGACCAAATCTGCGGCCCTCTTAGTTGAGGGTAACGCTACATGTGGGGGCTCGTCCGGGATCCTGATAGAGCAGAAAACCCGCCAAGAGGTACCGGCATGGACCCGAAAGACATCAGAACGTGGTGTGGAGTAGCTAAGACAGATCCAAGCCAGTCAGTGGTCATTAACATGCCCGGTCAGGAAGAATGGTCGACCGAGACGGTGGAAGGATTAATGAAGTCAGTGACCCCAGATGGTACACCGTGGGTGATGGGAACAAAGTTAGACCCAGACACCTCACACCAGTATGCACTAGTGGAGTATTCAGATGGGAAGCCAGAAGTTTGCAAGCGTAAATATACGCAGACGTCGGATAACAGATCTTATAGTCTGGCGCATGCTATTAAGAAGGAGCCACCCCTAACGGGACCACCACGGACTGCGGCCCGTACCTCACCAGAGAGGAGAGATGGAGCGACACCTCCGGTGACGCCTGCACCTGCCACGGCCATATCACCCGAACTGATAAAGGCGCTAGGGGACCTACTAACAAACTGTCAGAAGGCAAGCACGGTGCACGTAGAGACTAGCTACCGGAGACTAAAAGCATTCTCGGGGAAGCTCCCCGTCCCTGCGGGGGAAGAAGATTTTGACACTTGGGTGGAACAGGCATTGCAGGCAGTAGAAGCATGGGAGGTGCCTGAGGCACAGAAGAGACAGCGAGTCTTAGAAAGTCTGAAAGGTGCCGCGGCAGAAGCGGTGAAGAGCTTCCGGTTTGGAAATGAAAACTGTACAGCTCAAGATTGCCTGGCCATGCTGCAGGAAGAGTTTGGTCAGCTGGAGAAGGTGTCAGAGATGATCTATCAATTTGAACACACTCTCCAGCAGCCGAATGAGAAACTGTCAGAATATGTTAGAAGGCTGAACAGGCAGTTATGCAAGATTGTACTGAAGAAGGGAATGCTGCCCAAAGATGCAGATGAAGCACGCATGAAGCAGATCATGAGGGGAGCGCGGCGCTCAGACCCGGTCTGGCTGCACCTGAAAACATCAGGAGGAGGGATGTCACTAACCTACTCTGATCTAATAAAAATTATTAGGGACGAAGAGGCGCTGCAGGAAGATCAGCAGGTGGCCAAGGCGAATGTCACACCTGTACCAGTGTTGGTCCATTCGGTCAAGAGCCCGGAAAGAGATGCGGAGGTTGACACTGAAATCGCAAATGGCCCAAGTGTTGGAGATGCTGACCTCTTCGATGGAGAAAGATCAGAGAAGACCAGAGAAACCAAGCCCAAGAAAGGAGTTGTTCCCGAACACCTCAGCACCGGCCTCCCTACAGGACCGAGAAGAGGTGATTTGCTATAACTGCGGAGGGAGTGGCCACTTTGCTAACGTATGCTCCAGCCCAAAGAAGAAGAGAACAGATAATTGCAAGCCGGCGGGAAACTCCAAAGGGCCCCGGTGAAGGAGTCAATCGGGTGCCCATCATCTTCAGTGCGCTCCAAACTAAAAAAAAAGGCCAAGAATGGAGGAGACAAAACTCCTAGGAAGAGGTATAGTACCCCCCACCAAGATGTACCCCAGAGGGAGGGGGCAAGACCCCTCAGTGGAAATACAGCACCCCAAAGAAGGAACATCCACCTAAGAGGAACAATAACATCCCTCTGCGGGTTTGTGCCCCCATTGAGAGGGAGAGGGTCAATGCATGCCAGGCTCAGGAAAAATTAAAGTCCAAAAGGAGTAGGGCAAGGAAAAGCAAAAAAAAAGAAGGTGACCCCAGTCCGGCCATACCCAAAGGAACTGGTGGGCCCGTCTCCTACTGTGCCCATTCAAGTGGAAGGAGTCTATACTAAAGCTCTTTTGGACACCGGAGCACAGGTGACTTTACTATACCGGGACTTCTATGATAGGCACTTGAGTCATCTGCCTATCCAGAAGATAGAAGAGCTGGAGATATGGGGACTTGGAACCCAGAGTTTCCCTTACGATGGGTACCTGCCCATAAAGATGACTTTCGACCCATCCGTGGCTGGGAAGGCTGAAGTGTTTGACACCCTGGCAGTTGTGTGTCCTCGGCCGCCTGGAGCCAGCAAGATTTCCCTGATTATTGGGACAAACAGGGATCTAGTCAGGAGACTCCTGACCCCTCTAGTGAAAGAGAGAAACCATTCAGCCACCAAAATCCATCCCATGCTAAAGACGGCCTACCAACGACTGGTCTTAGAGCAGAAGACCCCGGGAGAGGGGATAGGGAAGGTGTGGAGACTTGGCAGAGAAGGAGTAGTGCTACAGCCTGGAGAAGTAACCTGTCTTAGGGCCACTGTGAAGCTTACGTGGGAACAACCTGGCCCCTTTGTCATGCTGGAATCCGACCCAAGGGAAGAGTCCTCAGGCCTGGAAGTGATACCAGAAGTGATTCCGTTCAAGGCCCTGAAGAAGGCCCATGGCAGAGTTCCGGTGAGTGTTAGGAACACTACGGGAGGGCCCATGGAGATTCCTGCCAGAGTGTTGCTGGGTCAGGTGAGCCCTGCTGCCCCGGTCACTTGGTCCGAAGTCAAAGCGACAGGTGACGGAGGAGATGTTTGGGAGAAGCTGTCCGTGGAAAACCCGAACCTACCCAGGGCTTGGAAAGAAAGAGCCAAGGCCCAGCTGACCAGGTGGGAGATCTTTTCCGAAGATGAATTCGATGTGGGTTGTGCAAGAAGTGCCACCCATCGGATCCGCCTCCAAGAAGATAAGCCCTTCCAAGAGAGGGTCAGGCGGGTCCCCCTGGCAGATCTGGAGGATCTGAGGGAACAACTTGTAGAACTAAAGAAGACTGGTGTGATCCGGGAGTCTAGAAGCCCCTATGCCTCCCCAATCGTGGTGGTCAGAAAGAAGAATGGATCGTTGAGGCTTTGTATCGATTACAGGACTCTCAACAGGAGAACCATCCCTGACCAATACACCACGCCAAGGATAGAAGATGCCTTACAAAGTTTGTCTGGAGCCAAATGGTTCAGTGTGATGGACCTCAAGAGTGGGTACTATCAAATCCCTATGCACCCAGAAGACAGGGAGAAGACAGCCTTCATAACCCCGGTGGGATTCTTCGAATTCAATAGGATGCCTCAGGGTCTATCTGGAGCTCCTGCTACCTTTCAACGCCTTATGGAGAAGACTGTTGGAGACATGAATCTTATAGAAGTCCTTGTGTACTTGGACGATGTCATTGTCTTCGGGAGAACCTTGGAAGAACATGAAGCCAGGCTGGAGAAGACTCAGTGAAGAGGGACTTAAGCTTTCCCCCGAGAAGTGTCGGTTCTACCAGTCTTCTGTGAACTATCTGGGGCACATAGTGTCTGAAGAAGGGGTGGCCACAGATCCTGAGAAGTTGGAAGCAGTCACTTCCTGGCCACGACCCACCACAGTAACAGAGCTCAGATCCTTCCTGAGGTTCTGCTCCTATTATAGGAGGTTTGTGGAGGGGTTTGCTCGGATTGCCCGCCCGTTGAATGAATTGCTAAAGGCAGAAGGGGAAGAGGATGACTCAGGGCCCAGGAGGCCTGGTGAGTCAGTTCAAGATCAGTGGAACCCAAGGTGTGAAGAGGCCTTTCAGGCCCTGAAGAGGAGCTTAACCACTGCCCCAGTCCTGGCCTACGCCGACCCTACCAGACCTTATGAATTACATGTGGATGCCAGCCATGAGGGTCTAGGCGGTGTGCTTTACCAAGAACATGAAGGACAACTGCGACCAGTGGCCTATGTGAGCAGGAGCCTGACCCCCTCAGAAAAGAATTACCCCACTCATAAGCTGGAATTCCTGGCCCTCAAATGGGCGGTAGTAGACAAGCTAAAAGACTACCTGCATGGGGCAGAGTTTACTGTGAAGACAGACAACAACCCCCTGACCTACCTCTTCACCACCGCAAAACTAGATGCCACCGGACACAGGTGGTTGGCCGCATTGTCTGGATTCAACTTCAGTCTGAAGTACAGACCAGGAGCTGGAAATAGGGATGCAGATGCCCTGTCCCGGAGGTCTCATGCCACGACAAATGACTGGGAAGATTGGGCCCTTTGTCAAGGGGCTGAATTCCAAGCCAGAGGAGGCTCCAGAGCAGAAGAAATAGGGGTTACCATGGTAGGAGTCCCCAAACACTATTGTGGAGTAACTCAACTGGAGGAAGACAACCTACCGAGACTGTCCAAGAAGGAGTTGAGGTGTGACCAATTGGAAGCCCCGAGATTGGTCCTCGAAGCCCTGGAGAATCAGGATCCCAACAAACTCCTACATCACCCCTCAAAGGAGGCTCGCCTGTTGAGGAAGGAATTGGACAGGCTGCAGGTACATCAGGGAGTGGTCTACCGAAGGGGCCCCTCTGATGACTCAGAAGATAAGTGGCAGTTATTTCTTCCAGAGAAGCACCGAGAGACTGTACTAATTGCCCTGCATGACCACCATGGTCACCTAGGGGCAGAAAGGACCTTCCAGCTTGTTAGAAATCGGTTCTATTGGCCCTGCATGAGGGCAGAAGTAGAGGAGTATTGCCATTCCTGTGCACGATGCATTCAGAGAAAGACCCTACCCCATCAAGCTGCCCCAATGGGCCACTTACAGAGTCAGGGCCCAATGGATCTGGTATGCATTGACTTTCTCTGCCTCGAACCTGACCTGAGTGGATTGGGGAATGTTCTGGTAATAACCGACCATTTCACCCGCTATGCTCAAGCTTTCCCAACCAAAGACCAGAAGGCATCCACCGTGGCCAAGATACTTATGGAGAAGTATTTTGTCCACTACGGACTACCACAGAGACTCCACTCAGATCAAGGAAGGGACTTTGAGAGTCGGTTGATCCGAAGACTTTTGGATTCATTGGGAATAAAGAAGACCAGAACCACGCCTTACCACCCACAAGGAGATGCTCAGCCGGAGAGATTTAACCGGACCCTGCTCAACATGTTGGCAACCTTGGAAACAGAGAAGAAGCAACACTGGAGTCAACACATATCAGCCCTAGTGCATGCCTATAACTGTACCACAAGTGACGCCACTGGCTACTCCCCTTATCGACTTATGTTTGGGAGAGAAGCAAGGCTACCCGTAGACCTGGCCTTTGGCACTTCTTTAGACAATACCTCAGCTACATCCCACAAGGGATACGTGGACAGACTTAGACGTAGCTTACAGTTGGCCTATGAACAAGCCCAGGCGGCTTCGGATCAAAGGGGAGCCCGCAACAAGAGAGATTTCGATCTGAAGGTTCGAGTGCAAGATCTGCAGCCCGGGGACCGAGTACTGCTACGCAATCTGGGGGTCCCTGGAAAACACAAGCTTGCCGACAGATGGAGATCTGAACCCTATGTCGTCTGTAGGAAGTTGCCTGGTTTGCCTGTCTACAAACTAAAGCCAGAAGGAAAGGTGGGTCCACTGAAGACGTGGCATCGAAACCACCTGCTCCCACTTGCTGAGGCAGTCAGAATACCTCCCGTGAGAGACTCCCCTGAACCGGCCTCTATTCTGGATACTCCTAGGCCGAGCACTCAGTCCCAGACTTCTAGAGTTGAAGATGGGGAGGCCTCCCAATTGAGTACAGATGAAGGTGGAGAACTGGACTGGCTGTGGCCTCCCTCGACTCTGGGAACGTCCGCCATAGATCTCCCAAATGGAGGGGATACCCCAGATGCAACGCTGAATCCGGAGGCTACTGAATTCATACCCTTCAGTCCCTCAGCTGATTACTGGGAAGATGTTCCTGACACTTGTGCAGAGGAGGACCCTAGAGATTCCATACGTCAGTCGACTTCTGAATCAGAGGTTCCAGAACCAGCAATGTTACCTGAACTTACTCCTGAAGAAGAGCCTGTGGTGCCAGAGTCAGAAGCACCAAGAGAGCAGAGGGCTCGCAGAGTCATCAGGCCTCCCAAGAAACTAACTTACCCCCAAATGGGGACGAGCTCAGAGGACTCTGTTGTAACGGCTAGGAGAAGTGTTGAACAACCTGATCCTTCCACTGTCCATTTGGTGGAGGGCAACCCCAGCTCACTCTCTGGCACAGTTAGGCAGGCCACTCATGGTAGTGTGACCTGTGGGCAAGAGAGTTCCATCCCAAAGTTTTGGTGGGAATTCCCTATGCCAACATTATGCTCGACATTGTCCAAAATGGTAAACAGTATTTGTTGAGGTTTATCTTTGGGGACCAAAGAGTTTAAGTGGGGGGAGTGTGTAGCGGGGTTCCTTTAAATGCTCTTGAACTACTGTTCCCAGAACCCCACTGGTTCTGAGGATGTTTTGCTTCTGCCCCAGAGACTCATGGGTGGGGATATATAAGGAAGGGGCGAGGCTTGGCTCGGCCTCTTTGGACACGGGACGGCAGAGACTGATACACCTGTGCGGACCTGTGCTGGGTAAGGCCTGAAGCCTGGGGCCTTCCGCAGCCGACCAAAGAGCCTTCCACCCCACTGCGAGCCTGGGTGGCATCCGACATCTCTACTTACAGCCTGGATGGGATCGGGGACCCGATCGCAGCAACCGCTGTGGGCGAGTGAAGTCACAACCGGTGGAAGTTCCGGACGGAGATCGTGTCCGGCGGGTGAGCGAGCGTAAGCTCATTCCCTAACCTGTTTGCTAGTACTGTGCCTATAAACTGCCGAGGCCTACTACCTCATGTTAAAGACTCTCACTGGAGATTCACAGCAGGACTGATCCAGAGGATCTCCAGTGAAGTGTTGTCAGTTATCAACTTTCCCTTTTCCTGGATTACAATTGTTGTTTATTCTTAAGTGCACCACCTCTACAGATGCCGGTGAAGAATCCATCATTCATACAGGACTGAGTTCTAGAGTTAGGAATCAGGCCTGATTCATTAGGGACCTAGTTTAGTTATTGCCCCACAGGGCGCCTAGTTAACAGTCGCCCCACGTGGCGTCTCCTTATCCACCTCCCCCCTTTCTCCATGGTGTAGTGTGACTGATATTTTAATATTGCAGGGCTCTGTGAATATTCTAATGGTCAAGTTGTTATCACTGTTCATCCCCTTTGCATAGCTGAAAGTAAAATCTGTTATTCCTTTATAACTACTCCGTGTCTGAGTCTCTCATAAAGTATAAGTATTAAATGTGTATACCCCTAGACTAACTGTGCCAGAAAGGGTCGAGTACATTGCCGGGGGTTGGCGGAGCTGTACTCAGGGCCCAGACCAAATCTGCGGCCCTCTTAGTTGAGGGTAACGCTACATATAATATATCTTATTTCTAAAAATTATTTCATACCAGCCCCAGAGCATTATTATACCAGCTCAACCACATAACATCATTATTTTCTTGTTCATAAAAGGGAAAACCATGCATTTTAAAGCACAACCTGTTCAGTGCCCAGCCTGTTCAGTGCCCAGCAGCCCAGCCTTACCTGTGATCAGTACATAGCGAGCGAGGAGAGGAGACGGATTATACTGTACAGAGCACAGAGCAGGGATCTCCTGTTTACTCCGCATGGCCGCTGTCCTCAGACGAAGTCCCACCTCATATGATATACGTCACAAGTGTGCTGCCTATTATAGGAGCCGGCCCAGGAGATGGGACTTCATCCGACAGCTGAGTAAGCGAGAGATCCCCGCTCTGTATAATCCGGTGGCGCTCGCCCCCTCCCTGTCCGAGACCCCCAGCGGGACCCATGATAGGGCCGGCCTTGGGCGCCAATTCGCACCAGCTCGCGGTGCACCCGCCCAGGATTGTCCCTGAATCCGGGGACAAAACCGGGGACACACAGGCTCCAGGGACAGTGTCCTTAATCAGGGGACTGTCCCCAGAAACCGGGGACGTCTGGTCACCCTACCGTGGAGCCCTCTGATGTGGCTCGCGACCTCCTGCTTGGGGTGACGGGTTGGCAATCTCAGATTGCGGGTTGCCGACCTGCCATCCCAGAGCATCAGTGTTGTAAATGAAGCCGGCAGTAGAGGAAGCAAGCGGCTGCGGAGCAGAGCTGGAGAAGATGATGCTTCCTGTATGGCGCCTGGTGCTGTCACAAGAAAAGTGATACCAAATGCCCTCTACATGAGACAGCAACAGCCAGCGACTGTTATTAAAGGTAAGCGTATTACTAAAATTACAGTGTGTATACAGTGCCTTCAAAAAGTATTCATACCTCTTGATATTTCCCACATGTTGTCATGTTACAACCAAAAATGTAAATGTATTTTATTGGGATTTTATGTGATAGACCAGGGGGTCTCCAAACTTTCTAAAACAAAGGGGCAGTTTACTGTCCTTCAGAGTTTAGGGGGGCCGGACTGTGGCCAGTGGGAGTAAAAAATGCCCCCGCGTCAGATGCCCCATTAATGCCCCATCATTGGTTTTATTGGGAGCATTAGTGCTCCATTGTTGGCATCAGTGGAAGGAATAGTGCCCCACCACTGGTGTTAGTGGGAGGAATGGTGCCCCATTTTTTGTGTCAGTTGTGGAGGGAATAGTGCACCAAGGGCCGGATAGAGGTAAGCAAAGGGCCACATCTGGCCCCAGGGCCACAGTTTGGAGACCACTGTGATAGACCAACACAAAGTGGCACATAATTGTGAAGTGGAAGGAAAATGATAAATGCCTTTCAAATGTTTTCACAAATAAATATATGAAAAGTGTGGGGGGCATTTGTATTCAGCCCCCCTGAGTCAATACTTTGTAGAACCTCCTTTCACTGCAATTAGGCTGCATTTACACCTGAGCGTTTTCAGCTTGTAAAACGCCCGGAAAATTGCCTGAATAACGCCCAACAAGCAAAATCCCATTCATTTAAATGGCCCCTGTTCACATGTGAGCGTTTTGTAGCCTGAGGCAAAACGCCTGAAGCTCAAAAAAAGTACAGGAGCTTCTTTTTGAGCAGATTACAGGCGTTTTTCTTCTTTTTTACATTGGTGACCTTTTGACCTGTGCAAAACTGCGGCAAAAATGCAGTAAAAATCGCTGCAAAAACATGCAACTTTCTGCCTGAAAACAAAACGCTCAAGTGTGAATGCAGCCTTACAGCCGCAAGTCTTTTTGGGGATGTCTCTACCAGCTTTGCACATCTAGAGAGGGACATTTTTGCCCATTCTTCTTTGTAAATATCTCAAGTTCTGTCAGATTGGATGGAGAGCGTTTGTGAACAGCAATTTTCAAGTCTTGCCACAGATTCTCAATGGGATTTAGGTCTGGACTGTGACTGGGCCATTCTAACACATGAATATGCTTTGATCTAAACCATTCCATTGTAGCTCTGGCTGTATGTTTCAGGTTGTTGTCCTGCTGGAAGGTGAACCTCCGCCCCAGTCTCAAGTCTTTTGCCGACTCTAATGCCGCGTACACACGATCGGAAATTCCGACAAGAAAACCTTGTTTTTTTTTTTTCAGACGGAATGTTGGCTTAAACTTGTGTTGCACACACACGGTCACACAAATCTTGTTGGAAATTCCGAACGTCAAGAACGCGTCGACGTACAAGACGTACGACGAGCCGAGATCAATGAAGTTCAATAGGCAGTTTGGCTCTTCTTGAATCTGAGCATGCATGTTTTTTTGCTCGTCGGAATTACATACAGACGATCGGAATTTCGGATAAGAACTTTTTCCGTCTGAAAAATAGAGAACCTGCTCTCAATCTTTTGCTGGCGGAAATTCCGACAGCAAATGTCCGATGGAGCCTACACACGGTCGGAATTTCCAGCCAATTTCCAACCAAAAGCTCACATCGGACATTTCTTGTCGGAATTTCCGATCGTGTGTACGCGGCATAACAGGTTTTCTTCTAAGACTGTCCTGTATTTGTCTCCATCTATCTTCCCATCAACTCTGACCAGCTTCCCTGTCCCTGCTGAAGAAAAGCATCCCCACCACATGATTCTGCCACCACCATGTTTCACATTGGGGATGGTGTGTTCAGGGTGATGTGCGGTGTTAGTTTTCCTCCACACATAGCGTTTTGCTTTTAGACCAAAAAGATCAATTTGACCAGAGCACCTTCTTCCACATGTTTGCTGTGTCCCCCACATTGCTTCTCACAAACTACAAACGGGACTTTATATGGTTTTCTTTCACTAATGTCTTTCTTCTTGTCACTCTTCCATAAAGGGCAGATTTGTGGAGAAGCACGACTAATAGTTGTCCTGTGGACAGAGTCTCCCCCCTGAGCTGTGGATCTCTGCAGCTCCTCCAGAGTTACCATGGGCCTCTTGGCTGCTTCTCTGATGAATGCTCTTCTTTCCATTTTCCGATGATGGATTGAACAGAGCTCCGTGAGATGTTCAAAGCTTGGGATATTTTTTTATAACCTAACCCTGCTTTATACTTCACAACTTTATCCCTGACCTGTCTGGTCTGTTCCTTGGCCTTCATGATGCTGTTTGGTCACTAAGGTTCTCCAACAAACCTCTGAGGGCTTCACAGAACAGCTGTATTTGTACTGAGATTAAATTGCACACAGGTGGATTCTATTTACTAAATAGGTGACTTCTGAAGGCAATTGGTGCCACTAGATTTTAGTTAGGGGTATCAGAGTAATAGGGGCTGAATACAAATGCACGCCACACTTTTCACATATTTATTTGTAAAACATTTTGAAAACCATTTATCATTTTCCTTCCACTATACAATTATGTGCCACTTTTATTGGGATTTTATGTGATAGACCAACACAAATACATTTACGGTTTTGGTTGCAACATGGCAAAATGTGGAAAATTTCAAGGGGTATAAATACTTTTTCAAGGCACTGTATATATGAGCAATATCTTTTCTGTAGTGGTTACTGGGCTGCTTTAAACTGATACGCAGGTATACCGCAGTACACCTGCAGGTTACCTGCACTGAGCCATAGACTTCTGTTATTACCTGCGGGTTTGGTGCGCTTTCAGGATGTGTACCACACCTGCAGGATATAATAGAAATCTATGGCAGAGTACAGCTAACCCGCAGGAAGTCCACAGGTGCACTGCGCTGCACCCGGTGTGGATGAACTGCAGAGCATCAGTGTGAAAGCAGCCTTAGGCCCCTTTCACACAATCAGTCTGACCCATGCAGACCCTCCATTCACCTCAATGGAGAGGCAGATGTAAACAGACTTGTGTCCATTTACACTCGTGTTGTAAATATGCAATATTACATCTATTAATCTATAATCTATAACTATTGCATATTTGTATTAATTGTATAGTCCCTTATTTGCTAGTCTAACCTATCAGAGTGTGTTAGGCCTGATGATACACTATATAGTATAAAGACAAACACAGTTGCTTCGTAAACCAAGTCATATTACATTTATTTCTCTAGAAATAGGAAACACATCGTAACAACAGATATCAGATACAGTCTACAACAACCAATAATAATATGAAGCATACTTAACACTCCTCTTGATAACCCTCACTGATTGTGCTTAGATGTAAAATCAAACTAGGCTTTTGCAGGTCACATGTCTTAGGCCCAAACTGGCCGTTAGAGCAAGGCCCTATCAATAACCTATGGACATCCTCATGGCAGGGATCCTTGCAGTCAAAAGGGCAGAGTTCTGTGTTACAAAAACCTTTTTTACAAACAGTCTTCATTCAAACCTCCCCCATTGCCTTCTGGTCCAATGATTGTTCACAGGGCTGTCCCTCTCCTGCTTGCTTGTAGAGTATTGTTCTATACACCCATAAGCCAGATCCCCTGCTATGTAGAATTTGCCTAGGGCCAAATTCCTCTGTAGCTTCGCTGCACGTGTCAGCATGGTTAACCTTGATTGTAAAAACAGATATTAGGAATATACCAGGTTGCTCGCCAACATATGCCGCTTTGCGTCTAACGGGCGCATATCAACCTACTTCAGACACGGCTCCCATCGAACAGTCCATATGGTCTGAACAGTCCTTAACTATCTTAATGTGTTGCATTCTTCAACATGCGCCTCAGAAACAGCTCCTATGGAACAGCCTATAACTGTCTTCCACTATGTGCTTCAGAACCAGTACCTCTGGAACAGTCCATAATGGTTTTGCCGTGTTGCGCCTCTTAACATAGGCTTCAGATAGAACAGTCCATAACGGTCTTAACGTGCTGTGTTTCCCCACACGTGCCGCTTTGCTACTGGGTGACACACCAACATCAATCTTCCGTGACAGCTTCCCTGTCACCGTTCTGTATCTTCTTCTTCTTGACATCTTCATGAAGGGGTATAGTATCGGCAAGGGGTGTCCATTCATTCACCATTCACTCGCACACACTCAGAGCAACAACTCAACCAGCTTTCAGCTACATAGCTTCGAGGAGGACCTTACTTGGCCATATTACTAGCCTAATATATATATATTTATCACACTATACCATGACATAAATCAACACATTATCATAATATATGTATATATATGATCCATCCAATTACGCCTTCCACTCTCAACCTCCTATAACCCTTTATTGTAGATACGGGTCGGGATTGGGCAGGCTTGCTTACAGTGGTCTTTCTTACCGCAACTTGGCCTGTCTGCGGTACCTCAGGGATCTAAATTGGCAGCAAAGTCTCTAATTTGTACGAAGAGACCCTACCGTCACTTTGTCCCTCAACTTGCATAGATCAGCGGGAGAGCTTCCCATACAAGTTTTTAGTCTAACAACACATATAAATTTCAAACAATAACAAAACCCACAAAATTCCATCCCTGTGTCTGGATTTCAGTGACCATGCCCAGGGCATATCATGCACCCCTACCTACTGTTAGGTTCAAGAGATACCCTAGTTCCATGACTAACGCTACATCGGTATCCTTTAGGACCAAGAAACAAACTCGTCTACATCCTAAATAATACCCAGGTGCTTCCTTCCCATCCAGAACACAGAGTACTGTGTACTGACCTGGTATGCAAAGGACACCGTGGTCATGCTTCCGACAGAGGGAAATATCAACCTGCCCCCAGCTTCCGCACTCTCTGATCACATGTGGGTCACTTAGCCACAAATGCAACAAGATAGAATCCCCAGTCAGTAAGCCCATTGATGTCACCGAATATACAGACCGAGTCTGCACTCCTGTATATGAGATCATACAGCACAGCACCTTTCACAATCCAAACCAGCACAGCCCATCCAGGCATTCCACCACCACTTTGGTTTAGTGTA
The DNA here is from genome assembly GCA_029206835.1 of Rana muscosa. Classification (NCBI taxonomy): domain Eukaryota; kingdom Metazoa; phylum Chordata; class Amphibia; order Anura; family Ranidae; genus Rana; species Rana muscosa. Next base: position 18,922,891 of record CM055117.1, read on the forward strand.
AGCGCCGTGTTTTGGCAAAGTCTTACTGAGCGGTGATGCTAACTCATCAGGTCACTGCCCCTCATGTAGAGATAGTGTACAATCAGCTTGATGCTGGTCGATAACTCCGTCTGCCCCTGTGCGCATGCCAGAGCCAATAATCTATATCTGTCCCATACCCTCTCACACTCTCTACCAACTTCTCACCATGATTCACAAAATCTTGAGCCACTTTACACTGGGTATTTATGTGACTCAAAGGGGGGGCATCAATCTCTCTGAGTAACAAAGCCCCGCCTGCTGTCTGAAGCTATGGCTGAGAGTTTGTCCCCTAGGAGATCGATGTCCACTCCACCAACGACCAATCCCAGCTCCTATTCCCCCAATATAGTGCTGAATACATCCCTCCTCTTTCGGGTTACTGCTCAGAAATAAGTGTTCCGCATATCTCTGAGAGCAAGCCACTGATATACTGACCGCACTTGATTCAGAGTAGATTCAGCACATATAGGGTAACAGGTTTTTATCAACCACTATGAGATGCTGAAGGGCCATGTGGTGAAGGTATACTGTACCCTGGTAGCCAGTGTTTATTCCCTTTGTTCAACGGAGCATGCTTCTGTGTGTGTTTACTGGCATTACCGGTGCAGGGTTTCAAACCTCTCAGGTGAGACATCAATTAGGTGTATCTCCCACATGTCCGGTTCTGGTGTCCCACATGTCCACTAACCGAGAGCTTCTCTATAGGACTGCTAAGATTGAGACACCCCCCCCCCCACGAGGAAGTTTTCATCCCATTGATGTGTCACCTGGTACCAGACACCTTTATGCATAAGTGTCAACCTCCTAGGTACCTGCACCATATTAATTCAGTTACGTCAATACGTGTCACATAGTAAAACATTTCCTTCTTTCAATTCCTCGTCCCATAATAAAAAAGAAAAAAACATATATTACATCTCTTGTTCTGAAGGATCGGATAGGTTATATTCCTTCCCCAACCTCCAACCCATTGCATTTGTATTCATAGTCTGTTTGCATTCATAAATGACAGGAGAGACTTTGGCAAAATGTTTCACAAGTCTCGTTGTTGGGCAAAGCCCTTCAAATTCAGTATCAGCGCAAAAATTGTCCATAAGAAAAAGAAACCTTATATTTCAAGTATTAGTCTGAATCTTTCCTCTCCTGAACGTTTATAAGAACAAATTTTCGGTGTGGTATGGCACAGACGAACTGCCAACCAGATGAACATCTTTCATCTCTGTTCCAGAATCCTCTCCAATCTCGCTCCACCAAGATTCTGGAAGTTAAAAACAAGAGCAGAATCAAATTCTTATCCATAATATCTACTAACACAGGAATTTAGTATTCCTGACTTCTGAACAAATTACCAACACAACCATGATTCCTTTAGGATGAACCCACTCTAAAATGGATCCCCATGGTACGAGCAAAAATCTAAAATAAAATAATTTAAAATAAAAGATGAACGTGCTCGTTGCTTCTCAAAAATTCAAAATTGTAAGCACTCAAAAAGACAATGCATTATCTGTACTTTCAGATCTATGCACTACTCCGCCTTTCAGATGGATAAATCCCAAACCTTTGGAACTTTTTCCACCTGAATGAAAATAAAAACAAACTAAAACAAACTTTCGTAGCCAAAATGGCTTCCTACCAGCTCTTGTCCTAGACAAAATGTAGTCAGCTGCTAATTGAGGGCATAGTCAATGACCACCTAGTCAGTTGCTAATGACCCCCTTTTCAGGTGGATTAAACCTAACAATTTTTCCACCTGAACCAAACCAAAAATAAAATAGATGCAAACAATATAAAAAAACCACTGAAAATAATACAAAAAAAATTAAAAATGAAAAAATAAATGGAAAGTAAAAAAAATAATTAAAAAAAAATCCAAAATGAAAAATAATTATTAATAAAAAAAAAATTACAAAGACAAAATGAAAGAAAATGAAAGAGAACAATTAAAACTTAAAAAAAATGTAAAAAAAAACCAAAAAAACATTTATTTTTCTTTGAAAAAATGAAAATCAATAAAATTTTAAAATTTTAAATCTGGCCATCAACACACAACAACATGGCAAGACAACCATCATCAAACAACGACAGACACTCAACTTTAATTAAAGACATCCATGGACTTTTCTCATGAGGGGAGTAAGTGCTCATTTCGATCTGGAAGAGAATTAGTTAATGGGGAAAAAAAAAACCAACATCTGTACTTCATCCCAACATTTGTAACTTCATTGGTAACTCTTTACTCCATTAATGTCTGACTATAACAAAAGGGGGTGTTTTCGCGCTAAAAGCCAGCATAAAATCTACATAAAGTGAAAAAATAAAAATACAATACATATAAAATCGTAATGTATATAAATAAACACTCAAATATACCGATGTTCAAAATGGCATGACTATTATAAATACAGTGCTGTGTCTTCTAAAGTAAATAATAAAACCATACAATTGGGCTGTGCAAAGTGACCAAAATATATATAAAGTGCACAAGTGCTAAATGTATATATGGCGCTAATATAAATCTGAAAGTCCTGGAAGAATGTGCCAAAAAAAAGGGGGGTAATAAATAAGGAACGGATGAAAAATGAAAATAGGGGTGATATGTGCACAAAAGTCTCTTAATGGGACTCCCTAGATGTAAATATTCAAAGAATAAAATGGAAGTGAACTTGTGCTAATATAAATCCTCTGGTAATGAAAGGGTCACTAAAGTGTCCATGCACTGGTCTCACAGGACTCTCACCTCCATGTTGACAAAATAAGGCATGATCGGATAAATCTCTTTCTTCTATCCTGTGTATAGTTATTGATCTCCTCCACGTCTCCTCTGCTTGCAATGATTTTGCAGCTCCTAGAGAGGGGGGGGGGGGGGAGGGTAGCAACTCCAATAGGAATATCAGATGAGGGATGGGAAGAGAAGAAAACCTCCGACAGTGTAGTAGTAAACCAAACTGAATTTATTATTAAAATATGTTAGTTGCTCGTACATCAAACTATTAGTAAAAAAGCATATGGATAACCACAGCAGCGCGGTGCGCCGTCTTACTAGTCCTCTGGGTACTTCCGGTCTGCGGTACCTTGCGATCTCCCTACGTCGTTACATCACGCACCTCGTGACTTCATCAGGGGAACCTGATTGGCTGCTAAGGCATTACTTATATATGTATAAACCGGAAGTGTTTATTCTGCCATTTTATTGTAGCCTCATGTATATAATAGGGCGCCGCCATATTACTAATGGTATCGGATGGAGGATTTGCCCATAGGTGTGTAAGAACGCTCCTGTCTGTTTCATTAAATAGAACAATCAATTCCTTATGTCGAAATACAGGGGCTGAATGCAATATTAATCTGACACTACGGAAGATGTTACAGAGTGTCCTATACACCAAAAACCCGCAGTTAACTGGCTGTGTGTGCATGTAATATACAAGGAAATCTGCAACAGCGCCATCTATAGGATATAGATAAATAACTCCAAACCACTAAAAATGACATAAATTTGATTAAAATAAAATAAAAATGAATACAGAATGATATAATTATTAAGTATAATTAAAACCTAATCGGTTAGGCATAACATAATCCTATAAATGGATAACTATGCCATATTTATTCAAATAAAATGAATTAAATATTAGATAATCTAATTTTAAAATAGAACTAATTTTAAAATTAAAATTAAAATCTGGGTATAGTGACTCTGAATCATCTAAAGGTCACCGCAGATCGAATGTACCCAAATGGGCTAACATAATGCATCTATACAGATGTAATGAAAAATATATTGAAAATGTAAGCAAATCAAAAGATATATCAATAGAGTATTAAATAAATAAAATCTATGAGAATAAATTCTTAAATCTATGATGAAATACACCATTAGGTGCTACATTATAGGGTGTTACGGTACCATACTTCTAATGTTAGTGACCTGGTTAAAATTCTATGTATTCATGATACTCATATAAAATGTATATTATAGATCAAATGTATTAGTGGTAAATCGACTAAAAGTTGCTCAAAAAACAATTTAAGTCGAATTCCACATTCATACCTCCAGGTACTAAAGTATTCAAGGTGTGGATCCATTTAGACTCCTTTTGGTTAATGGACCTAATTTTATGACTTCCTCCCCAATCAGCTTTATATTTATCTATGCCCCAAAACTGTAGTTGGGAAGGGTCCTGGTTGTGGAATTGAGCGAAATGTCTAGAGACATTATGTTTGGGAAACCCATTGGTAATGTTCTGCACATGTTCCTTTATGCGAACCTTGAGGGCTCTTTTGGTTCTTCCGACGTATTGGAGATTACAGCTACACTGTAATATGTAAACGACTCCTTCTGAGTGGCAACTTATAAAATCTTTAATCTTAAATGATTGTCCTGTGTTGGTCCCTCTAAATTCTGTGCGTTTACCTTAAAAAAAATTTGCATGACGACAAGCGTAGCAATTTCTGCATGGAAAGAAACCTGTCCCATTAAAAAATGAGAAACTTGGTTTGGGTGGGGAAACAACCACAGATTTTGTAATTATATCCCTCAGGGTAGGAGCTCTTCTATACACAATTTTAGGCCTATCAGGTAGGATATGTTTGAGGTCCTTATCATTGTTTAAGATGTGCCAGTGTCGTTCAATAAGTCTGGCCACTTCTTTACGTTGCACATTGTAATCTAGGATTAAACAAGGAGCATCCTGAAAGGGAGATTGTTTCTTTTGATTCTGTAACATCTCCTTTCTATCCATCTCACTCACATCTTGTATTTGTTTTTTAATCCAGATGTCTTCATAACCTTTTTGTATAAATCTGTTGCCAATTAATTCAGCTTATTGGTTGAAGTCTTCTTCACTAGTACAATTTCTTTTGATGCGTACTAGTTGGCCCTTAGGGATGTTATATAGCCACGCTCTATGGTGGCAACTGGTTATTGATAGATAGCTATTAGTATCCACTGTTTTGAAATACGTCTTGGTGGTGATTTTATTTCCCTCCAATCGTATAGTGAGATCCAGGAAATTAACTGCTTTTGTATCATTCCAATTTGATGTTTTTGTCATTATTATTCAAATTTTCTAAAAATTCCTCTAATTTATCTCTACTGCCATTCCAAACAATAATAAGATTGTCTATATAGCGTTTGTATAGGGTTAATTCTGGGGGGGTATTAGCATATACCGCCTCTTCCTCCCACTGTGCCATAAAAGCATTTGCCACACTCGGTGCAAATTTTGCAACCATGGCTATACCTATACATTGTTTGTAGTATGATTGGTCACGCCAAAAGTAATTATATTTAAGGCAAAAATCAAGGCCCTTTACTAGGAATTTCCTTTGTTTACAAACCAATTCACTATGTTTCTTCAAAAGCCATTTAGTAGCATGGCAGGCAGCATGGTGTGGAACGATTGTGTAAAGAGATGTTACATCAGCAGTGGCTAATATGGTACGGCCTTCAAGTATTGGTATCTCATCTATCAATTGGAGTACGTGTTTTGTATCCTTAAGGTAGGTCCGGGTGTTCTGAACTGCCGGTTGCATGAAGAAGTCAATGTATTGTCCTAGTCTAGATGTTAATAGAAAAAAATACCGCCACCCAGGTGTACTTCATTAATGACTCAATACCATTGACGATTGGCCTACCTGGAGGGTTAACTTTATCCTTATGTATTTTAGGAAGAGTGTATATTATAGGTATTCTACATGTTTCAGGTATGAGAAATCTAGATTCTTTTGCATTCAGGATATGCTTTTTGACTCCTAAGTCTATTAGTAACTTCAGTTCTTTTTTATATTTGTGAGTTGGGTTACCTAATAATTTAGTATAGGTATCTTCTTGTTGTAATTGTCTCTCTATTTCTTTTAGGTATTGCTCCTTTCTTTGGATTACCACTGCTCCTCTTTTATCCGCAGGGCGAATAACTAGATCTTTACGTTCCGTCAAAAGTTTAATTCATTTCTTCAAATGTGCGGGGTCAAATTTTTTCTTTAGTTGTAGGGATTCTAGATCTTGTAGAACTAGTCTTTTAAAGACTTCTATATTTTGACCATTTGATACCTGAGGGTTAAAAACTGAGTTGTTTCTTAAAGTGCTCTGTGCTATTGTAGTTGGTGACCTATTAAGACCAGTTGTTGTTTGAAATGGAATGTTCAGAATATATTTCTTTATATTTATTTTTCTTATGTATTTTTGTGATTTCAGACGGGGAGTGTTGTGTTACACTATGTGATTATTCTTGCTCTGTGTCTTTAAGATCTGTTCCCTTCTTTCTAGCTGAACTCTCTCTCACCGTAGTTATTTATATATCTCCTCCACTTCCTGATTCTGGTCATTACTCCTGTATATCTTCCATGCTAAACATCTTACATGTGGCTTACAACTGCAACGTTTTTCTACCTATGAATATCCATCATTAAACGGAACATTCAAAAGGATTCATCGTCTGTCGTCCTAACTGTGAGTTTATTCATTGAGTTAAACTGCCTGTATCGATGCAAGGGATAATAGCAAACCAGCTTGTGTAAGGCCTACATCAACCTGGAGATGAACTTTATCGCTTTGTAGTTGAGACAGAACAGTAGAAAAACTGAGTTTCACAGCCTAATTACAAGATTTCTGCATGTCAGTACTGAAACAGACAAGATTTACTGCCCTCATAGCAAGACAGAAGGGACAGAGCAGCACATGGCAGCCTTATAGCCTGAGACAATCTGCACAGTGTCATATTTCAGCACACAGATCCTGCCTGCTTTCACAGTCAGTCTGCTATCATGAGTGATCAAGCTTCTGCATGTGAACTCACATCTCCTTCCTCACAAGTTCCTGAAGAAACTGAGTTACCCAAACGCTCAGTTAAACCCACTTGGAAAGTAATGGAGAATTATGAAGCTTCAAGGACTGAATTGTCAAATAGCTTGGAATTAGTCTGGGAGAAAATCCTTGCTGAAGCCAATACAGTGTCTGTTGAACGTGAACTACTGACACTAGAGGGCGCCATTAAACAACTTTCTGCCTCATATGAGCTTTATCAGCTTACCAGCATCAAATTCACTAATGTCTTACAAAACATGAAGTCAGAAAATGTGATGAGGCAGTTAAAGCGTGTCAACATTCTTAATATTGAAAGAGACAGTTTTATCCAGCAAACCAGATTAAAGGCAGAAGCAAAAATAAAGCTGTTACAGGACACTGCATCTCACAGATCTGTTTCCACCAGACGTTCTAAAAACTCGTCAAGATCCCATAGTTCAAGATACTCAACACTCAGTGAGCGACTTATTAATGCCCGCGCTGAAGTGGAAGCCAGCAAAGTGCAGGTGGCATATGCAGAAAAAAGAGCAGAGTTGGAAGCGCTGTCAGCACGTCAAAGAGCAGAGTCGGAAGCGCAGTCAGCACGTCAAAGAGCAGAGTCGGAAGCGCAGTCAGCCCGTCAAAGAGCAACAATGGAAACCTTAAATGAACAGTGTAAACATGACGCAGCTATGGCAAAGCTAAGGGTCCTACAGCAAGCTATCAGTGCAGACGAAGGTGCAAGTGAGAAAGACAGCATTAACCTAAACATAGCAGATATGGAAGACCCCCTCAAACGCACTAAAGACTATGTCCTAAGCCACTGCAGTGCACACTCCATTGTCTCCAATGCTCCCGACTACATAGAGACTAGGGATGAGCTTCGTGTTCGAGTCGAACATACGTTCGACTCGAACATTGGCTGTTCGATCGTTCGACGAAGATCGAACGATTTGGGCCGTTCGCGCCAAATTCGAGTGACGCGAACGGCCCACAATGCACTACGCCATCGCAGTGTCATCCAGGCGCTGTGATTGGCCAAGCATGCACTGTGACCCCGCATGCTTGGCCAATCACAGCGCCGGCAGCGAGGAGAGCAATGATTGGCCACAGGCAGGATGCCTGTGGCCAATTATTGCTGAGGGTGTTTAGTACACGCCCCACACTATAAAAGGCCGCCAGCACGGCGGCCTAGTGTAGTGTGTTCCGGAGCAGGGATAGAGTAGCATAGGCAGGGACAGTGACTGTTATTTCTTTCTTGCTTAACCTGGATTCCTTTAGTTTAGGGAAAGAGAAGGATAGGTAGGGAGAGTGTCAGTGTGTTTTGTGCTTCTGCTATAGTGTGCTTAAAAAAAAACATTTATTCTAGGGACAGAAAACTCTAGGTAGGGACAGTGTCAGTTTCTTTCACTCTGCAAGTCCTTGTTTCCAGGGACCTGGAAGGACAGTGAGTGAATTGTCCTTTTGCTATATTGTGATTAAAAAAAACATTTATTCTAGGGACAGAAAACTCTAGGTAGGGACAGTGTCAGTTTCTTTCACTCTGCAAGTCCTTGTTTCCAGGGACCTGGAAGGACAGTGAGTGAATTGTCCTTTTGCTATATTGTGATTAAAAAAAACATTTATTCTAGGGACAGAAAACTCTAGGTAGGGACAGTGTCAGTTTCTTTCACTCTGCAAGTCCTTGTTTCCAGGGACCTGGAAGGACAGTGAGTGAATTGTCCTTTTGCTATATTGTGATTAAAAAAAACATTTTTTTCTAGGGACAGAAAACTGTAGGTAGGGAGAGTGTTTTTTTTCTTTCACTCTGCAAGTCCTTGTTTCCAGGGACCTGTAAGGACAGTGAGTTAATTTTCCTTGTGCTATATTGTGATTAAAAAAAACATTTATTCTAGGGACAGAAAACTCTAGGTAGGGACAGTGTCAGTTTCTTTCACTCTGCAAGTCCTTGTTTCCAGGGACCTGGAAGGACAGTGAGTGAATTGTCCTTTTGCTATATTGTGATTAAAAAAAACATTTATTCTAGGGACAGAAAACTCTAGGTAGGGACAGTGTCAGTTTCTTTCACTCTGCAAGTCCTTGTTTCCAGGGACCTGGAAGGACAGTGAGTGAATTGTCCTTTTGCTATATTGTGATTAAAAAAAACATTTATTCTAGGGACAGAAAACTCTAGGTAGGGACAGTGTCAGTTTCTTTCACTCTGCAAGTCCTTGTTTCCAGGGACCTGGAAGGACAGTGAGTGAATTGTCCTTTTGCTATATTGTGATTAAAAAAAACATTTATTCTAGGGACAGAAAACTCTAGGTAGGGACAGTGTCAGTTTCTTTCACTCTGCAAGTCCTTGTTTCCAGGGACCTGGAAGGACAGTGAGTGAATTGTCCTTTTGCTATATTGTGATTAAAAAAAACATTTATTCTAGGGACAGAAAACTCTAGGTAGGGACAGTGTCAGTTTCTTTCACTCTGCAAGTCCTTGTTTCCAGGGACCTGGAAGGACAGTGAGTGAATTGTCCTTTTGCTATATTGTGATTAAAAAAAACATTTTTTTCTAGGGACAGAAAACTGTAGGTAGGGAGAGTATTTTTTTTCTTTCACTCTGCAAGTCCTTGTTTCCAGGGACCTGTAAGGACAGTGAGTTAATTGTCCTTGTGCTATATTGTGCTGAAAAAAACATTTATTCCAGGGACAGAAAACTCTAGGTAGGGACAGTGTCAGTTTCTTTCACTCTGCAAGTCCTTGTTTCCAGGGACCTGGAAGGACAGTGAGTGAATTGTCCTTTTGCTATATTGTGATTAAAAAAAACATTTTTTTCTAGGGACAGAAAACTGTAGGTAGGGAGAGTATTTTTTTTCTTTCACTCTGCAAGTCCTTGTTTCCAGGGACCTGTAAGGACAGTGAGTTAATTGTCCTTGTGCTATATTGTGCTGAAAAAAACATTTATTCCAGGGACAGAAAACTCTAGGTAGGGACAGTGTCAGTTTCTTTCACTCTGCAAGTCCTTGTTTCCAGGGACCTGGAAGGACAGTGAGTGAATTGTCCTTTTGCTATATTGTGATTAAAAAAAACATTTTTTTCTAGGGACAGAAAACTGTAGGTAGGGAGAGTGTTTTTTTTCTTTCACTCTGCAAGTCCTTGTTTCCAGGGACCTGTAAGGACAGTGAGTTAATTTTCCTTGTGCTATATTGTGATTAAAAAAAACATTTATTCTAGGGACAGAAAACTCTAGGTAGGGACAGTGTCAGTTTCTTTCACTCTGCAAGTCCTTGTTTCCAGGGACCTGGAAGGACAGTGAGTGAATTGTCCTTTTGCTATATTGTGATTAAAAAAAACATTTTTTTCTAGGGACAGAAAACTGTAGGTAGGGAGAGTATTTTTTTTCTTTCACTCTGCAAGTCCTTGTTTCCAGGGACCTGTAAGGACAGTGAGTTAATTGTCCTTGTGCTATATTGTGCTGAAAAAAACATTTATTCCAGGGACAGAAAACTCTAGGTAGGGACAGTGTCAGTTTCTTTCACTCTGCAAGTCCTTGTTTCCAGGGACCTGGAAGGACAGTGAGTGAATTGTCCTTTTGCTATATTGTGATTAAAAAAAACATTTTTTTCTAGGGACAGAAAACTGTAGGTAGGGAGAGTGTTTTTTTTCTTTCACTCTGCAAGTCCTTGTTTCCAGGGACCTGTAAGGACAGTGAGTTAATTTTCCTTGTGCTATATTGTGATTAAAAAAAACATTTATTCTAGGGACAGAAAACTCTAGGTAGGGACAGTGTCAGTTTCTTTCACTCTGCAAGTCCTTGTTTCCAGGGACCTGGAAGGACAGTGAGTGAATTGTCCTTTTGCTATATTGTGATTAAAAAAAACATTTATTCTAGGGACAGAAAACTCTAGGTAGGGACAGTGTCAGTTTCTTTCACTCTGCAAGTCCTTGTTTCCAGGGACCTGGAAGGACAGTGAGTGAATTGTCCTTTTGCTATATTGTGATTAAAAAAAACATTTATTCTAGGGACAGAAAACTCTAGGTAGGGACAGTGTCAGTTTCTTTCACTCTGCAAGTCCTTGTTTCCAGGGACCTGGAAGGACAGTGAGTGAATTGTCCTTTTGCTATATTGTGATTAAAAAAAACATTTATTCTAGGGACAGAAAACTCTAGGTAGGGACAGTGTCAGTTTCTTTCACTCTGCAAGTCCTTGTTTCCAGGGACCTGGAAGGACAGTGAGTGAATTGTCCTTTTGCTATATTGTGATTAAAAAAAACATTTATTCTAGGGACAGAAAACTCTAGGTAGGGACAGTGTCAGTTTCTTTCACTCTGCAAGTCCTTGTTTCCAGGGACCTGGAAGGACAGTGAGTGAATTGTCCTTTTGCTATATTGTGATTAAAAAAAACATTTTTTTCTAGGGACAGAAAACTGTAGGTAGGGAGAGTATTTTTTTTCTTTCACTCTGCAAGTCCTTGTTTCCAGGGACCTGTAAGGACAGTGAGTTAATTGTCCTTGTGCTATATTGTGCTGAAAAAAACATTTATTCCAGGGACAGAAAACTCTAGGTAGGGACAGTGTCAGTTTCTTTCACTCTGCAAGTCCTTGTTTCCAGGGACCTGGAAGGACAGTGAGTGAATTGTCCTTTTGCTATATTGTGATTAAAAAAAACATTTTTTTCTAGGGACAGAAAACTGTAGGTAGGGAGAGTATTTTTTTTCTTTCACTCTGCAAGTCCTTGTTTCCAGGGACCTGTAAGGACAGTGAGTTAATTGTCCTTGTGCTATATTGTGCTGAAAAAAACATTTATTCCAGGGACAGAAAACTCTAGGTAGGGACAGTGTCAGTTTCTTTCACTCTGCAAGTCCTTGTTTCCAGGGACCTGGAAGGACAGTGAGTGAATTGTCCTTTTGCTATATTGTGATTAAAAAAAACATTTTTTTCTAGGGACAGAAAACTGTAGGTAGGGAGAGTGTTTTTTTTCTTTCACTCTGCAAGTCCTTGTTTCCAGGGACCTGTAAGGACAGTGAGTTAATTTTCCTTGTGCTATATTGTGATTAAAAAAAACATTTATTCTAGGGACAGAAAACTCTAGGTAGGGACAGTGTCAGTTTCTTTCACTCTGCAAGTCCTTGTTTCCAGGGACCTGGAAGGACAGTGAGTGAATTGTCCTTTTGCTATATTGTGATTAAAAAAAACATTTTTTTCTAGGGACAGAAAACTGTAGGTAGGGAGAGTATTTTTTTTCTTTCACTCTGCAAGTCCTTGTTTCCAGGGACCTGTAAGGACAGTGAGTTAATTGTCCTTGTGCTATATTGTGCTGAAAAAAACATTTATTCCAGGGACAGAAAACTCTAGGTAGGGACAGTGTCAGTTTCTTTCACTCTGCAAGTCCTTGTTTCCAGGGACCTGGAAGGACAGTGAGTGAATTGTCCTTTTGCTATATTGTGATTAAAAAAAACATTTTTTTCTAGGGACAGAAAACTGTAGGTAGGGAGAGTGTTTTTTTTCTTTCACTCTGCAAGTCCTTGTTTCCAGGGACCTGTAAGGACAGTGAGTTAATTTTCCTTGTGCTATATTGTGATTAAAAAAAACATTTTTTCTAGGGACAGAAAACTGTAGGTAGGGAGAGTGTTTTTTTTCTTTCACTCTGCAAGTCCTTGTTTCCAGGGACAGAGAAGGACACCTGAAGGTAGCCCTTATTGCTTTTTTCCCATCTCCCTGCAGGCCATCTATTAGAATGTCTGGAAGGCAAACAAGGAGAGGCAGACAGTCAGGAGGCAATAAAAGAGGGCAAGCAGGCTCTGTGTCTGGGGGCAACAGTGCTGGTCGTGGACGCGGTGCATTGTCATCAGCACATGGCCATGGGACACGCTTGTCCTTCTTTTCGGCAGCTGGACATGTTGAGCCACATCATGCCGAAGACTTGGTAGAGTGGATGACCAAGCCCTCCTCCTCCTCCTCATCCTCTCTCACCCAGGCTCAGGGTACTGGAAAAGCAGCTGCCAAAGCGTCGTCTTCCCTGGTATCAATGTCAGACAAATCATCAGTCACTCCTTCCCTAGACCCACCATGTCCTCCTCCTGAGGAGTCCCCCGAACTGTTTCAGCACAGTGTTGGGTACATGCTCCAGGAGGATGCCCAGCGTTTCGAAGGGTCTGATGATGAAACCCAGCTAGAGGAAGGCAGTAGCGTGAGAGCAGACAGAGGGGATGCTCAAGAAGGACACCAATCTGGCAGTCATGTTCCAGCAGCTGCAGCATACTGCCAGATTGGCTCCAGTGATGAGGAGGGAGGGGATGATGAGGTCAATGACTCCACGTGGGTGCCTAATAGGAGAGAGGAGGAGGAGGAGGATGAGGAGGAGGCACATCTCCAACGAGGCAGGATGCCCTTTGGTGGCCAGCGTAAGGGCAGTACACCGACGGAATCACACCGCAGAGCTCCGCCTGTGCAGGGCGCTGCCTCTGCCCGTCATTCAAAAAGTTCTTTGGTGTGGGCCTTTTTTGAGGCTAGTGCATCAGATCGCACAGCTGCTGTTTGCAACATATGTCTCAAGCGTATATCGCGTGGCCAAAACATCAGCCGCTTGGGTACCACATGCCTGACCAGACATATGTTGACCTGCCATGCAGCTCGTTGGCAAGCCTACCTCAAAGACCCACACCAAAGAACAAAGCGGACCTCTCCTTGCACCGCATCAGCTGGGATCTCCAACCCCACTATAACTTCAGTCCTCTCTGAAACATGCACTGAGAGGAATGAAGGTGTAGAATTAGGTGTGTCACAGCCAAGTACTTGCGCCCACTCTGCTAGCAGTACACCGACGTCCGATTCTAGCAGGCAAATTTCCCTGCCCCAGCTGCTGGACCGTCGAAAGAAGTTCACTCCCAGCCATCCACATGCCCAGCGGTTGAATGCTAGCTTGGCTAAATTGCTAGCGCTTCAACTGCTGCCTTTTCAGTTGGTAGACTCGGCCCCCTTCCGTGAGTTTGTGCAATGTGCGGTTCCTCAGTGGCAGGTTCCCAAACGCCACTTTTTCTCACGGAAGGCTATTCCGGCTCTCTACCGGCATGTGGAAGGCAATGTCTTGGCCTCGCTGGACAGGGCGGTCAGCGGTAAGGTGCATATTACCGCTGACTCATGGTCCAGCAGGCATGGACAGGGACGTTACCTTTCTTTCACGGCCCATTGGGTCACTCTTTTGGCAGCTGGGAAGGATTCAGGACAAGGTGCAGTAGTGTTGGAGGTTGTCCCACCGCCACGCCTCCAAAATGCTACTACTGGTTGTGACACACCTCTCTCCTCCACCCCCTCCTCTTCTTCTTCCTCCATGGCCTCTTCCTGTGGTTTGTCCTATGAACCAGCGGTGCTCCGTAGCCGTTCACGGGGCTACGCAAGTACGCAGGCAAAAAGATGCCATGCCGTGCTTGCGCTGGTGTGTTTGGGGGACAGAAGCCACACTGGGGCAGAGGTCCTGTCTGCTCTGCAGGGCCAGGCCGAGAGGTGGTTGACGCCACGCCAGCTTAAGCCAGGAATGGTGGTTTGCGACAATGGCACCAACCTCCTCTCCGCCCTCCGACAGGGACAACTGACCCATGTGCCCTGTGTGGCTCACGTCCTTAACCTGGTGGTGCAGCGGTTCTTGGGCAGGTACCCGGGCTTACAGGATGTCCTGAGGCAGGCCAGGAAAGTCTGTGTGCATTTCCGCAGATCTTATAATGCCAGTGCTCGCCTGGCTGAGCTGCAAAAGGAGTTGAACCTGCCCAAGAACCGCCTTATATGTGACATGCCCACCAGGTGGAACTCAACGTTGGCCATGCTGCAGCGGCTGCACACGCAGCAGAGGGCCATCAATGAGTACCTGTGCGACTACGGCACCAGGACAGGGTCAGGGGAGCTTGGTTTTTTTTCTCCACGCCAGTGGGGCATGATCAGGGATGCATGCACTGTCCTGGCACCATTTGAGGAGGCCACGAGGATGGTGAGCAGTGACAGTGCATGCATCAGTGACACTGTACCTCTTGTCCACCTGTTGGAGCACACGCTGCGTGGAATAATGGACAGGGCACTTGAGGCAGAACAGAGGCAGGAAGAGGAGGACTTCCTTGCCTCTCAAGGCCCCCTTTACCCAGACAGTGTTCCTTCTGTCCCACCCATCGCACAGGAAGAGGAGGAGGAGGAGGAGGAGGAGGAGGATTGTGTCAGCATGGAGGTGGAGGCTGGCACTCAGCATCATCAGCAGCAGTCTTTTAGGGATGATTTACAGTCCCAAGAAACCAGTGGACTTGTACGTGGCTGGGAGGAGGTGGCTGCGGATCATGTCGTCCTTAGTGACCCAGAGGACTCCGGAGCGAATGCCTCAGCAAACCTACGCTGCATGGCCTCCCTGATCCTGCAAAGTCTGCGGAAGGATCCTCGTATTCTTCGGATCAAGGAGAGGGACCATTACTGGCTGGCCACTCTCCTTGATCCACGGTACAAGGGTAAGGTTGCGGACCTTATGTTACCGTCGCAGAGGGAGCAGAGGATGAGACAACTCCGGGAGGCCTTGCAGAAAGGTCTGTGCAACGCGTTCCCAGAGACTGGGAGGTTGCAAACTCCTGGTCCTGGACAACGAGTTGCTGAGGCTTCGGCCAGTCAAAGAAGGAGCGGTGGGGAAGGTGGCCGTCTGACCGATGCGTTCAGACAATTCTTTAGTCCGCAGCCCCAAAGTATGATTGGTTCCAGCAACCATCGCCAGCGTCTGATAAACATGGTGCAGGAATATCTAGGGGCAAGGTCAGACTTGGACACCTTCCCCACCGAAAATCCTCTGGCTTACTGGGTCTTGAGGATGGATCACTGGCCAGAGCTTGCACAGTATGCAATTGAGCTACTGGCCTGTCCTGCATCCAGCGTTCTTTCGGAACGCACATTCAGTGCTGCTGGAGGATTTGTCACGGATCACAGGGTGCGCCTGTCCACCGACTCGGTTGATCGACTGACTTTCATCAAGATGAACCAGTCTTGGATCACCACCAGCTACCACACACCTGATGCTGATATAACAGACTAATTGATTTTAAAATGTCACATCCCTTCAAGACTGATGCTGATGCTGAGTGCCTGTGCTGTTATGTTGACTGGCTATCCTCCTCCTCCGAGTCCTCAATGATACGATTGATGATGATAGCTTGGAAGATCATTTTTGTTTATGGGTGCCGCCACCAGTGCCTAACGCCCAATTTTTCAGCCCCTGTTTAACAGGGGCGTGTAATTACAATTTTTGAAGCAATACTTTGCAACAGGGCTCATTGCTGTGCTCCAAGTACAGTATCTGTGAGGAGTTGCAGTGTTGTGCCACCAGTGCCTAAGGCCCAATTTTTCAGCCCCTGTTTAACAGGGGCGTGTCATTACAATTTTTGAAGCAATACTTTGCAACAGGGCTCATTGCTGTGCTCCAAGTACAGTATCTGTGAGGGGTTGCAGTGTTGTGCCACCAGTGCCTAAGGCCCAATTTTTCAGCCCCTGTTCAACAGGGGCATGTAATTACAATTCTTGATCTAATAATTCACAGCAGGGCCCATTGCTGCACCCACCAAGAGTAACTGTCAGGGCTTACAGTGTTGTGGCACCAGCACCACCATCAAAGGCCCAATTTTTACTACCACTGTTCAACAATTATATGTAATTAAAATTCCTGATATAATAGTTGACAGCAGGGCGTTCCAGCACCAACCAAGAGTAACTGTGAGTGCTTACAGTGTTGTGCCAACACCAACAACTAAGGGGCCTATTTCTGCAGAGTATATACGGCAGGTCCCTACTTTCAAACATCCAACTTACAAACGACTCCTACTTGCAAACGCAAGAAGACAACAGGAAGTGAGAGGAAATCTACCACTAGGAAGGAAAATTCTCTCCTGTAAGAATAAATATGGGAGAAAGGTGTCTCCTCTGTACTGATGCTTTATCAGCAATCCTTGTTTCAAGAAAAACACCACATTTCAAAAACAGTTGTCATTGGGACGGAAAGTGAGGTGAAATGTTCTGAACAGGGGCACAGACAGCAAAACAAATGTTACAGGGGTGATAACCCTTACCTATGTTTTCCAAAAAGTTTAAAAATAGATTTTTGGGCTGGAGCTACACTTCAACAATGTACCTGTTCAAAATTACAAACAGATTCTACATAAGAACAAACCTACAGTCCCTGTCTTGTATGCACCGCCTGTATACGGCTGTTCAGAGTATATAGGGCCTTTTTTATTTTATGTGCGGGGTTCCCCTTAATATCCATACAAGACCCAAAGGGGCTGGTAATGGGCTGGGGTAGGGGGGGGGGGGGTCATGGGGTAGCTATGCCATTTTTCTTAAAGAATTTCATCCATATTACCGGGACCAGACATTACATTAAAGCCGCAAGCAGTTTTAAATGGCTTTTTTTTCCTTTAGAAGTGTCATTTTGTGCAGGGACAGTTCTAAACACGGGAAACACGTGGCACTTCACAGGCATACTTTAGACACCCCCCAGGTACGATATTTAAAGGAATATTTGACTTTTTTTTTTTCACTTTATGCATCATTAAAATGACTGCTCCCGAAAAACGACCGTTTTTAAAACTTCTTTTTGCATTGATACATGTCCCCTGGTGCAGAACCCGGGTTCCCAAACCCTTTTTAGGACAATAACATGCATAATAGTTGTTATAATTAGCACTTTAGAATTCGAACGTTCGCATCCATTGTATTTAATAGGGTTCTAATGTTCGTTCGAACTTCCGGTCCGTTCGCGGGTTCTGGTGCGAACCGAACCCGGGGGTGTTCGGCTCATCACTAATAGAGACTCCTTCACAGCTTCAAGTTAAAGAGGTTCCAGCAACTTCCTGCACTCAAAATCACTCCACTGCATTTCCTACCTGCCTACCTTGCCTGCCTTCATACATCACAGAGCATCAGCGCAAGCTTCAAGCAAGTCATCAATCTCCAGTCATCGGTACAGCCTTGAATCAACGTACCATTGGAACAACTGACTTCAAGCAAGCAACTCACCTGGATGCATCTGCTGCACCATATTTCCCTGTGTCCTTTAACAACAATGTCAAAGATAACGCAATCAACACCATACAGCCAACAGCATCTCACATAAAGGCGGAGACAACTGAGACAGAAGAGTTTGTGAGGTACATGCTTCGCAGAGAGCTCACAAAGACTGGTCTTACAAGTTTTGATGACCAACCTGAGAACTACAGAAGTTGGAAATGTGCCTTCAGAACTACAATCAGCAATATTGGCATTACAGCTGATCAAGAATTGAATCTGCTGATCAAATGGCTTGGTCCTCTATCTGCTGCACGTGTTAAGCCATTAAGATCGGTTTTCATGGACAATCCTACTGCAGGCCTCACAGCTGCATGGGAGCGACTAGAGCAAAGTTATGGCAGTCCAGAAGCTATAGAAAATGCTTTGTTCATGCGTCTGGAAACTTTCCCAAAGATATCCGGTAAGGACAACAAGGAGTTCCAGAGACTGAGTGACCTTCTCCTTGAGCTTCAGCTAGCCAAGACAGACCCAAAACTACCTGGACTCAGTTACCTTGACACTCCAAGAGGGGTAAACCCAATTGTCTCCAAGCTCCCGTATAGTTTGCAAGAGAAATGGACTGCACTAGGGTCATCATACAAAAGAGAGAACAAGGTTTCCTTCCCTCCATTTTCTTTCTTCTGTGAATTCATCAGGAAAATTGCAGAGACCAAGAACGATCCAAGTTTTTCCTACGGTGAGTACAGTCTCTTCTCACCCTTTCCTAAGAGTACAAGTCTTCAGGGCAACTATAGAAACCATAGAGGCCCAGTGTCCGTGAAAAAGACTGACATCCTTCCCACTCCTACCACAGTTCTGGCCACAAACAAACAGAGTAGGAAGATTGAAAACCCTAACAGAGAATGTCCCATACACAAGAAGCCACACCCCCTCAATAAATGTATCGGCTTTAGGAAAAAGCCTCTGGAAGAGCGCAAGGAGCTTTTAAAGACATTTAGGGTATGTTTCAGGTGCTGTGTTTCTACAGAACATTTTGCAAGGGACTGTAATGTGTCCATCAAGTGCATAGAGTGTGGCTCTGAAGAACATGTGCAAGCCCTCCATCCTCTTGAGCCCAGCTCTGCACAACCTGCCAACACTCCTCCCAGGTTAAAGCATGGCGGGGAGAATACAGACCAAGTGCCTAATTCTACCATCATTTCTTCATCCTGCACTGAAGTTTGTGGAGAAGACCGCTGTGGTAAGTCCTGTGCTAAGATATGCTTGGTGAACATATACCACAAGGATCAACCAGAAAAGTCTCTAAAGGCATATGCTATCTTAGACGATCAGAGCAATCGATCACTTGCAAAATCGGAATTGTTCAATCTATTTGAAATAAAAGGCGAAGCTCATCCTTACACCTTGGGTACCTGTAGTGGAACTATAGAGGTTTCTGGAAGAAGGGCTCATGGACTCATGGTATCTTCTCTCAAAGGTAACTTGCAATTACCCTTACCCACACTTGTTGAGTGCAATCAGATACCTGCTAACAGGGAAGAAATCCCTACTCCAGCTGCTGCTTTCCATCACCCTCACCTCAAGGTAATAGCAAATGAGATACTGCCGCTTGACAAAGATGCTCAGATCCTTCTTCTGTTAGGAAGAGACATTCTAAGAGTTCACAAGGTACACAGACAAGTCAGTGGACCCCCAGATGCCCCATTTGCCCAGCGCACGGATCTAGGGTGGGTCATCATAGGCAATGTCTGCATAGGCAAAATGAAAAGACCTACCAACATTTCGTCATTCAAGACAAATGTTCTGCCAAATGGCCGAAACACTTACTTTGAGCCATGCCCACATCACTACTGGGTGAAAGAGAAGATAGCCAGCCACGAATGGCAACATGGTATCTCAGGTGACACAAGCCCTTTCTCCTGCCATGATGGCGACTTCGGCTCTACAGTGTTTAATGCAACCAGTGAAGATGACATACTGGCTCCTTCAATGGAAGACAAAGAATTCATCAAGGTAATGGACAATGAGTTCTTTCAAGATCACTCCAATAACTGGGTAGCACCCCTACCCTTTCGTCTCCCAAGAGAGAGATTGCCCAACAACTTACAGCAGGCCATCAGTAGATTCTCCTCCTTAAAGCGAAACTTAAGCAGGAAACCAGAGATGCAAAAGCACTTTGTGGACTTTATGCAAAATGTATTTGACAGAGATCATGCAGAGCCTGCTCCCCCACTAAAGGAGGGAGAAGAATGCTGGTACCTTCCATCCTTTGGCGTGTATCACCCACGCAAACCAGACCAAATCAGAGTTGTCTTTGATTCCAGTGCTCAGCACGAAGGTGTTTCTCTTAACAACATGCTCCTTACTGGACCCAACTTGAACAACAGTCTAATAGGAGTCTTGATTCGTTTCAGACAAGAGCCTGTAGCAGTAATGGCTGACATTCAACAGATGTTTCACTGCTTCATCGTCAGAGAAGACAACAGAAACTACCTCAGGTTTCTATGGCACAAGGACAATGACCTCAACAAGGAAGTTATAGATTATCGCATGAAGGTACATGTCTTCGGTAACAGTCCTTCCCCAGCAGTGGCAACTTATGGGCTAAGGAGAACAGCTCAGACTGGAGAAGTTGAATATGGATCTGATGCCCGTCAATTTGTTGAAAGAAACTTCTACGTTGACGACGCACTTAAGTCCTTTCCAACTGCTAAAGAAGCAATTGATCTTCTCACCAGAACAAAAGAGATGCTGTCTGTAGCAAACCTTAGACTGCACAAGATTATATCCAACAGCCAGGAACTTATGAATGCCTTTCACTCTGAGGACTATGCCACTAGTCTAAAAAACCTTGACTTAGGTACAGATGTGCCTCCTGTACAGCGAAGTCTGGGTTTGTTGTGGAACATCAAGCAAGACAAATTCACCTTCCAAGTGTCAACTTGTGACAAACCCTTCACTAAGAGAGGAGTCCTGTCCGTGGTGAATAGCATCTATGACCCACTGGGTTTCCTTGCTCCAGTTACCATTCAAGGTAAGATTTTACTAAGACAGTTGTCTACTGAGAACATAGACTGGGATACTCCCTTGCCTAGTGAGAATCAACACAAGTGGGAAAGGTGGAGATATTCTTTGAAGTCACTAGAAAAACTTCAGATTCCCCGTTGCTATGTTCCGGGTTCCATTTCAACTGCTAACCGGAGAGAGATTCATATTTTCTCTGATGCATCAGTTGAAGCTATTGCTGCAGTAGCCTATTTGAAGATCTCTGAACTGAATGGAGAATCACACTGTAGTTTTGTCCTAGGCAAGGCAAAACTCACACCCAAGCCTGCACATACCATACCAAGACTTGAACTTTGTGCAGCCGTGCTAGCAGTAGAAATTGCCGAGGTCATACGAAGTGAAATGGACACTAGAATTGATTCTTTCACCTTCTAATACAGACAGTAAGGTAGTACTTGGTTACATAAACAACCAAACAAAACAATTTTATGTGTACGTCAGCAACAGGGTTGAACGTATCAAGAGATTCTCTCTACCAAGTCAATGGCATCACGTTCCCACTGAACTCAACCCAGCTGACTGTGGGACCAGAGCCGTGTCACCTGCCGCTCTTCAGGACAGCTTATGGCTGTCACCTCCAAGGTTTCTGTGTGAGGACTCTTACTTACTCCCTATTGACACCACCTATGGGCTAGTAAGCCCTGAAGATGATAAGGAAATAAGAACTGTGAACACCTCACTCCACACTTCTGTAAGTACAAAACAGAAGCTGCGGTCACACCATTACGAGCATCAATGGAAGCAGGTGCAGCATCTAGCCAATGTGTTCTGGCATTGCTGGAAGAAAAAGTATCTTCACCACCTTCAAGGTCGTAACAAATGGCAAGCATCTAAGCCGAATCTTAAGGTTGGAGACCTCATCCTTCTAAAAGACAAGGAAGTTTGTCGGAATGAGTGGCCTATGGGTCTTATTACTAAAGTTATGCCCAGCGACGATAACAAAGTCCGGAAGGTAGAAGTCAAGGTAACCAAGGGAGGATCGACACAAACCTTTAGTCGACCAATTACAGAGTTAGTACTCCTTTTGCCAGGTGAGTGACTTGTGCAAGGACTAGCCATGCTGTCGGCACGGCAGGGAGTACATTGCTGCCATCTACAGGTTCTACTCAGAACTTTGGAATTATTTGAAGACATCATACTGTGACTTTATGTTCTTCATCCTGTTGAACTTACGTTTATTATTTGCTTGTTGCATGTTTTTCATTACAGGTTCCAGGACATTCGTCAGTATTGGACTTTTTGAAAATATATATATTAGTTTAAGGTTATGAAATCTAAAGATTTCAGACGGGGAGTGTTGTGTTACACTATGTGATTATTCTTGCTCTGTGTCTTTAAGATCTGTTCCCTTCTTTCTAGCTGAACTCTCTCTCTCACCGTAGTTCTTTATATATCTCCTCCACTTCCTGATTCTGGTCATTACTCCTGTATATCTTCCATGCTAAACATCTTACATGTGGCTTACAACTGCAACGTTTTTCTATCTATGAATATCCATCATTAAACGGAACATTCGAAAGGATTCATCGTCTGTCGTCCTAACTGTGAGTTTATTCATTGAGTTAAACTGCCTGTATCGATGCAAGGGATAATAGAAAACCAGCTTGTGTAAGGCCTACATCAACCTGGAGATGAACTTTATCGCTTTGTAGTTGAGACAGAACAGTGTCAAATTTATTTAGGTTTTTGACTGGTGCATGTTTCAATCCATTAGTGAGTACTGCCATTTCCTCTGCTGTTAAGGCTGTATCACTCAAATTTACAACATTTTCCCCTAACCGTATCTTTTTCTTTTTAAGTCTCTTTCCTGCTCTGTTTCCTCTCTTTGTGTGGGACTTGCTCTTGCTCTGTCCTCTCGGGACAATCTCCAGGGTGAGCAATTGGGATCTTGCGCTTGTCTCCAGGGAGAGTGATCCCTCCTCTCCCTGTCCACAAAAGGGTGTTGTGTGTCATATAATGGCTGTTGTGGATAGTGTCGCTGTTCATAGCTATATTGGTCTTGATAATTCCAAATTGGATCATATCTGTTATGAGTCATAATTGGTGTTTTGTTAACCTTGATTATTATATAATGGTGGAGGTGCTCTGTACTCTCTTTGACCTCCATAATCTGGTCCTGGTGGAGGACCTCTATTATCTCTTTGATTTCTATTGTGATTATGCCAGTAGGGCTTTTTATATTTTTTGAAGGCTTTTTTCCATTGTTTTTTAGGCGTATGCGATTGATGGTAATTGTCATTACGTGTTTCATAGTGTGGGCTAGATGGTTGTTGATAGTCCCATCTTGGTGTATTACTCTCATGAAATGTAGTAGGATCTTGTATTTTCACTTCTCTCACTGGTGTGGAGAAGGTGGAACTTGGTTGTATAGGTTCAACCTTTTGTTGCCATTTGAATACATGATCTTCTTTATAGTCAGTTAAATCTCGCTGGAATTTTTTAAGTTTTCGTTGTTGAACTTCAAAATCTTTGGTTATCAAATCTTTATTTAGTTGTGTAGCGAGTTTATTAAACTCAGTAGATTCTTTGTATGGCTCAAGTTGGATTTTAATATCATCGATCTGTTGTTGTATTAATCTAGTTTTCTTTTGTTTTCTTTTTAAAAGGAACTTTACTCCTTCTATACTTTTATTGTTAAAAAACTCGAACCATTCCTCCATAGATTCCTTATCTACTAGTCCATCATTGGGTGGCAGTTCCCATTTTAACCTCCTTGGTACTATATTTTCTTTTATATACTGATCAAAGGTATTAACGTCCCACCATAGGCTAACCTTTTTCTCCATAAGGTGTCCTAATTTTCTGGTGAGACTTTCAAGATCTGTGTTACGTGTAGGGTTTTGTATGCTAAACACTTCTTCTTCTATGTTCATGTAGCGGGGTCCTCAATTTAGTGGGGTACACTTGGGGAGTAGTGTGACCCAAGTGTGTAATTATGTTAGGGTTCAGACCCCTTTTTCTTATTCGTGGAGGATTGGGTGGTGTAATATTCTCTTCGACCAGTGGGTGTCAGTGTACCTACTGGCTCGGGGTGGAATCACTACCGCAGTGCTACCCTTCTTTGTCCCTTCCTGGAGATGGTACGGCTGGGGCGGGGAACCTGCCGTGGTATCGACGGGAGGAGATAAAAGGGGGAGACGCCCTCGCCACGAGGTCTTCGGGGATCAACTCTTCACGCACCCAGGCACCTTAGGCCTGGGTGCGGGCGGTTCAAGGTTCCGGCCTAGGCGCCCTAGGCCTGGCCGGGATGAAGATGGAGTCCATCCCAGGCACCTTCAGCCTGGGATGAGGTACTATTGAGGAGGCCTGGGACCCGGTGACTCCGACTGGGTCCCGCGAGGGTGAAGTTGCTCCAGGGTGCCCCTTGCGAGGGGACCCGCATCTGAGGTGAGGAGGCTGGGGAGGTCACTCGTTCGAAGACCCGGTGTAGTGTCAACCCGGTGACGGATGGGCCTTCAGTAACTCCCTTGGAGGACATCTTCCCCTGATAGAGGCCCGCAGCGCAACGGAGGTATTCATGTCAAGACTCCTACAACCCTTGGTCATAGCATAGGGGGTGTAGGGACCCAGATCAGTATAGTGCCTCGACCTGCTTATCCCACCGTATCATGCCATCGCATTGCCTTGTAACTGAAGATACAAAATAAATCTAACCGTTGGACTGTGATCAGTGTATGGACTCTGTTAATGGGAGCAAAGGGAGGTTTCTGCACGACAGACTCGGTACATGTACAGGACACCGGCCCGAGGAAACATTAGGTATTGGCCTTCACCTCGCCCGCAAGTAGTGGGGAGGACATGGGCCGTAGCGCACCTCACCCATGTCGCGTGACATACCCCTAGGCTAAAGAGGACGGGGTGAGGGGGTGGCTACACGTGGGGGCTCGTCCGGGATAGTGTGTGTCTTGGCGATGGAACTGAGAATGTCTGGGTTTGAACTTTGCTGCCCGGAGGAGTTCCGAACAGGTCGGCCATGTGATTGGCCAAAGTGCATCCCTGCTCGGAGTTGTGGACATGACCCTAAGTCGGGAAAGGCCCACGCAGAGGAGCGTAGAAAGGGAAAGGTCCAGCCGTGTGAAGTACTACATGTGGGGACTGTTAATGCACTGCGCCACGAGGCACCCCATGACTGTACAATTCGTGGGCGGAGGCTGGCGGAAGCCCGCGAAAACGTACAAGTTGTGGGAGGAGTCTGGCCACGTGTGGAGATACACATGGAGACTCCGGCGCGTGGTCAGCGCGTGATGGAACAGCAAGTGGTCGGGATGGCCTCAAGCTCCCCGTGGATACCGGTACCTTACCCCACGAAGATGACTGCATTTGCTGCTCCCCTAACAGACACGGGGATAAGACTTAGGCCCCGAGGACAGTTGGCTCTGTATTCATGCAGAGACACGGAGGCTCTCGGTGTGATCTGCCCCCTAATGCTCGGGACTGGTGGTCCAACTAAAGCCATTCGGGCGATGTGAGGTATGCAAGGAGTTCCTTTTTGAGGTTGAACCATACACGGAAAGGCCCCGGGCCCTACGCCTCAACTGCATCACAGGAACCGCCACTCCAGAGGGAGAGATCCAGGCCTCTGCAGAGGTCCCCGTACGCGCTGACCAGGGCGAAGTGACTGCCCAACCAGAGATTGAGAGAGAAAAATCCGAAGACACTGCTTCGGTCACCACAGACTCCCTGCTGCCACCCCCGAAGAGGAAGATAGGCCTGGTGCAGGCCTCCTGTGGTCGTGGTCGAGCTTCACCCCGCCGCTTGCCTGGCCTGGATGGCGCCGGTAGAGAAGAGAGTCCCGGACATCCCAGTTCTTCAGTAGGTCCAGGTGAGCTAGGGGCTGGGACTGTGGTGTTGGTTGGAGGTGTCGGGAGTTCACAGCCGGTGGAGCCCGAAAGGGAAGGTAGCCTTCCGTCTACTAGAGACTACCTTCCCGCCGAGATGTATGACACCTCCGACCTAGAGTCGCTGTCAGACTGTGGGGATGACGGGGAAATAGACGAGCTGTTTCACCGGAAGGGCTGGGACAGACACCCGCTACCTGTGCTGAGTAAACCACAGGATTCCCCCATGTCCATAGAAGATAATACGCCCCGGGCGCAGACCCCGGAGTTCCAGAGGAAATCTAACCCTTCGACCAACTTTCCTCACTCAACTACATCACCCGCTCTGATGGTGGGGACGCAGCGTGCTTCGTTGCGGGCACCAAAGGCAAAGCAACCTGAGATGGTGAAGGTACCTCGGCACCCGGAGGCCATCGTACAGCCAGGAGAAGGTGAGCGAGATGTGATGCCGCCCCTAGCCAGATTGCAGAGACTTTTCTCCCAGAGAGTCGCCCGTGAATATGGGTGGGAGTACCCCTATTTGCCTCGGGACTTATTGTATGAAGTTGAGGCCCTGCGACCAAGGTGGTATGACGAGTTTGTATGGGAAAAGCTTAAAGTACCCCATGCCAGTCATGTTCGCCGCCTGTGTCTAAAAAGTTCAAGGACTGCAGAGCTGATTGGAGACTTGGGCGCCATATTCATGCTGATAAGGTGCTCATCTGTAGGAAAGAAGGAGAGGATGTCGAGTATTCAGTGGAAGTGTTTGACGGGCACCTGAAGTCCCTGTTTCTGCCGGATCCAAGGTTCTACTTATAGGAGGAGTGAGCTCCTATCTTGTTGCTGTTTGAAACTTTCTGGATGAGACATTCCCAGACGCCTAGAACTGTGCCCTACTTTTGTTTTGATTTGGGCTTTTCTTTTACTCACTGGAGACTTGGGAGCTGTTGTGTTTTTTTTCCCTCCCTTTTCTTCATGTGCCAAAGGCAGAGACTTTTGGGGTAGAGTCAGAGTAGGAAAGCAGGAAGAATGAAGATCTCACCAAGTGTCAATACCGCAGCTCTGTCACCAGGTGGCAGTGTTGTGCAACGGTTGTTCGAAATGCTACACATGCATTACTTACTTATTGGAGTGAGCGGGTCTCTCGGCTGACGGACCCACTCATGCCAAGTTAACACAGAGTGTTAGGATGTGTTTTCTTTTTGTTGTTTCCCTTCTGCAGGAGATTCATCGGTCAAGACTACTGAGAGTGGGGTGGTTCTTAGACAGCGATGGGAGGGATTGTACATGTGTACAGAATAGATGTCTTATATAAATGTTTATCGTTTTATATTTCCCCTTTCCCTTTTGAGCAGGTCTTGGCACATTTAGTATCCAAAAATTTGAGGGATAGCCTCTGGGGCCCACTTCATGTCACCAGTCTTTGGGAGACATGGGTGTGCACCTGACGCTGGGGACCAGCGTCAAACCACAGGGGGGAGTGTGTAGCGGGGTCCTCAATTTAGTGGGGTACACTTGGGGAGTAGTGTGACCCAAGTGTGTAATTATGTTAGGGTTCAGACCCCTTTTTCTTATTCGTGGAGGATTGGGTGGTGTAATATTCTCTTCGACCAGTGGGTGTCAGTGTACCTACTGGCTCGGGGTGGAATCACTACCGCAGTGCTACCCTTCTTTGTCCCTTCCTGGAGATGGTACGGCTGGGGCGGGGAACCCGCCGTGGTATCGACGGGAGGAGATAAAAGGGGGAGACGCCCTCGCCACGAGGTCTTCGGGGATCATCTCTTCACGCACCCAGGCACCTTAGGCCTGGGTGCGGGCGGTTCAAGGTTCCGGCCTAGGCGCCCTAGGCCTGGCCGGGATGAAGATGGAGTCCATCCCAGGCACCTTCAGCCTGGGATGAGGTACTATTGAGGAGGCCTGGGACCCGGTGACTCCGACTGGGTCCCGCGAGGGTGAAGTTGCTCCAGGGCGCCCCTTGCGAGGGGACCCGCATCTGAGGTGAGGAGGCTGGGGAGGTCACTCGTTCGAAGACCCGGTGTAGTGTCAACCCGGTGACGGATGGGCCTTCAGTAACTCCCTTGGAGGACATCTTCCCCTGATAGAGGCCCGCAGCGCAACGGAGGTATTCATGTCAAGACTCCTACAACCCTTGGTCATAGCATAGGGGGTGTAGGGACCCAGATCAGTATAGTGCCTCGACCTGCTTATCCCACCGTATCATGCCATCGCATTGCCTTGTAACTGAAGATACGAAATAAATCTAACCGTTGGACTGTGATCGGTGTATGGACTCTGTTAATGGGAGCAAAGGGAGGTTTCTGCACGACAGACTCGGTACATGTTCAGGACACCGGCCCGAGGAAACATTAGGTATTGGCCTTCACCTCGTCCGCAAGTAGTGGGGAGGACATGGGCCGTAGCGCACCTCACCCCTGTCGCGTGACATACCCCTAGGCTAAAGAGGACGGGGTGAGGGGGTGGCCGCTACACTTATGCGGTGAATTGCAGAACTACAACCACTATATGGTCAAGTCCTCCAACTAGAAACCCTAACCGAGGCGTCAACTCTATGGCTTGTTGTCCCAACACTTTTGGAACTACAGCAACAACCACAGATCAACCCCCGAATTAGGCCTCTACCCCTCACAGTGCATGCATACACAAGCATTTTCCGCTATACACCCATACACTGCGTTGTCAGACTAAACCTCACAGAACACTTACGCCAGTTTACCACCTGCAGAACAATGTGGCTTCTCTCTGTATCTAGATCAGGGGTCTCAAACTGGTGGCCCTCCAGCTGTTGCAGAACTACAACTCCCATGAGGCATTGCAAGGCTAAACAGTTACAAGCATGACTCCCAGAGGCAGAGGCATGATGGGACTTGTAGTTCCGCAACAGCTGGAGGGCCGCAGGTTTGAGACCCCTGATCTAGATGATAAAATAATGGTGATACCCCCTGTTTTTCTCTCTACCCAAAACTGTATTACAGTACAAAACTTCACAAAACTGGAACAAAATATAAAAGACTTAACGCAAAAATGCTTTCCATTTTCCTTCCAGACACAAATCTCATTGCTCACCTTTAAAAACCCCAAGCTCCTCCCACTAACTTTCTGATATATAAATGCTGAAAAGAAACTTCCGGTTATGCTCAGCTCTTAAAAAAAAAAAAAACTGGTTTATTTACATATCAATTGTTCAGGAAGAGGGAGGGGGAGGGGAGGCGTTAGCCATAATCGCCTTGTCTATCAAGACTTCAAAAAAATCCATGGCTACAAATTATATATTTCAACCATTTAAAACCTTGTCAAGGAAATGATGGAGTAAACCCCCCTTTGCAAATGGGAGGGAATCCCCCCTGACCCACATTCCCTGGAAGTCAAACCATATGTTGGGACTCAAAATACAAACTCCTGCCAAAAGGGTGAGGGGGTGGCTACATTCACATTTCTATTCTCCATGAACGTAAAAACGTCCATGGTGGCAGCAAAAGTATGAGGGACTGACTGAAAGTGAACAAAGAATGGTCTTTCGCGCTACTGAAGAGTAGATGAAATGTGAATAAAGTGTTATGTGCAAAAAGCTGCAAAAACTAAATGTGTTCACCTTACACAATAATAAATATAACAAAAGGGGGGTGTTTTCGCGCTAAAAGCCAGCATAAAATCTACATAAAGTGAAAAAATAAAAATACAATACATATAAAATCGTAATGTATATAAATAAACACTCAAATATACCGATGTTCAAAATGGCATGACTATTATAAATACAGTGCTGTGTCTTCTAAAGTAAATAATAAAACCATACAATTGGGCTGTGCAAAGTGACCAAAATATATATAAAGTGCACAAGTGCTAAATGTATATATGGCTCCAATATAAATCTGAAAGTCCTGGAAGAATGTGCCAAAAAAAAGGGGGGTAATAAATAAGGAACAGATGAAAAATGAAAATAGGGGTGATATGTGCACAAAAGTCTCCTAATGGGACTCCCTAGATGTAAATATTCAAAGAATAAAATGGAAGTGAACTCGTGCTAATATAAATCCTCTGGTGATGAAAGGGTCACTAAAGTGTCCATGCACTGGTCTCACAGGACTCTCACCTCCATGTTGACAAAATAAGGCATGATCGGATAAATCTCCTTCTTCTATCCTGTGTATAGTTATTGATCTCCTCCACGTCTCCTCTGCTTGCAATGATTTTGCAGCTCCTAGAGGGGGGGGGGGGGGGGGAAGCAACTCCAATAGGAATATCAGATGAGGGATGGGAAGAGAAGAAAACCTCCGATAGTGTAGTAGTAAACCAAACTGAATTTATTATTAAAATATGTTAGTTGCTCGTACATCAAACTATTAGTAAAAAAGGATATGGATAACCACAGCAGCGCGGTCTTACTATTCCTCCGGGTACTTCCGGTCCGTGGTACCTTGCGATCTCCCTACATCGTTACGTCACGCACCTCGTGACTTCATCAGGGGAACCTGATTGGCTGCTAAGGCATTGCTTATATATGTATAAACCGGAAGTGTTTATTTGGCCATTTTTTTGTAGCCTCATGTATATAATAGGGCGCCGCCATATTACTAATGGTATCGGATGGAGGATTTGCCCATAGGTGTGTAAGAACGCTCCTGTCTGTTTCATTACATAGGACAATCAATTCCTTATGTAGAAATACAGGGGCTGAATGCGATATTAATCTTTGCGGTAGTGCAAAAGACCATTCTTTGTTCACTTTCAGTCAGTCACTCATACTTTTGCTGCCACCATGGACGTTTTTACGTTCATAGAGAATAGAAATGTGAACATAGAAGAAGTGTTTAGCATACAAAACCCTACACGTAACACAGATCTTGAAAGTCTCACCAGAAAATTAGGACACCTTATGGAGAAAAAGGTTAGCCTATGGTGGGACGTTAATACCTTTGATCAGTATATAAAAGAAAATATAGTACCAAGGAGGTGAAGATGGGAACTGCCACCCAATGATGGACTAGTAGATAAGGAATCTATGGAGGAATGGTTCGAGTTTTTTAACAATAAAAGTATAGAAGGAGTAAAGTTCCTTTTAAAAAGAAAACAAAAGAAAACTAGATTAATACAACAACAGATCGATGATATTAAAATCCAACTTGAGCCATACAAAGAATCTACTGAGTTTAATAAACTCACTACACAACTAAATAAAGATTTGATAGCCAAAGATTTAGAAGTTCAACAACGAAAACTTAAAAAATTCCAGCGAGATTTAACTGACTATAAAGAAGATCATGTATTCAAATGGCAACAAAAGGTTGAACCTATACAACCAAGTTCCACCTTCTCCACACCAGTGAGAGAAGTGAAAATACAAGATCCTACTACATTTCATGAGAGTAATACACCAAGATGGGACTATCAACAACCGTCTAGACCACACTATGAAACACGTAATGACAATAACCATCAATCGCATACGCCTAAAAAACAATGGAAAAAAGCCTTCAAAAAATATAAAAAGCCCTACTGGCATAATCACGATAGAAATCAAAGAGATAATAGAGGTCCTCCACCAGGACCAGATTATGGAGGTCAAAGAGAGTACAGAGCACCTCCACCATTATATGATAATCAAGGTTATCAAAATAGAACACCAATTATGACTCATAACAGATATGATCCAATTCGGAATTATCAAGACCAATATAGCTATGAACAGCGACACTATCCACAACAGCCATTATATGACACACAACGCCCTTTTGTGGACAGGGAGAGGAGGGATCACTCTCCCCGGAGACAAGCGCAAGATCCCAATTGCTCACCCAGGAGATTGTCCCGAGAGGACAGAGCAAGAGCAAGTCCCACACAAAGAGAGGAAACAGAGCAGGAAAGAGACTTAAAAAGAAAAAGATACGGTTAGGGGAAAATGTTGTACATTTGAGTGATACAGCCTTAACAGCAGAGGAAATAGCAGTACTCACTAATGGATTGAAACATGCACCAGTCAAAAACCTAAATAAATTTGACACATATGTTGGAATACAAAAATACATAAGAAAAATAAATATAAAGAAATATATTCTGAACAATCCATGTCAAACAACAACTGGTCTTAATAGGTCACCAACTACAATAGCACAGAGCACTTTAAGAAACAACTCAGTTTTTAACCCTCAGGTATCAAATGGTCAAAATATAGAAGTCTTTAAAAGACTAGTTCTACAAGATCTAGAATCCCTACAACTAAAGAAAAAATTTGACCCCTCACATTTGAAGAAAGGAATGAAACTTTTGACGGAACGTAAAGATCTAGTTATTCGCCCTGCGGATAAAGGAGGAGCAGTGGTAATCCAAAGAAAGGAGCAATACCTAAAATAAATAGAGAGACAATTACAAGAAGATACCTATACTAAATTATTAGGTAACCAAACTCACAAATATAAAAAAGAACTGAAGTTACTAATAGACTTAGGAGTCAAAAAGCATATCCTGAATGCAAAAGAATCTAGATTTCTCATACCTGAAACATGTAGAATACCTATAATATACACTGTTCCTAAAATACATAAGGATAAAGTTAACCCTCCAGGTAGGCCAATCGTCAATGGTATTGAGTCATTTACATCTAGACTAGGACAATACATTGACTTCTTCATGCAACCGGCAGTTCAGAACACCCGGGCCTACCTTAAGGATACAAAACACGTACTCCAATTGATAGATGAGATACCAATACTTGAAGGCCGTACCATATTAGCCACTGCTGATGTAACATCTCTTTACACAATCGTTCCACACCATGCTGCCTGCCATGCTACTAAATGGCTTTTGAAGAAACATAGTGAATTGGTTTGTAAACAAAGGAAATTCCTAGTAAAGGGCCTTGATTTTTGCCTTAAATATAATTACTTTTGGCATGACCAATCATACTACAAACAATGTATAGGTATAGCCATGGGTGCAAAATTTGCACCGAGTGTGGCAATTGCTTTTATGGCACAGTGGGAGGAAGAGGCGGTATATGCTAATACCCCCCAGAATTAACCCTATACAAACGCTATATAGACGATCTTATTATTGTTTGGAATGGCAGTAGAGATAAATTAGAGGAATTTTTTGAAAATTTGAAAAATAATGACAAAAACATCAAATTGGAATGGAACATAGATTGCGGCAATTTGCGCTAATTAGCGCTTAAACGGTATTCACTATAGCGCTGGAGAAAAAATATTTACCAAAATCGAATTTACTATTGCTCCCAGAATCCAAATAGCGCCCAAATCCTTACTCTACTAAAAGCTGGAGAATTGCACATGGAAATAATGTTTGGAGCATGATATAATTGCCTAAATGGTACTGAAATATGCGGTATATTATTTAAAGATAATCTGCTTTTAAACTGTGTGAAAAAGTGAATTCTACACTGAAATATCTTTAAAAGTCTGAGAAGTAAAAAAATGCCCGTTTTTGGACAACTATTTGCAAGCTAAACTGAGCATGCCCAGAGCTAAAATAACTAAAATTTTAACTCAAGTGTCTTTTTTCACAAGAGTTATAGTAAATACCGAAATGAGAGCTAATTAACCACTTCAATACCATGCACTTATGCACCTTCCCGCCCAGACCAATTTTCAGCTTTCAGTACTCTCACACTTTGAATGACAATTACTTAGTCATGCTACACTGTATCCAAACAAAATTTTTATCATTTTCTTCTCACAAATAGAGCTTTCTTTTGGTTTTATTTAATCGCCACTGGGTTTTTTATTTTTTGCGATTTAAGCAAAAAAACAGCAATTTTTTTAAAAAAAAAACACTTTTTTTTAGTTTCTATTGTAAAATTTTGCAAATAAGTAATTTTTCTTCATAAATTTGTGCCAAAATGTATACTGCTACATATCTTTGGTAAAATGAACCCAAATTAGTGTATATTATTTGGTCTTTGTGAAAGTTATAGAGTCTACAAACTATGGTGGCAATCACTGAAAATTTATCACATCTGATCACGCCTGATGTACTGAAGGGATATCTCATTTCTTGAGACACTAACAAGCGAGGAAAGTACAAATACCCCAAAATTACCCCTTTTTGGAAAGTAGACAGTCCAAGGTATTTACTAAGAGGCGTGGTGAGTTTTTTGAAGTTGTATTTTTTTCCCACAATTCTTGGGAAAATTAATTTTTTTTTTTTTTTTTTTTACACAAACTGGTCATATTAACAGTTTTTTTCTCTCACACAGCATATGCATAATTGCAACTACACCCCAAAATACATTCTGCTACTCCTCCTGAGTGTAGCGATACCACATGTGTGAGACTTTTACACAGCCTGGCCACATACAGAGGCCCAACATTGAAGTAGCACTTTCAGGCGTTCTACAAGCATAAATCGCACATATCCTTTCTCAACCACCTATTACACTTTTGAAGGCCCTGGAGCACCAGGACAATGGAATTTTCCACAAAATGGCCCCATTTTGGAAAGCACACACC
This sequence comes from Rana muscosa, assembly GCA_029206835.1. Lineage (NCBI taxonomy): Eukaryota > Metazoa > Chordata > Amphibia > Anura > Ranidae > Rana > Rana muscosa. The sequence continues at coordinate 18,957,061 of CM055117.1, forward strand.
CCAACGTATAATCTATGAAGCATTATGAGTCTTTTGAACGGTTCATTTTTTTCCAGAAGGTTTTGGAAAATGTGGAGAAAAAATGAAAATGCATTTTTTTTACACAAAGTTGTCCATTTATAAGATATTTCTAACACTTAGCATATACATAGCAAAAATAACACCCCAAAATGTATTCTGCTACTCCTCCTGAGTATAGCGATACCACATGTGTGAGACTTTTACACAGCCTGGCCATATACAGAGGCCCAACATTGAAGTAGCACTTTCAGGCGTTCTACAAGCATAAATCGCACATATCCTTTCTCAACCACCTATTACAATTTTGAAGGCCCTGGAGCACCAGGACAATAGAATTTTCCACAAAATGACCCCATTTTTGAAAGCACACACCCCAACGTATAATCTACGAGGCATTATGAGTCTTTTGAACGGTTCATTTTTTTCCAGAAGGTTTTGGAAAATGTGGAGAAAAAATTAAAATGCATTTTTTTTACACAAAGTTGTCAATTTATAAGATATTTCTAACACATAATATGTACATAGCAAAAATTACACCCCAAAATGCATTCTGCTACTCCTCCTGAGTATGGCGATACCACATGTTTGAGACTTTTACACAGCCTGGCCACATACAGAGGCCCAACATCCAAGTAGCACCTCCAGGCATTCTAGCAGCATTAATTGCACATATCATTTTCTGACTACCGATCACATTTTTGAAGGCCCTTCATATATCTAACACATAGCAGGTACATACCAAATAACAAAAGATTACCTGTGGTTTTAGAAGTGCAGTGGTCCACAGAGGAGAGCATCGGTCCAGGCAGCAGGCAGGGATGAGGTCAGCGACAGCAAAAGCAATCATCCAGGCAGCAGGCAGGAATACTGTCCATAGTTCGCACAGGCAGAGATACTGTCAGCACAGCCAGAGCACAGCCAAAGCACAGGTCCAGGTAGCAGGCAGAGGTGTCCCGGCAGAAATGCTGTCCAAAGTCAGTAGAGGCAGCAGGCAGATATATGGTCAACACAGCCAAAGTATTGGTCCAAGCAGCAGGAAGAAACATGGTCCATAATGTCATGGGTCATTACAGGCAGTAATATGGTCAGCACAGCCAAATTATTGGTCCAGGCAGCAGGAAGGACCATCAAGCTTAGGGCCAGGGGGACAGGGGTAGAGGCTTCTCCCACCCAAATCGCTTTGAAGCCTCCGGGCAACCAGACCCTGTTCTTGGAGCACAGAAAACGAAAAACTGGTTTTCTCTACTCAGAACGCTATTCTGAAGCCCCTCACATATGTGAGACCCCTGTGTACTAAAAGTAGATGGCCAAAAGATCAGTCCAAGTGGCAGGCAAAAACATGGTCGATTAACAGGCCAAGGTCGGTACACGTGGAAGTCAGAAACGTGGTTTAAATCGGCAGGCAGAGGCATCGTCGGTAAACAGGCTGAGGTTGGTGCACGTGGAGGTCAGAAACGTGGTTTAAATCGGCAAGCAAAGACATCATCGGTAAACAGGCCAGGGTCAGTTAATTAACATGGAAGGTAGTTAGTAACATGGTAGCAGGCAAATAGGGAAATGGCAGTCTGTTAATAATAAGGGGAACTAATGGATGTATGATAATTTTTGAAGCAATTTCCGATGCACAGGCCAGGTTGGGAGGGACAATCGGGACAATAATAGCTGGTGTCTCTTCTTACTCCTCCTCTGCTGCATACACGGCATTTCTTTTGGCGTCTTCTTCCAGATTCTGTGGGGGGGATGCTAAAGGGATAGTGTCGCTCGTGAAGCCGACTCACACTATCAGAGCGAATGCTTCCTGGGGCGGGATCTTGTTGGTAAATGAGGGCATGGATGATATCTTCGATATATTGGAGGTAGTGGAGTCGGTGATTTTGAGTTGCTTTTTAGTAGCAGACAAACGAATTAAAAAGGGCCATGTGAAACAGGTGAAACGCAACTTTTTTGTGCCAATAATGGGACTTTCTGGTTGATAAGTAGGGCTGTAGCATCTGGTCGTTTAAATCCACCCCCCCCATGTACAAATTGTAGTCATGGACACATTCAGGCTTTACAATGGAGCCGCGTCTTCTTGGGATCTCCACCATGGTGTCATTGTGGATCGTAGAGAGGATGTGGACATCTTTCTTGTCCCTCCACTTCATGGCCAACACCTCCTCGTTCCTCATGGATGCCGATTCTCCAGGTCGCAATTTTTTTGTCAATAAATTTTGTGGGAATCCCTTCCGTTTTTTTTTTAAGGTACCGCAGGCCGGGGTTTGTTTACTGTAAAGGTGGCGAAAAAGGGGCAGGCTGGTATAATAATTATCAACATATAAATGGTAACCTTTTCCGAACAGGGGGTATGCCAACTCCCAGACAATTTTCCCACTGGTTCCAATATATGTGGGGCAATCACGGGGCTGGAGCTGGGAGTCTTTGCCTTCGTAGATCCTGAATTTGCAGACGTATCCAGTGGCTCGATCACATAATTTATTTAATTTTAACCCATACCTGGCTCTCTTGCTTGGTATGTACTGCTTGAACTGCAGTCGGCCGGTGAAATGTACGAGGGACTCGTCCACACAAATTTTTTGGTCTGGGATGAAAACTTCTTCAAATCGCTGGGAAAAGGCATTGATTAGGGGGCGTATCTTGTACAATTTGTCGTAGTTGGGATGATCTCGGGGAGGGCACTGTGAATTGTCATTGAAGTGGAGAAAGCGCATAATCATGTCGTATCTTTTCCTGGACATGACAGCGGAATATATGGGCATGTGTTGGATGGGGCGTTTGGACCAATATGAATGGACTTCGTTCTTTTTTGTAAGCCCCATATTGAACATAAGGCCCAAAAATAATTTAAATTCCTCCAATGTTAGACGCCGCCACTGGAACATGCGGGCGTAGGAAGAATCGGGGTTGGCAGCAATAAATTGGGATGCATACAGATTCGTTTGATCCACTATATTCTGCAGCAAATCTTGTGGGAAAAATAAACAAAAATAATCAAATTTAGAAAAATTTGTAGTGTCGGGCTGCACACCTGGCTGTGCGGTGAAAGGGGGGATGATAGCGGATCCTGAGTTGGCAGGCAACCGTAAGGGGTTTGCCAGGGCATCGGGAAGGTAGGATTGGGGCTGGATTCTTTGGGTTGGGCGTGCATTTCCATTGCTTGTACTGGGCTCCTCTTCCTGGGGTATGGCGCTGCTGGTGGTGGGCAGTTCTCCTGATCTTGGTGCTGATCTTGGTGCCGATCGCATTCTTTTGGGAGGGACGGTTTCCTCCGGGGACTCAGACTCTGAGCCACTATCCTCCACTGGCTCGTATTCCGAACCAGAATCGGATAATTTGGAGCTCCCCGCTGCTCTCATCATCCGACATGGCAAGAATGGCATATGCCTCCTCAGGTGTGTAAACCCTTTGGGACATTATGGCAGTGCTTATTGGTGGGCCTGTGTAATGGTACTGCTGGTGGTAGTGGTGGCGGTCTGTGTGGCAGTACCGATGGAGGTATTAGTGGTGGGCCTGTGTGGTGGTACCGATGGCGGTATGGGTGGTGGTGGTACCAATGGCGGTACAGGTGGTGGTGGTACCGATGGCGGTACGGGTGGTGGTGGTGGTGGCGGTACCGATGGCGGTACAGGTGGCGGTACGGGTGGTGGTGGTAGCGATGGCGGTATGGGTGGTGGTGGTACCGATGGTGGTACAGGTGGTGGTGGTACCGATGGCAGTACAGGTGGTGGTGGTACCAATGGCGGTACGGGTGGTGATGGTACCGATGGCGGTACAGGTGGTGGTACAGGTGGTGGTGGCACTACCGAAGGTGGTACGGGTGGTGGTACTGGTGGTGGTACCGATGGCGGCACTAGTGGTGATACTGGTAGAGGGCCTGTGTGGCAGTATAGATGCTGGGCCTGGTGGCGGTACTGGTGGTGGTACTGGTACCGATGGCGGTACTGGTAGCCTGTGTGGCGGTGCCAATGGCGGTACCGATGGAGGTGGGCCTGTGACAGATGATTGACAGATGGGCTGATTGATTGACAGATGGGCTGATTGATTGATTGACAGATGGGTTGATTGATTGACAGATGGGGTGATTGATTGACAGGTGGGGTGATTGATTGACAGATCGGCTGATTGATTGACAGATGGGCTGATTGATTGACAGATGGGCTGATTGACAGATGAGCTGATTGACAGATGGGCTGATTGACAGATGGGCTGATTGGCTGGGCTGATTGATGTGCTGGGCTGTGTGACAGGTCCTCTTTATGGGGGGGGGGCGTGTTGTGCACTGTAAACTTATGTAGACAAACTACACTGAGCTAACTTACTGATCTCTTCTCTCTCCTCACAGATCGGTGTGTGAGGAGAGAGCAGGGATCAGGTAGTAACTCCTGTGGAGTTTGTTTACATTTGTGACCGGCTGTGATTGGACACAGCCGGTCACGTGGTAAACAGCCAATTCATTGGCTGTTTACTCTGATCGGGGACGCGCTGTGTCCAAGGGACACTCGCCTTCCCCGATCCCCGCTCTGCAAGCCTGTGGCGGCGCGCACGGAGCGCGCCGCCGAGTTTGTTTTGACAGGTGATCGGCTGTGACTTTGACACAGCCGATCACATGGTAAACAGCCAATGAAATTGGCTGTTTACCGTGATCGGGGAAGCGCTGTGTCCGAGGGACACATGCCGTCCCCGATCACCGCGCTGCGCGCCCCCGCGGGCGCGTGCAAGGCATTATCCTGCAGGACGTCATATGACGTCCAGTATCGATATTGCAACCACTTCCCGGACGTCAATTCACTATTGACTGGGCGGGAAGTGGTTAAAGAGCATGTTTTGGAAGTGAAAATCTGAGCTATTTTAGTCCAATGCAAGTTTTAGCCATTGATTCTAATGATACAATTGTAACTTTCACAAATAAATCCTTTTAATGTTGAGATGAAATGTATCTTTCTCTGAAATACATTTTCCTTTGCAACACTGTTGCTTCTAATTAAAATATTTTGTTTTTAAAGAAAGCTAGAATGTGGAATGTTTTGATAAAATATATTTTTCTCTGTCACTTTCACTTGTTACTCTCCATCTCACACCAATCTTTACCCAAATCACACAGGTGTCTTTACAAAGCACAAACAATACCATTGCTGATGCAAATTTAAAATTAGTCATATTTATTTTTGCTTTTTATTATTTCTAAATAATCATAATTTGAGCCCCAAAAATCTGATGTGTTCCAACATCAGAAATAAAAATGTAATTCCCCAAAATTTGAGGGTAATATCACTATTCTAAACTCACCCACAAAAAACACCAAATATCACAGAATAAATCAAGAAGAATAACTCTTGAGTAATGTAATTCCATCACCTGTATGTCCACAGAAATGCAGTATTTATGTGTATTTACGTATAGGAGGAGCCACATGTGGAAGCTCTGTGGCTTAGAGGTTAGAACTTCTGCTTAGCATCCCTGAGTGTCTGGGTTCAAATCCCAAACATGCTGCTTCATGTAGAGAAGTTGTCTCATCTCCCTGATCCTAAAACTATGTCTAAATGTTGTATTTATGTGGAGGAGGGTTCCACCACCATTGTAAATCTTGCCAGATACACAATTTAGCCCAAAGTATTGGGACACCTGCCTTTACACACACATGAACTTTAATGGCAGCCCAGTCTTAGTCCGTAGGGTCAAATTTTGATTTGGCCCACCCTTTGCAGCTAGAACAGCTTCTGGGAAGGCTGGGAAGGCTGTCCACAAGGTTTAGTGTGTCTATGGGAATGTTTGATCATTCTTCCAGAAGTGCATTTGTGAGGCCAGGCACTGATGTTGGATGAGAAGGCCTGGCTCGCAGTCTCTGCTCTAATTCAGCCAAAGGGAGTTCTATCGGGTTGAGGTCAGGACTCTGTGCAGGCCAGTCCAGTTTCTCCACCCCAAACTCGCTCATCCATGTCTTTATGGACCTTGCTTTGTGCACTGGTGTGCAGTCATGTTGAAACAGGAAGGGGCCACCCCCAAACTGTTCCCACAAAGTTGGGAGCATGAAATTGTCCAAAATGTCTCAGTATGCTGATGCCTTAAGAATTCCCTTCACTGGAACTAAGGGACCAAGCCCAACCCCTGAAAAACAACCCCACACCATAATCCCCCTCCACCAAATGATTTGGACCAGTGCACAAAGCAAGGCCGATAAAGACATAGATGAGTGAGTTCGGGGTGGAGGAACTTGACTGGCCTGGACAGAGTCCTGACCTCAACACAACAGAACACCTTGGGGATGAATTGGAGCGGAGACTGCAGGCCAGGCCTTCTCATCCAACATCAGTGCCTGACCTCACAAATGCACTTGGAAGAATGGTCAAACATTCCCATAGACACACTCCTAAACCTTGTGGACAGCCTTCCCAGAAGAGTTGAAGCTTTTATAGCTGCAAAGGGTGGGCCAACTCAATATTGAACCCTACGGACTAAGACTGGGATGCGATTACAGTTCATGTGCGTTTAAAGGCAGGCGTCCCAATACTTAGGCCAATATATTGTATATTGCTTGGAGACACGGAACTTGGCCATGGACTTAGGGCTGGTTCACACCACAGTGATGCAGAGAACATGTGTGAGGCTGCCTGATGGCTAAGTGGGCAGCAATTCTGTCTAGCAGCACTGGGGTTGCTGGTTCAATTCCCCAACATGCTAATGCTTATGTTGAAGTTTATATGTTTTCCATGTGTGGGTTTCTCACCACAATCCAAAGACATGCTGGCATTTTATTTGTCTCCTGTCAAAATAGTCTCTAATGTAAGAAAGTTTATTTTGGACTTTAGATTGGAAACTCATTGGAGCCAGGGCCTGATGTTAATGTTTGTTAGCACTAATCATGCCCAGGGACTTGGACATTTAAAATTGTAGGGTTTACACTGCACAGGTACATATGCTTAGAAAACTGTTGCTTTGTTTATGTGCGTGCAAATGGGCTTGGATCTTTGGCCTGTAGTTGGAGATTTGATGCACATAGCCAAGGGCTAATACAGTTGTAAATAGTATTCTTTGTACCTGCCCATCAGGTGAAATCACTTTAGACATACACAAAGGGACAGATTGAAAGATACTGGTGGGCGTGTACTTCTATTGGGCGTGTACTTCTATTGGGCGTGTGTCAGTTTGCTAACAATACAACCTCTCTTATATAAAGGCCTGCAGTATGGGGGATCGTTTGGTCTGAGAAGGCCAGGTTTTTTGCTGTGAGTTGTGGGGGAAGGAATGATATTGCGCAGATTGACAACCCCCCCCCCCCCCCAACTAGTGTTATTTGCTGACATTCTTGTGCATTTTTTCAATCAAAAATTGTGTGTGTATTGTTCCTGTCTGACCGTGCAAAATCGTTTGGTAGCATCTGCTGACCTTCTACTCTTGGATCTCATTGCTTAATCATGTACACAGAATTGCAGCTTCCAGCAGAACATGGTCACCAATGTATGTATATGTGGATTGTGGGGTGGGGGTGGGGGTTTTGAACATGTGTCTTTTTTATTATGTTGGAATGCTTTGTAAGAATAATGACTTGAGTATGTTTCTATATTCTTGCAGATAAAAATGTGATGTGTTGCCCGTTATACACTGAAAGTAAAGCTGTGTGCACTCTAAGGTTTTGACAAATTTTAGATTGTAAGCTCCTATGAGCAGGGCCCTTAAAATCCAATTGCTAAATGTAGCACCATGTATCCTGTCCAAATTTTTTTGAAGCTAGTAAATGAATGTACATAATTTTGTTTCTGCTGGCAAAATAAAAGTACGTTATTGAGCTTTGGTGTGCTTTTTTTTTTTTTTTTGGCACAGTGCAAAATCCTTAATATTTTATTTCTATATGGATTTGTGCACCAAAAAATGAATCTCTTTGCCCTGGTTCACATTGATGCTACTTTGAAAACGTGCTACTTCACTTAAGCTAGCGCGATTTTAGGTACTACTTGATAGACATCTGTGTGGCTTCATACACAAATGTCTATTGAAGTCGCACCTGAAATCGGCAAAAGTAGTGCAGGAACTACTTTTGCAAATCGGTGCGGCGTTACAAAAGTGGGGTTGCATCGATTGGAACAGTGCCATTGCCACCAATAGTCATGCGATTTGATTTCTGAAATTGCATGACAAATCGCCCCAATGTAAACCTAGGCTTCAGCACACCTGCAAGTAAATGATAAAGGTGGAATCTTTATATATAACAGCTGTGGAGAATTGCAGGTAATGAATTCAGCTGGAGAATAGGCAGTGTTGTATGTGTCAGCTCTGGTTCACATTGGTGCGATTTGACATGTCAGAGCGGTGGCAATTGCGCTGTTCTAATTGGTGTGATTTGTATTGATATAAGTGCAGAAACCTGCACAGATGTCTCTGATGTCCCCCCCCCCCCCCTGCAGTCGGGACTGACATGCGGGAATGAAAATCGTATGAATTCAGCTGAACGATTTCCTCCCGCTGTCCGTGTGAAGCAGAGCTCAAACCGGCCTTTTGCCTTTGTAATTCACCTGCTGCTATGGCAGAGACACCATTCCTTTTCAAACTCCCTTAAGTTTACCTTCAAATATGCAAATCTGTATTTCTGCATATAATGATATCTGCAAATAATAAATTCTAAGTGTGATTGAGATCAAATATTTGCAGCTGCAATCAACAGAGCGTGGTTTCACCTCCTGACCCGGAAATGAGTCATTGTAATCACCCGGAAGTTCCTGTGCTGGTCAGGATCTCCATCTAGGTGGACATGGCGAGCTCCCTCTTTAGCATAGAGGAAGTGCTGCTGATTTGCCGGGTAAGTGTAGGATAGGTACTTGTGCTTACTCAAGGTGGGGGTGGATTTGGTGTGGGTGGGCTTCATTGATTTGTTTGGTATCACTACACATTTGCTTCTGGCCCATGTGCACACATCACTACTTCCTGCATTTGTTCTGCTGATGTAAATCAGTAAGGACTATGCAAGTATAAATGAGAGCTCCTTTCTATTAAAATATATATGACTTTATTCGCAGTTGGGCGACTTTTCATGATCCTCAATGATAACCATTCATATCTGTGCTACTTTAAGTCAGACCAACTTCAAAGTAGTCCTTGTACTACTTTGGTGTGACTTTCAGGCTCGGTTTCCACTAGTGCGACTTGTTATGCACCTTGGGACTGCAAAGTCGCATGACATGTCATACCCCATGATTTCCAATAAGTATGGTTCATATCTGTGCGACATCAAGTCGCAGCGACTTCAAAGTAGTCCCTGCACTACTTTGGTCCCACTTTGATGCGACTTGAGGCCCATAGACCTCAAGAATATACAGGCATTGCTCCAAGTCGCATCAAAATCGCGGCAAAATCATGCAAATTTAGGGTTGCAATAGTGGAAACAGAGCCTCATGTGACTTGAGGTACATAGGGTGCAATATTACACAGGCATTCCCAGAAGTTAGGGCCAAGTTGCAGTGACAAAGTGGCAGCAAATTAGGGTGACTTTCAGGTTGCAGCAGTGTGAAAGAGATTCAAGGATATCTTTGAATTTGGCCCTATTGTCACTTGTGCATCCTGAAAGTGGGGAAAATTCATCTCCTGCACTACCTTGGTTTGACTTTGATGCGATTTGAGGTCCATACACCACAAGATAACACAGACATTGCTTCAAGTCATGGCAAAGCTGTGCAATTTTAAGGTCACACAAGTGCAAATGGGGCTTTATTCAAAGGTGTTATCATTTAATCTCATTAGGTTACTTTCACACTTATGTGACTTTTCATGCAGCTTTGGACCTCAGAGTCGCATTAAAAGTATCCCCCCCCCCCCCCTTATGAGTTCCATTCATATCTATGCAACTTCACCCATGTTCACATAGCTCTGAATTGGCATGTCAAATTGCAGGCCAAATCGGCGCCTATTGACGGCAATAGAACTGTCCGAATTGGTGCGACGCCACACAGATTCCCAAAAGTAGTTCCTACACTACTTTGGGCGACTTCAGGAGGCGATTTCTTACCTCCCAACTTTTTGAGATGGGTATAAGGGACAACTATTAGCAAAAGTACGTAGGCATAGTACACACCTCCTAAAACACCTTCTTAAAGGAGAATTATTAAAAAACATAAAAAATATTAGTTAAACCCCCAAGTGCTTTTTTTTTAACAACAATATCCCTTTAGATTGGCTTTGGGAATTTACAAACAAAGCAATTTAGAAATTAGATGAAAGGTTTAGCGCTGGGAAACCCTTTTTGAAAGATAAAAATTGCATTTAATATCAAACTATACAGATCCAAACAAAATGAGGGACAAATGAGGAGGAAAGAGGGACAGAGGGACTTTGGTCCAAATCAGGGACAGTTGAGACCTATGTGATTTCACTAGACATCTGTGCAGAAAAGTGCACTGATGTCTCTGAAATCGCTCACAAAGTCGGGCTGAGGCCCCTTTCACACTTGAGTGACTTTTCCTGCGACTTTGGTCATTAGAGTTGCATGACAAGTCATACCCCATGATTTTCAATGTGTACCATTTATATCTGTGAAACTTCAAGTCACACCGACTTCAAAGTAGTCCCTGTACTACTTTGGTCCGACTTTGATACGAGTTGAGGTTCATAGACCTTAAGTTCACACAGGCATTCCCTGGAATCACAGAAAAATTGCAGATGGAAATTTGTGCGCCTTTCCCTGCGACTCCTGCGTCCATAGACCTCAAGATTACACAGGCATTGCTTAAAGTCGCATCAAAATCACACAACTTTCAGGTCGCACAAGTGTGAAAGGGGCCTAAGTCACTGTGCTGAGTACTATTATACCTAGAATATAAAGTAGTCCCACCATCAAACACTCAGCAGCATATGCTGAAAAGAGGCGAATGCCTATTAGCCAATGCCACATCAGCATGAGCATGGTTGTTACAATAATATTAAAGTCGTTGTAAACCCACTTAGACAACTTGCATCTACAGGTAAGCCTAGATTAAGGCTTACCTGTAGGTGCATGAAATATCTCCTTAATCTACACACACTAGTAGATGTTTGTGCTACGCTCAATAGGCTAGTGGTCAGCACTTCTACCTTGAAAAACTCAGGCTTCGAAGCACTCATGGGTTCAAATCCCACAGAGAGATACTAAAAGATTGTATTGGTGAAAAAAGGCAAATGCCAATTAGCCAAAGCAGCATATGCTGAAAATAGGTGAATGCCAATTAGCCAATGCACTTTTATTCAATATTATTATGGTGTGGACTTCCAAACATCACACGCTAGCTAACGGGCAGTTTACATTTCTTTGTTTGTTTATTTTAATTTGCTTGTGCAAATAATAAACATAGCTGTTGGATGGTAGGTTGGCTGGTATTTGAACTTGTAACATGAGAGCTGTATAGACATGGTAGCAGACCACTAAGCCATTGTGCTAAGTACAAGACCTGCATAATAGTGTAGTATGATTAAAGAATGAACATGAAAATTTTCAGCTTTATAGCCACCTAAATGAAAAAATAAAAACATGAAAAAACAACATACAACAAATAGGTAACCTAAATGTTTAATACATGTAATTTTACATAATAGCAGACATTACTATGTAATAATCCTTCATAACTGCATTCGTTAGCAAAAGAAGGAAAAAAACTAGGAATACTAATTGCAATATACATCAATAGATAGAGCACATCTCATACAAAAATGTTTCTTTCACATACATGGACCATGGTTACAGTGCAGTGCTATATAAAAACTTAGTGGAAATTGGCATTTGCGCGTACGCGGATTCGCTAATTAGCGCTGATTTCACATTTACTAACACTTGTTTGCTGCTAATAGCGCTCTTTTTCATTCGCAAATTTGCGCATGGAATTTTTAATTGTCAAAAATTGGAGCTATTTTTTGCGATGTGCTCAGTGCTTCCTGGAGTTATAGTAAATCAGCCCCAATGTCTCTAGACATTTCGCTCAATTCCACAACCAGGACCCTTCCCAACTACAGTTTTGGGGCATAGATAAATATAAAGCTGATTGGAGAGGAAGTCATAAAATTAGGTCCATTAGCCAAAAGGAGTCTAAATGGATCCACACCTTGAATACGTTAGTACCTGGAGGTATGAATGTGGAATTCGACTTAAATTGTTTTTTGAGCAACTTTTAGTCGATTTACCACTAATACATTTGATCCATAATATACATTTTATATGAGTATCATGAATACATAGAATTTTAACCAGGTCACTAACATTAGAAGTATGGTACCGTAACACCCTATAATGTAGCACCTAATGGTGTATTTCATCATAGATTTAAGAATTTATTCTCATAGATTTTATTTATTTAATACTCTATTGATATATCTTGTGATTTGCTTACATTTTCAATATATTTTTCATTACATCTGTATAGATACATTATGTTAGCCCATTTGGGTACATTCGATCTGCGGTGACCTTTAGATGATTCAGAGTCACTATACCCAGATTTTAATTTTAATTTTAAAATTAGTTCTATTTTAAAATTAGTTTATCTAATATTTAATTCATTTTATTTGAATAAATATGGCATAGTTATCCATTTATAGGATTGTGTTATGCCTAACCGATTAGGTTTTAATTATACTTAATGATTATATCATTCTGTATTAATTTTTATTTTATTTTAATCAAACTTATGTCATTTTTAGCGGTTTGGAGTTATTTATCTATATCCTATAGATGGCGCTGTTGCAGATTGCCTTGTATATTACATGCACACACAGCCAGTTACCTGCGGGTTTTTGGTGTATGGGACACTCTGTAACATCTTCCGTAGTGTCAGATTAATATTGCATTCAGCCCCTGTATTTCTACATAAGGAATTGATTGTCCTATTTAATGAAACAGACAGGAGCGTTCTTACACACCTATGGGCAAATCCTCCATCCGATACCATTAGTAATATGGCAGCGCCCTATTATATACATGAGGCTACAATAAAATGGCCGAATAAACACTTCCGGTTTATACATATATAAGCAATGCCTTAGCAGCCAATCAGCTTCCCCTGATGAAGTCACAAGGTGCGTGACGTAACGACGTAGGGAGATCGCAAGGTACTGCAGACCGGAAGTACCCGGAGGACTAGTAAGACGGCGCACCGCGCTGCTGTGGTTATCCATATGCTTTTTTACTAATAGTTTGATGTACGAGCAACTAACATAATTTAATAATAAATTCAGTTTGGTTTACTACTACACTATCGGAGGTTTTCTTCTCTTCCCATCCCTCATCTGATATTCATATTGGAGTTGCTTCCCCCCCCCCCCCCCCCCTCTCTAGGAGCTGCAAAATCATTGCAAGCAGAGGAGACGTGGAGGAGATCAATAACTATACACAGGATAGAAGAAGGAGATTTATCCGATCATGCCTTATTTTGTCAACATGGAGGTGAGAGTCCTGTGAGACCAGTGCATGGACACTTTAGTGACCCTTTCATCACCAGAGGATTTATATTAGCACGAGTTCACTTCCATTTTATTCTTTGAATATTTACATCTAGGGAGTCCCATTAAGAGACTTTTGTGCACATTTCCCCCCTATTTTCATTTTTCATCCGTTCCTTATTTATTACCCCCCTTTTTTTTGGCACATTCTTCCAGGACTTTCAGATTTATATTGGAGCCATATATACACTTAGCACTTGTGCACTTTATATATATTTTGGTCACTTTGCACAGCCCAATTGTATGGCTTTATTATTTACTTTAGAAGACACAGCACTGTATTTATAATAATCATGCCATTTTGAACATCGGTATATTTGAGTGTTTATTTATAGACATTACGATTTTATATGTATTGTATTTTTATTTTTTCACTTTATGTAGATTTTATGCTGGATTTTAGCCCGAAAACACCCCCCTTTTGTTATATTTATTATTGTGTAAGGTGAACACATTTAGTTTTTGCAGCTTTTTGCACATAACACTTTATTCACATTTCATCTACTCTTCAGTAGCGCGAAAGACCATTCTTTGTTCACTTTCAGTCAGTCACTCATACTTTTGCTGCCACCATGGACGTTTTTACGTTCATGGAAAATAGAAATGTGAACATAGAAGAGGTGTTTAGCATACAAAACCCTACACTTAACACAGATCTTGAAAGTCTCACCAGAAAATTAGGACACCTTATGGAGAAAAAGGTTAGCCTATGGTGGGACGTTAATACCTTTGATCAGTATATAAAAGAAAATATAGTACCAAGGAGGTTAAGATGGGAACTGCCACCCAATGATGGACTAGTAGATAAGGAATCTATGGAGGAATGGTTCGAGTTTTTTAACAATAAGGCCCCTTTCACACTGGGGCGGTTTGCAGGCGCTATTTTGCTAAAAATAACGCCTGCAAACCGAGCCTAAACAGCGGCTCCTTTCTCTCCAATGTGAAAGCCCTGAGGGCTTTCACACTGGAGCGGTGCGCTAGCAGGGCGGTAAAAAAAGTCCTGCTAGCCGCATCTTTGGAGCGGTGAGAGGAGCGGTGTGTTTACCGCTCCTCCACCGCTCCTTCCCATTGAAATGCATGGGACACCGCGGTAATACCGCCCGCAAACCGCGGCTGTAGCCGCGGTTTGCGGGTGGTATTAACCCTTTATTGGCCGCTAGCGGGGGTTAAAACCGCACCGCTAGCGGCCGAATAGCTCAACAATCCCGACGGTATATAGCGGCGCTATACCGCCACCGCCCCCACTGCCCCAGTGTGAAACCAGCCTAAAAGTATAGAAGGAGTAAAGTTCCTTTTAAAAGAAAACTAGATTAATACAACAACAGATCGATGATATTAAAATCCAACTTGAGCCATACAAAGAATCTACTGAGTTTAATAAACTCGCTACACAACTAAATAAAGATTTGATAACCAAAGATTTAGAAGTTCAACAACGAAAACTTAAAAAATTCCAGCGATATTTAACTGACTATAAAGAAGATCATGTATTCAAATGGCAACAAAAGGTTAAACCTATACAACCAAGTTCCACCTTCTCCACACCAGTGAGAGAAGTGAAAATACAAGATCCTACTACATTTCATGAGAGTAATACACCAAGATGGGACTAACAACAACCGTCTAGACCACACTATGAAACACATAATGACAATTACCATCAATTGCATACGCCTAAAACACAATGGAAAAAACCTTTCAAAAAATATAAAAAGCCCTACTGGCATAATCACGATAGAAATCAAAGAGATAATAGAGGTCCTCCACCAGGACCAGATTATGGAGGTCAAAGAGAGTACAGAGCACCTCCACCATTATATGATAATCAAGGTTATCAAAATAGAACACCAATTATGACTCATAACAGATATGATCCAATTCGGAATTATCAAGACCAATATAGCTATGAACAGCGACACTATCCACAACAGCCATTATATGACACACAATGCCCTTTTGTGGACAGGGAGAGGAGGGATCACTCTCCCCGGAGACAAGTGCAAGATCCCAATTGCTCACCCAGGAGATTGTCCCGAGAGGACAGAGCAAGAGCAAGTCCCACACAAAGAGTGGAAACAGAGCAGGAAAGAGACTTAAAAAGAAAAAGATACGGTTAGGGGAAAATGTTGTACATTTGAGTGATACAGCCTTAACAGCAGAGGAAATAGCAGTACTCACTAATGGATTGAAACATGCACCAGTCAAAAACCTAAATAAATTTGACACGTATGTTGGAATACAAAAATACATAAGAAAAATAAATATAAAGAAATATATTCTGAACAATCCATTTCAAACAACAACTGGTCTTAATAGGTCACCAACTACAATAGCACAGAGCACTTTAAGAAACAACTCAGTTTTTAACCCTCAGGTATCAAATGGTCAAAATATAGAAGTCTTTAAAAGACTAGTTCTACAAGATCTAGAATCCCTACAACTAAAGAAAAAATTTGACCCCGCACATTTGAAGAAAGGAATGAAACTTTTGACGGAACGTAAAGATCTAGTTATTCGCCCTGCGGATAAAGGAGGAGCAGTGGTAATCCAAAGAAAGGAGCAATACCTAAAATAAATAGAGAGACAATTACAACAAGAAGATACCTATACTAAATTATTAGGTAACCAAACTCACAAATATAAAATAGAACTGAAGTTACTAATAGACTTAGGAGTCAAAAAGCATATCCTGAATGCAAAAGAATCTAGATTTCTCATACCTGAAACATGTAGAATACCTATAATATACACTGTTCCTAAAATATATAAGGATAAAGTTAACCCTCCAGGTAGGCCAATCGTCAATGGTATTGAGTCATTTACATCTAGACTAGGACAATACATTGACTTCTTCATGCAATCGGCAGTTCAGAACACCCGGGCCTACCTTAAGGATACAAAACACGTACTCCAATTGATAGATGAGATACCAATACTTGAAGGCCGTACCATATTATCCACTGCTGATGTAACATCTCTTTACACATCCGTTCCACACCATGCTGCCTGCCATGCTACTAAATGGCTTTTGAAGAAACATAGTGAATTGGTTTGTAAACAAAGGAAATTCCTAGTAAAGGGCCTTGATTTTTGCCTTAAATATAATTACTTTTAGCATGACCAATCATACTACAAACAATGTATAGGCATAGCCATGGGTGCAAAATTTGCACCGAGTGTGGCAAATGCTTTTATGGCACAGTGGGAGGAAGAGGCGGTATATGCTAATACCCCCCCAGAATTAACCCTATACAAACGCTATATAGACGATCTTATTATTGTTTGGAATGGCAGTAGAGATACATTAGAGGAATTTTTTGAAAATTTGAATAATAATGACAAAAACATCAAATTGGAATGGAACATAGATACAAAAGCAGTTAATTTCCTGGATCTCACTATACAATTGGAGGGAAATAAAATCACCACCAAGACATATTTCAAAACAGTGGATACTAATAGCTATCTATCAATAACCAGTTGCCACCATAGAGCGTGGCTATATAACATCCCTAAGGGCCAACTAGTACGCATCAAAAGAAATTGTACTAGTGAAGAAGACTTCAACCAACAAGCTGAATTAATTGGCAACAGATTTATACAAAAAGGTAATGAAGACATCTGGATTAAAAAACAAATACAAGATGTGAGTGAGATGGATAGAAAGGAGATGTTACAGAATCAAAAGAAACAATCTCCCTTTCAGGATGCTCCTTGTTTAATCCTAGATTACAATGTGCAACGTAAAGAAGTGGCCAGACTTATTGAACGACACTGGCACATCTTAAAAAATAATAAGGACCTCAAACATATCCTACCTGATAGGCCTAAAATTGTGTATAGAAGAGCTCCTACCCTGAGGGATATAATTACAAAATCTGTGGTTGTTTCCCCACCCAAACCAAGTTTCTCATTTTTTAATGGGACAGGTTTCTTTCCATGCAGAAATTGCTACGCTTGTCGTCATGCAAATTTTTTTTAAGGTAAACGCACAGAATTTAGAGGGACCAACACAGGACAATCATTTAAGATTAAAGATTTTATAAGTTGCCACTCAGAAAGAGTCGTTTACATATTACAGTGTAGCTGTAATCTCCAATACGTCGGAAGAACCAAAAGAGCCCTCAAGGTTCGCATAAAGGAACATGTGCAGAACATTACCAATGGGTTTCCCAAACATAATGTCTCTAGACATTTCGCTCAATTCCACAACCAGGACCCTTCCCAACTACAGTTTTGGGGCATAGATAAATATAAAGCTGATTGGAGAGGAGGTCATAAAATTAGGTCCATTAGCCAAAAGGAGTCTAAATGGATCCACACCTTGAATACGTTAGTACCTGGAGGTATGAATGTGGAATTCGACTTAAATTGTTTTTTGAGCAACTTTTAGTCGATTTACCACTAATACATTTGATCCATAATATCCATTTTATATGAGTATCATGAATACATAGAATTTTAACCAGGTCACTAACATTAGAAGTATGGTACCGTAACACCCTATAATGTAGCACCTAATGGTGTATTTCATCATAGATTTAAGAATTTATTCTCATAGATTTTATTTATTTAATACTCTATTGATATATCTTGTGATTTGCTTACATTTTCAATATATTTTTCATTACATCTGTATAGATGCATTATGTTAGCCCATTTGGGTACATTCGATCTGCGGTGACCTTTAGATGATTCAGAGTCACTATACCCAGATTTTTATTTTAATTTTAAAATTAGTTCTATTTTAAAATTAGTTTATCTAATATTTAATTCATTTTATTTGAATAAATATGGCATAGTTATCCATTTATAGGATTATGTTATGCCTAACCAATTAGGTTTTAATTATACTTAATGATTATATCATTCTGTATTCATTTTTATTTTATTTTAATCAAATTTATGTCATTTTTAGCGGTTTGGAGTTATTTATCTATATCCTATAGATGGCGCTGTTGCAGATTGCCTTGTATATTACATGCACACACAGCCAGTTAACTGCGGGTTTTTGGTGTATAGGACACTCTGTAACATCTTCCGTAGTGTCAGATTAATATCGCATTCAGCCCCTGTATTTCTACATAAGGAATTGATTGTCCTATTTAATGAAACAGACAGGAGCGTTCTTACACACCTATGGGCAAATCCTCCATCCGATACCATTAGTAATATGGTGGCGCCCTATTATATACATGAGGCTACAATAAAATGGCAGAATAAACACTTCCGGTTTATACATATATAAGCAATGCCTTAGCAGCCAATCAGGTTCCCCTGATGAAGTCATGAGGTGCGTGATGTAATGACGTAGGGAGATCGCAAGGTACCGCAGACCGGAAGTACCCGGAGGACTAGTAAGACGGCGCACGGCGCTGCTGTGGTTATCCATATGCTTTTTTACTAATAGTTTGATGTACGAGCAACTAACATATTTTAATAATAAATTCAGTTTGGTTTACTACTACACTGTCGGAGGTTTTCTTCTCTTCCCATCCCTCATCTGATATTCATATTGGAGTTGCTTCCCTCCCCCCCCCCTCTCTAGGAGCTGCAAAATCATTGCAAGCAGAGGAGACGTGGAGGAGATCAATAACTATACACAGGATAGAAGAAGGAGATTTATCCGATCATGCCTTATTTTGTCAACATGGAGGTGAGAGTCCTGTGAGACCAGTGCATGGACACTTTAGTGACCCTTTCATTACCAGAGGATTTATATTAGCACAAGTTCACTTCCATTTTATTCTTTGAATATTTACATCTAGGGAGTCCCATTAAGAGACTTTTGTGCACATATCGCCCCTATTTTCATTTTTCATCCGTTCCTTATTTATTACCCCCCTTTTTTTTGGCACATTCTTCCAGGACTTTCAGATTTATATTAGCGCCATATATACATTTAGCACTTGTGCACTTTATATATATTTTGGTCACTTTGCACAGCCCGATTGTATGGCTTTATTATTTACTTTAGAAGACACAGCACTGTATTTATAATAGTCATGCCATTTTGAACATCAGTATATTTGAGTGTTTATTTATATACATTACGATTTTATATGTATTGTATTTTTATTTTTTTCACTTTATGTAGATTTTATGCTGGCTTTTAGCGCGAAAACACCCCCCTTTTGTTATATTTATTATTGTGTAAGGTGAACACATTTAGTTTTTGCAGCTTTTTGCACATAACACTTTATTCACATTTCATCTACACTTCAGTATGTCATGGATATGCAGTAGTGTTTGTCTGTCAGCTTACCTTCCTTCCCATGTGTTCATCTTAGAGGCCTGAACCCTTTCACCTGGCTTCCTTTATAATCTCCTCCCAGCCTGACTCCACCCCAGGCCCTATCACAGAACACTATATTAACCTGTGCACTGCAAGCCTGCTTTGCTGATCAACGTGTTTGTTAGGCATTGTGTGTTTGGGTTCCTGCCTGCCGTGTGCTACGTCTGTCTCTCTGTTACATATTTGGCTTGTCCCCGACTATCCCTGTCTGCTCGTGACCCTTGACCTTCGGCTCGTTCTTTCGTTATCCTTGTCTGCTTGTGGCCCCTGACCTTCAGCTTGCTATTCGGTTCTCTCATATCTTGTGCTGCTGCTTCCCCTCTTTTCCCCTTATCCTACGGGGCGTGAGCTAGGAAACTCCAGGGGCCGCGACCTGGTCCCAGCCTGCAGCATAACATCCTCACCACTAGAGGCCCTGGAGAAGACCTGCTGGGTCTTAGACTCCGCGCCCTGGGGAATCTTGGCTCTAGCTTCCGTTAGGATCCCGGTTGTGCTCCTCTGGTCCCGCTTTCCACAACCACCCAGTTTCCTATCTGCAGCAGTCAGCCATAGGGTTCACTACCTTGCGGTGCACTCCTGTCCCCCTACGGTGTGCATCTGTCACCTGGCCACAGGTGACCTTGACACAGTAGCACGAAAGACCATTCTTTGTTCAATGTCTGACTATTATTAAATTTTTGTAATTGTTTGCAAACAATTACTAATTAATGAGCTCATGGTAGCATGTGAAAACCTAACCCCTGCTCTGCAAAATTTGCCCACTGTTGTTTTCACTTTGAAGGATCTGCAAACAATGCACAAACATTAGTATCCAAACCAGTTTAACTTCTTCCCTGGTCTCTAGAAGAACAAACAAACACAAAGATGGTTATTACACACAATTATCAAAATAATTGACTTTTTAAGTCCCCCAAGCATTTTCCCATTAACTGTAATACTAGGGTAACATTTGCCATATTTTCCTATACTAAGCAGACAGTATTGGAAAACCTTGCCCTATTACTCAGGTAAAAAAAAAATGGCAATGCCATTTGCATCCAACCACATACATGCCAGAATGGTAGATTAGCCCAGGGGGCAAACATTGGAATGTTATTAAAAAAAAATTGAAACTAAGAGTACTTTAAAAACAAAATAACGATCCCGCGGCCTATCCTCGAAAATATATACATATCAAGGTCCTCTATAATATTCCAAACCTGAAGGGCAAACCTCTGTAACTCTCATCTTATTCATAGCAAAGAAACATTAACCAGCTCACCATCTCTGCAGCTCCCTAAGGGCTGCTACCATTGTTTCCCCCCATTGCTATATTTGAATGAACATGTGGCTCCCTCCATTTTTCATAATAATGCCTTTCCTGTCTTAATTGAGTATTACGGCCCCTATGCCTATTGCTACCCAATCTCACTGAATACACTTCATAACGCCTTGGGGTCGTTTTGGGGTGTTGAGATCTTTTTTTGATGTCATTATTTGCCGCCCAACAATATCTGGCGATGTGACCCCCCCTTTTACATAGAAAACATTTAAGGGTTGGTCTCCCTGCATGGGTCCTTCTCTGAGCATAAGGCGACGGAGACTCACATTGTTGCATAACATTAATCTGAACAGACTTTACACTTTCATCGTCTGAGGAGTAATCACTAGCGATGGACTCATCGGACGTCTCCCCTAAATCAACTTCAGAATCAATACGGTCACTAGTATCTTCATCTGCCTTTGACCCGTATTCCCTATAACTGGACTCTTGACAGAAGTCTCGCAGGATATTGACAAAATTATGGTAGGATCTAGCATTCCTCAGAGCCATTCTAGTGGGATAGCTTACATAACACTTATTGGCCAATGAGTATATGAAACTTGCATCATCCTCCAATAAGTCAGGACAGTTGAACACTTTCGTATACAATGCCAGATACTCACTGCAGAACAATATCGGGTCATCTCCTCTCCTAAATTTCATTCATTGTAAATTACTCATACCATTATCACGACTGTCCACAATACGCTGTAATTCTTTCCTCCGCACCTCCGCATCTGCTAAGTTATCATTAACCCATGCAGATAACTGGCCTACCAAAGGTCCTGGTAGCTATGCTTTTAGAAGAGAGCATGCATCCCCATCACTCAAATGGAATTTAAGCACTAGAGCCTCAAATTTATTGGACAGACTCACTGGTGATTCCAGGGTGTTAAATTCACCCAGAATCTGGCACAAAGTAAGTCGTTCTTGGATTGTAATCAAACTGTTATTCTGATTTGCAGCTATAGGTGCAATATCTGACTGTGTTTCATCACGGCCCTTTTCCTTATTGACTGTGCAGATATCGGCCAATTGACATGTTCCTTTGTGCTCATTGAGCGATACCATACATTGCTCTTTAGTATGAAGCTGGGAGTCTGCATTTGCTAATTTTCTTTCTAAAGATATAATCAACTCTTCCATCTCTGACAACTTTATTCACAATGATTCTAAAAGTTTGCTCTTCATTTCACAGTCCATGCTGCACCTATAAATCTGCTCTTTTAGCTCAGTGTTCCTTCCTGACAAACTGACTATTTTTGCCTGCAATTCATCCATCTCATTACTGGAGGCTGTTGCAATCTTTAGAAGGTTTTCACTGACTTTCTCTATGCCCTCCCCAAAATGTCTTCTCTGTGATTCCCACTTCTCTCCCATTTGCTCAGATATACATTTAATTCTGACCAACACTGCAATTTCATTTGCTAATCTTTCTTTCTTCACCATTTTTTTTAACTGTTTACCCAATAATCTGGCATTCTTTTGCTGACACTGAGACAATAGATCATCACACTGGCTTTTAAGAGGTTCATCTGTACATGAATGATAACTGGCAGAGGCATACTTTTTAACATACGTATACGCAAGTTCCATTTCACAACTATACAATCCACCAATACACAATTCTATTTGTACTAACGTTCTAACACTGTACTGAGTAATGAGCCAAACTCAATTATCTTTAGCTCTTACAACTCACGAATCAAAAAAAAACAATCGCTCCTCTAGCATTCAATATTCTTCATTCATTACCACTGTTACCTGATATCATTCAAAACAATTAAACATTTGCATGTCCATTGGTATGCAAAATCTGCCTCTAGCTACACTGAACAGCTGCATAGACAATACACACACAGCCACAGATCTACAGATAAATGTTGTTTACGGTAGCTTTTACCTCAGCTGTTTACCATACACACACAAAGGAATCAACCCAAAAAAAAAAAACTTGTATCATGCTATTTAAAACTAGCTTGTAACTTGTAGTTCTACAGAGCACACTCTTAATCAGTGCTCTCTTTTTAAATTGCAGGCCACATTGAACTTCTCTAGGAACAGCACGTGGGTAAAAATTAAAAACTTAAAAAAAAAATATTTGTGGTTTATCCTGTAGATTTCTAACCAAGGGTGATCAGCCCTCTACCCGCCAGGCCACTTACCCAGCTACACAGGCCTATAACAATTTGCATTCGCAATACAATAAACGTTACATATAAACATATTTGATTCTTTCTAGCTTAAAAGGAAACTCAAAACAAAAAATACATTAGGGTTTTTTCTGCGAGTTCTATGCAGACTCCTCATACAGGGTGCCAAATGTCAAAAGGGCAGAGATCTGCATTACAAAAACCTTTTTTACAATGTGAGGGGGTTAACTCGGTAGCGGGTGTGTGTGACCCCCTGGTTGGGCTCCCCACACAAAAACAGGGCCAGCAGACGGAGGTTGTGGTTTTCAAAATCAAAAGGTGCGGTTTATTTCTCTATGTACAGTGACAAAAACACAGCAAAGCCAAAAAGAAACAAACAAAATAAATCCTGGTCAGTTTGACCTCTGACTAAACATGCAGGTTTCCTAAACTAACAACTGGGATCAGCCTGGTGCTGTCCTAGTCCCTAAGTCCCTGGTTTAGTAAAAGTCCAAACAAATAGCCACACAGGCTTTGCCTCACCGCACAGGGGTTCACTCTCCCTAGACAGTCCACACAGGTCTGGTTCCAGGCATGAGCTAACATCTAATGAAGCTGGGAGTTCTTATAGAGGCCTAAATGAGCTGACAAGGTTCAGCTGGTCTCCTCATCTCTGTCTGCACGACGCCCCACACTCTCCCTAGAGGTATGAGTCATTCATGAGCCCACTAGCCTCAGCTGGGCTTCATCAACTCCCTAGTTGTATAAGTCGGCATAAAGCCTGAATCTGGGAGAAATATATCTACCCCCCTGGATGCAACCAGGTGACTTTACCTTCCTGCTGTCACATACCCCCCCCTCTTGTTTTAACCTTGGGGTTGGAACACCAGCAATCAGGCATTCATGTACTCGAGACAAAGCATCCACATTCCCCATTTGAACGCCAGGGCGATGCTTTACTGTGAAGTTGAATTCCTGTAGGGCCAGGAACCACCTATTCACTCTTCTATTTGTCTCCTTGTTTTGAGCCATCCACTTTAACGGAGCGTGATCCGTAACCATGTCAAAGTGCCTACCTAGCAGATAGTACCGAAGGGAATCTAGAGCCCACTTCACCGCTAAACACTCCTTTTCAACCGTGGCGTAATTTACCTCATGGGACTTCAACTTCCTGCTGAGGTAAATGACTGGGTGCTCTTCCCCGTTCCAGACCTGGGACAATACTGCTCCTAACCCCACATCTGACGCATCACTTTGTACGACAAAGTCTTTAGAGAAGTCGGGTGAGTACAACACTGGCTGGCTACATAAGGCTTGTTTCAAGAATTGGAATGCTGCCTCAGCCTCGGGGGTCCATTTAATCATGACCGACCCTTTCCCTTTCGTCAGGTTGGTTAGGGGCACAGCCTTAGAAGCAAAGTGGGGAATGAAGCGCCGATAATAACCCGCGATTCCCAGAAAGGCTCGTACCTGCTTCTTGCTGTTGGGACGTGGCCAACTCTGGATGGCCTCGACTTTGTTGAGTTGGGGTTTTATTACTCCCCTGCCAATGGTGTACCCAAGATATTTGGCCTCCTCCTGCCCAATGGTACACTTCTTGGGGTTAGCCGTAAACCCCGCTTCCCGAACAGAGTCCAGGACTGCTTGCACTTTTGGCAGATGTGAGGCCCAATCTGTGCTATGGACAATTACGTCATCCAGGTAAGCCGCAGCATACTTCCGATGGGGCCTCAGCATCTGGTCCATTTTCCGCTGGAATGTGGCCGGCGCATTCTGTAACCCGAACGGCATTCTCTTATATTGGAACGCCCCGTCTGGGGTTACAAATGCGGTTTTCTCTTTGGCCGACTTGGCCAGGGGAATTTGCCAATACCCTTTTGTGAGGTCAAGAGTCGTCATGTATCGGGCTGTTCCCAGCCGGTCGATCAACTCATCTATACGTGGCATGGGGTAGGTGTCAAATTTTGTAACTTTGTTCAACTGACGAAAATCGTTACAAAATCGCCAGCTCCCATCCGGTTTAGGCACCAACACAATGGGACTAGACCAATCACTTTGGGACTCCTCTATCACCCCTAAGTTCAGCATTTTCTGTACTTCCTCCCGTATTGCCTCCCGTCGGGCCTCTGGGATCCGATAGGGTTTTAACTTCACCCTTTCACCGGGCGGGGTAATAATATCATGCTCTACCCCAGATGTTTGTCCCGGCAGCTCAGAGAACACCTCCTTGTTGCGAAGCACAAACTCCTTAACCTCCTGTTGTTGGGGTTGTGACAAGGTGGCTGCTATTCCAACCTCCGGAATCACGCAACCAGTTTGAGCTGGTGACCAAGTTTCTGCGACTAGGGACTCTCTATCCCTCCAGGCTTTCAACAGATTAACGTGATATATCTGTTCGGGCTTTCGCCTTCCTGGTTGTCTGACCTTGTAATTCACTTCGCTCACTTTTTCCATTATCTCGTAGGGGCCTTGCCATTTGGCAAGGAATTTACTTTCAACCGTAGGGACAAGTACCAATATCCTATCCCCCGGGGAAAAGGTACGGGTCTTTGCTCCACGGTTGTACACTCTCTGCTGTGCCAACTGCGCTTGGGCCAAATGTTCCTTCACGATGGGCATTACCTGTGCAATTCGATCTTGCATCAGGGCGACATGCTCAATCACACTCCTGTGGGGAGAACTCTCACTTTCCCAAGTTTCCTTGGCAATATCCAACAGCCCTCTTGGGTGTCTCCCATACAGTAACTCAAAGGGGGAGAATCCCGTAGAGGATTGGGGCACCTCCCTAATAGCAAACATCAAATAAGGAAGTAGACAGTCCCAATCCTTTCCATCTCTATCCACCACTTTCTTCAACATTTGTTTTAGGGTTTTGTTGAATCTTTCAACCAGCCCATCGGTTTGGGGGTGATACACAGATGTACGCAATTGCGTCACTTTGAACAATTTACACAGCTCTTTCATAACCCGGGACATAAAGGGTGTACCTTGGTCCGTAAGCAGTTCTTTACAAATACCCACCCGGCTAAAAACAAGAGATAGCTCTTTGGCTATGGTTTTGGCCGAGGTATTTCTGAGAGGGATCGCTTCTGGATAACGGGTGGCATAGTCCATTATAACCAATATGTACTGGTGCCCCCTAGCGGACTTGATTATAGGACCTACCAAATCCATTGCGATTCTCTCAAACGGGACCTCAATGATGGGTAGAGGGACCAGCGGGCTACGGAAATGTGGCATCGGGGCCGACCTCTGACACACAGGGCAGGAGGAACAATAATTTTCTATGTCCTTCATCACCCCAGGCCAATAGAATCTCTGTAATACCCTCTCTCGGGTTTTCTCTGTCCCCAGATGACCTCCAAGAATGTGCCCATGGGCCAACTCCAACACCAACTTCCTGTAAGGTTTGGGCACCACCAGCTGCTCAACGGTTTCTTCTGCCCTTTTTGCCACCCGATACAGTAGGTCCTTCTCTACGCTGAAGTATGGGTAAGTGCAGGTATTATCTGGGTTCACTAACTCGCCATCTATTTCCACTACGTTTTCCCGTGCCTTTATTAGGGCGGGGTCTTTTAACTGTTCTGTGGCAAAATTTTCCCTGTGAACCTGCAGATCAGAAAACTCCACAGACGGTAGGTTTTCGTCTGAGGAGGTGGGCTCCTCTCCAGTTTCTTGAGTCTCCCCTGCCAATACTGACAAGGGAAATTCTGGAGAGTCCTCACCACTCTCAGAGGAGTTCTGGCTATCACATTCCTGGTACATAGGGGCACCAGTGGGGGGCTCAGGATCATCCCACAGTTCCCAGAACTTCGGAAAATCCCTTCCCACAATGGCATCATGCGGTAATTGAGATACTAACCCCACTGGATGAGAGAGGGTACCTTTGGGGGTCTCGAAACACACTGTAGTCACTGGATACTCTCGGGTGTCCCCATGCACACAAATAACAGCTACCTTGCTATTCCCAGAGACCTCTGTTTTAACTAATTCAGCCTTTATCAGGGTCACAAGGCTACCTGAATCCAGTAATACCACAACATTTCTACCATTAATACACATTTTGCATAAATGTTTCTCAGTTCCCCGAATGGCAGTGCATGCGACTGTCGCACACAGCGACTGACGTCTGTCCATCAGAAAGTCACATTGCATGGGTTCCTCCACAACCGGGCAATTTGCTGCAATATGTCCCGCTTGCCGGCAGCGGTAGCAAACGATCCTTCTTGCGGCCTCTTGAGCCGCTGATTTCCCAGGCTGTTCTCGTCAAACTTGGGGTAGAGCTCCCACCCTCTCACTCTCTCCACCCTCACCCCTTGGAATCCTCTTATCCGCCCCTGGGGATGGTCTGGTCTTAGGGTGGAAAGTCCGAGAGTCTCTGGAAGAGGCCGTCAGGTTCTCTGTAGCCAAGTATCTCTCTACACGATCCACAAGTTTACCGGCCGTTTCTGGGTCTCCATGGCTTACCCACTTTTGAATGGCGGTAGGAAGAGCTCTCAAGAAACGATCCATCACAACACGTTCCACAATCTCCGGTGCGGACAAAGTCTCTGGCTGTAGCCACTTCCTGCTCAGGTGAATGAGATCATACATTTGAGACCTGGGGGGTTTTCCAAGCTGGAAAGTCCAGTTATGCACACGCTGAGCCCGGACAGCCAGGGTGACACCCAGCCTTGCCAATATTTCAGCTTTTAGCATCACATAGTCTTTTGCTTGGTCAGGCTCTAGGTCATAGTAAGCCTTCTGCGATTCACCAGTTAACAGAGGAGCCACCAGTCCAGCCCACTGCTCCTCAGGCCACTTTTCTCTTTCAGCAGTCCTTTCAAATGTGGTCAAAAATACCTCTGGATCATCCTCTCCAGTCATTTTTGTCAATAAACGACTCACCCCAAAGGACGCGGTATTAGTGGGACGGCTTTCCTCACTGGTCTGCGGACGTTGCTGCATTACTGCTTCCATTTGTTGTAGTCTCTGCTCTTGCTTCTGTAACAGGTCTATGAAGCGGGCCTCAGATTGCTGCTGGGCTTGTTGATGAGCTTGCTGCTGGGCTGCAAGGCTCCTTTGCAAACCTGCATTTGTCTGCTGTTGATTGGCATTTGCTAGAGCCAGCTGTTTCAGTATCTCCTCCATGCTGGCTTAAAAAAAACTGCCACTGGTTCTCCACCAACTGTGAGGGGGTTAACTCGGTAGCGGGTGTGTGTGACCCCCTGGTTGGGCTCCCCACACAAAAACAGGGCCAGCAGACGGAGGTTGTGGTTTTCAAAATCAAAAGGTGCGGTTTATTTCTCTATGTACAGTGACAAAAACACAGCAAAGCCAAAAAGAAACAAACAAAATAAATCCTGGTCAGTTTGACCTCTGACTAAACATGCAGGTTTCCTAAACTAACAACTGGGATCAGCCTGGTGCTGTCCTAGTCCCTAAGTCCCTGGTTTAGTAAAAGTCCAAACAAATAGCCACACAGGCTTTGCCTCACCGCACAGGGGTTCACTCTCCCTAGACAGTCCACACAGGTCTGGTTCCAGGCATGAGCTAACATCTAATGAAGCTGGGAGTTCTTATAGAGGCCTAAATGAGCTGACAAGGTTCAGCTGGTCTCCTCATCTCTGTCTGCACGACGCCCCACACTCTCCCTAGAGGTATGAGTCATTCATGAGCCCACTAGCCTCAGCTGGGCTTCATCAACTCCCTAGTTGTATAAGTCGGCATAAAGCCTGAATCTGGGAGAAATATATCTACCCCCCTGGATGCAACCAGGTGACTTTACCTTCCTGCTGTCACAACAAACAGTCTTCATTCAAACCTCCCCCATTGCCTTCTGGTCCAATGATTGTTCACAGGGCTGTCCCTCTCCAGCTTGCTTGTAGAGTATTGTTCTATACACCCATAAGCCAGACCCCCTGCTATGTAGAATTTGCCTAGGGCCAAATTCCTCTGTAGCTTCACTGCACGTGTCAGCATGGTTAACCTTGATTGTAAAAACAGATATTAGGAATAAACCAGGTTGCTCTCCAACATACTCGTCTACCTCAAATTCGATCCGCTAAAAAACCCAGAAAGGGATCTGTTCCCTTCCGTCTAGGTGAATCAGATCAGAGAGCCCATAGAATAGAGTGGGCTGTGTCCATGTCTGCTCTACATATGCATAGTGGACACAGACCTGTCATCCATCCGTCCGCCCATTGTGGCCCACGACCGATTATTAAGTCACTTAAGTGGCCCCCGCTCTTCAAAAGGTTGGGGCAGCCCTGCCTTAAGGAAAAAGAGAAACAATATACATCAAATAATCAATATAAGTCCAAATAAAGTGCAGTGTTCCTTAATTGTGCAAAATTAATCTAATAGTGACCAGATGACAAATCAAATAGTTCATGAAAAAAGTCCATAAAAGTGCAGTGCTCCTTTAAATGTGCAGAAATAGAAGAAATGGCCACTTACCAGACAGAGATGGTGTCTCCATCAAGAGAACAACACACATGATTTATACAATACAGATGTGATCCTTCTATAGGTCCACGTTCGGTGTCTAGAGATGTCACCTCCTCCGGATCCGGATTTAGCCATTAAAAATGAAAATTTCCTATAGTCTAATAGCTATTTAATATACTAATAACATAAGACCAACATAATAAGATACCCCGGGGACCTTTTTGACTTTTTCTGTCTTATCTACCTTCTATCTTTATTTTTTTTCTCTTCTTCTTCTTACCCTTCCCTCTCTTTTATCTTGTCTCTTTAGTTCTTTTTTTGTTGTTTTTTCTTTCTTAGCATATATTGTTATTATATGCAAAAATGGCAGCAGCATTCCTTTTTTTTTTAATGTTTTTTATTTATCAGTATATTTCAGCTTTAGAGCTCCATTGAAACAGTACAAACCTAATGTCTATACAATAAATCCTCATTATATATTACCCCAACATTATACGAAGTCTAGAAATTATGACCCTTCATTTTTTCTTAATAAATTCTTATATTACCTTACATGTTATATATTATTACTATATCTGGTTTGTAATTACTAAATTCAACACTAAGCATATATTTTAGCAAGTCTCCAGATAATGGTCAACATATGTTAAACTCAAATTACTGTTTTTTTTTTTTTCCTTTTGTTGTTGCCTTCTAAAAACATTGGAACTTGATATAAATATCAAATTTGTGTTCTCCTTAACTGCTACTATTAAGACCCCTTTCACACTGAGGCGTTTTTACCGCATTTTTGCAGTAAAAATACCGCTGTAAAAATGCCTGAAATAATCCTGCCCTATCATTCTCAATGTGAAAGCCCTTAGGGGTTTCACACTGAGGCGTTTTGCTGGCTGTGCATTGGAAAAAATCCTGCAAACAGCTTTTTTTGGAGCATCTTTAATATGCATCTTTAATATGCGAAAACGCGGTAAAAACGCCTCAGTATGAAAGGGGCCCTAGGGGGCTAAAAATAGCGCTGTAAAAACGCCTATCTCAATTGAAATTAATGAGTAACACGGTAAAAACGTGGTAAAACGCATAGGCGTTAGCGCTATTTTTACCGCGAACGCGGTAAAAGCACGGTAAAATCGCGGGAAAAAAATCTCAGAATTTTTTGGCGCTTTTTCAACGCCTCAGTGTGAAAGGGGCCTTATAGTGACTATGTTTATTAACAATATATGCTTGTAATTTTAAAAATATAATAAACAATTTTAACAAGGAAAATTTACTATAGTGCAGTATTTAACCACTTAACAACCACCTGCCGACAAATAACGTTGACAAGGTGGTTGCTTAACTCTGGGAGGACGTTATATAACGTCCTCCCAGAATCGCGCTCCCGCGTGCCCCCTGGGGCGCGCACACGGGAAACTCCGTGACCGCCGGGTCCAGAGGACCCGGCGGATCACGAATCGCGGTAAATCGCCGCTGATAGCGGCCGTTTACCACGTGATCGCTCCGTCAAATGACGGAGCAATCACTTGTAAACAGACCGGCGTCATTTGATGACGCCGGTTCCTCCCTCCCCTCTCTGTACCGATCGGTACAGTGTGAGAGGGGAGGGGGAGGGAGCGGGTGGCAGCAGCAGCACTGTGGGCTGGATCTGTGACAATTGCAGTCACAGATCCAGCCATCCATCCATCCCTGCTCAGCCATCCCTGTGCTATACCCTGCCAATACTCTGCAATACACCCTGCCAATACTCTGCAAAATACCCTGCCAATACTCTGCAAAATACCCTGCCA
Organism: Rana muscosa; assembly: GCA_029206835.1. Classification (NCBI taxonomy): domain Eukaryota; kingdom Metazoa; phylum Chordata; class Amphibia; order Anura; family Ranidae; genus Rana; species Rana muscosa. The sequence goes on from CM055117.1 coordinate 18,988,471, forward strand.
ATACCCTGGTGCAATACTCTGCAATACCCTGGTGCAATACTCGGCAATACCCTGGTGCAATACTCGGCAATACCCTGGTGCAATACTCTGCAATACCCTGCGCAATACTCTGCAATACCCTGCAAAATACTCTGCAATACCCTGCAAAATACTCTGCAATACCCTGCGCAATACTCTGCAATACCCTGCGCAATACTCTGCAATACCCTGCGCAATACCCTGCAAAATACTCTGCAATACCCTGCGCAATACCCTGCAAAATACTCTGCAATACCCTGGTGCAATACTCTGCAATACTCTGGTGCAATACTCTGCAATACTCTGGTGCAATACTCTGCAATACCCTGCGCAATACTCTGCAATACCCTGCGCAATACTCTGCAATACCCTGCGCAATATTCTGCAAAATACTCTGCAATACCCTGCACAATACTCTGCAATACCCTGCACAATACTCTGCAATACCCTCCACAATACTCTGCAATACCCTCCACAATACTCTGCAATACCCTCCACAATACTCTGCAATACCCTCCACAATACTCTGCAATACCCTCCACAATACCCTGTGCAATACCCTCCACAATACCCTGTGCAATACCCGTGCAATACCCTGCCATACACCGCAATACCCTGCCATAGTCCGCAATACTCCGCAATGCCCTGCAATACTCCGCAATGCCCAGCAATACTCCGCAATGCCCGGCAATACTCTGCAATAACCACTTCCCGCTAGGGATGAGCTTCGTGTTCGAGTCGAACATACGTTCGACTCGAACATCGGCTGTTCGATCGTTCGACGAAGATCGAACGATTTGGGCCGTTCGCGCCAAATTCGAGTGACGCGAACGGCCCACAATGCACTACGCCATCGCAGTGTCATCCAGGCGCTGTGATTGGCCAAGCATGCACTGTGACCCCGCATGCTTGGCCAATCACAGCGCCGGCAGCGAGGAGAGCAATGATTGGCCACAGGCAGGATGCCTGTGGCCAATTATTGCTGAGGGTGTTTAGTACACGCCCCACACTATAAAAGGCCGCCAGCACGGCGGCCTAGTGTAGTGTGTTCCGGAGCAGGGATAGAGCAGCATAGGCAGGGACAGTGACTTTTATTTCTTTCTTGCTTAACCTGGATTCCTTTAGTTTAGGGAAAGAAAAGGATAGGTAGGGAGAGTGTCAGTGTGTTTTGTGCTTGTGCTATAGTGTGCTTAAAAAAAACATTTTTTCTAGGGACAGAAAACTGTAGGTAGGGAGAGTGTCAGTTTCTTTCACTGTGCAAGTCCTTGTTTCTAGGGACCTGGAAGGACAGTGAGTGAATTCTCCTTGTGCTATATTGTGCTTAAAAAAAACATTTTTTCTAGGGACAGAAAACTGTAGGTAGGGAGAGTGTCAGTTTCTTTCACTGTGCAAGTCCTTGTTTCCAGGGACCTGGAAGGACAGTGAGTGAATTCTCCTTGTGCTATATTGTGCTTAAAAAAACATTTTTTCTAGGGACAGAAAACTGTAGGTAGGGAGAGTGTCAGTTTCTTTCACTGTGCAAGTCCTTGTTTCCAGGGACCTGGAAGGACAGTGAGTGAATTCTCCTTGTGCTATATTGTGCTTAAAAAAAACATTTTTTCTAGGGACAGAAAACTGTAGGTAGGGAGAGTGTCAGTTTCTTTCACTGTGCAAGTCCTTGTTTCCAGGGACCTGGAAGGACAGTGAGTGAATTCTCCTTGTGCTATATTGTGCTTAAAAAAAAACATTTTTTCTAGGGACAGAAAACTGTAGGTAGGGAGAGTGTCAGTTTCTTTCACTGTGCAAGTCCTTGTTTCTAGGGACCTGGAAGGACAGTGAGTGAATTCTCCTTGTGCTATATTGTGCTTAAAAAAAACATTTTTTCTAGGGACAGAAAACTGTAGGTAGGGAGAGTGTCAGTTTCTTTCACTGTGCAAGTCCTTGTTTCCAGGGACCTGGAAGGACAGTGAGTGAATTCTCCTTGTGCTATATTGTGCTTAAAAAAAACATTTTTTCTAGGGACAGAAAACTGTAGGTAGGGAGAGTGTCAGTTTCTTTCACTGTGCAAGTCCTTGTTTCCAGGGACCTGGAAGGACAGTGAGTGAATTCTCCTTGTGCTATATTGTGCTTAAAAAAAACATTTTTTCTAGGGACAGAAAACTGTAGGTAGGGAGAGTGTCAGTTTCTTTCACTGTGCAAGTCCTTGTTTCTAGGGACCTGGAAGGACAGTGAGTGAATTCTCCTTGTGCTATATTGTGCTTAAAAAAAACATTTTTTCTAGGGACAGAAAACTGTAGGTAGGGAGAGTGTCAGTTTCTTTCACTGTGCAAGTCCTTGTTTCCAGGGACCTGGAAGGACAGTGAGTGAATTCTCCTTGTGCTATATTGTGCTTAAAAAAAACATTTTTTCTAGGGACAGAAAACTGTAGGTAGGGAGAGTGTCAGTTTCTTTCACTGTGCAAGTCCTTGTTTCCAGGGACCTGGAAGGACAGTGAGTGAATTCTCCTTGTGCTATATTGTGCTTAAAAAAAAACATTTTTTCTAGGGACAGAAAACTGTAGGTAGGGAGAGTGTCAGTTTCTTTCACTGTGCAAGTCCTTGTTTCTAGGGACTGGGAAGGACAGTGAGTGAATTCTCCTTGTGCTATAGTGTGCTTAAAAAAAACATTTTTTCTAGGGACAGAAAACTGTAGGTAGGGAGAGTGTCAGTTTCTTTCACTGTGCAAGTCCTTGTTTCTAGGGACTGGGAAGGACAGTGAGTGAATTCTCCTTGTGCTATAGTGTGCTTAAAAAAAACATTTTTTCTAGGGACAGAAAACTGTAGGTAGGGAGAGTGTCAATTTCTTTCACTGTGCAAGTCCTTGTTTCTAGGGACCTGGAAGGACAGTGAGTGAATTCTCCTTGTGCTATATTGTGCTTAAAAAAAACATTTTTTCTAGGGACAGAAAACTGTAGGTAGGGAGAGTGTCAGTTTCTTTCACTGTGCAAGTCCTTGTTTCCAGGGACCTGGAAGGACAGTGAGTGAATTCTCCTTGTGCTATATTGTGCTTAAAAAAAACATTTTTTCTAGGGACAGAAAACTGTAGGTAGGGAGAGTGTCAGTTTCTTTCACTGTGCAAGTCCTTGTTTCCAGGGACCTGGAAGGACAGTGAGTGAATTCTCCTTGTGCTATATTGTGCTTAAAAAAAACATTTTTTCTAGGGACAGAAAACTGTAGGTAGGGAGAGTGTCAGTTTCTTTCACTGTGCAAGTCCTTGTTTCTAGGGACTGGGAAGGACAGTGAGTGAATTCTCCTTGTGCTATAGTGTGCTTAAAAAAAACATTTTTTCTAGGGACAGAAAACTGTAGGTAGTGTGAGGGGGTTAGCTCGGCAGCGGGTGTGTGTGACCCCCGAGATGGGCTCCCCACACAAAAACAGGCCCAGCAAACGGAGGTTGTGGTTTTCAAAATCAAAAAGGTGCGGTTTATTTTCTATTTACAGTGACAAAACACAGCAAAGCAAAAGAAACATAAACAAAATAAATCCTGGTCAACTTGACCTCTGACTAAACATACAGGTTTCCTAACTAACAACTGGGATCAGCCTAGTGCTGTCCTAGTCCCTAAGTCCCTGGTTTTAAATGTCCAAGCAAATAGCCACACAGGCTTTGTCTCACCGCACAGGGGTTCACTCTCCCTAGACAGTCCACACAGGTCTGGGTCCAGGCATGAGCTAACATCTAATGAAGCTGGGAGTTCTTATAGAGGCCTAAATGAGCTGACAAGCTTCAGCTGGTCTCATCAACTCCCTGTCTGCACGACGCCCCACACTCTCCCTAGAGGTATGAGTCATCCATGAGCCCACTAGCCTCAGCTGGGCTTATACAACTCTCCACCTAGTTGTATAAGTCGGCGTAAAGCCTGAATCTGGGCGAAATATATCTACCCCCCTGGATGCAACCAGGTGACTTTACCTTCCTACTGTCACATACCCCCCCTCTTGTTTTAACCTCGGGGTTGGAACACCAGCAATCAGGCATTCATGTACTCGAGACAAAGCATCCACATTCCCCATTTGAACGCCAGGGCGATGCTTTACTGTGAAGTTGAATTCCTGGAGGGCCAGGAACCACCTATTCACTCTTCTATTTGTTTCCTTGTTTTGAGCCATCCACTTTAACGGAGCGTGATCCGTAACCATGTCAAAGTGCCTACCTAGCAGGTAGTACCGAAGGGAATCTAGAGCCCACTTCACCGCTAAACACTCCTTTTCAACGGTGGCGTAATTTACCTCATGGGACTTCAACTTCCTGCTGAGGTAAATGACTGGGTGCTCTTCCCCGTTCCAGACCTGGGACAATACTGCTCCTAACCCCACATCTGACGCATCACTTTGTACGACAAAGTCTTTAGAGAAGTCGGGTGAGTACAACACTGGCTGGCTACATAAGGCTTGTTTCAAGAATTGGAATGCTGCCTCAGCCTCGGGGGTCCATTTAATCATGACCGACCCTTTCCCCTTCGTCAGGTTGGTTAGGGGCACAGCCTTAGAAGCAAAGTGGGGAATGAATCGCCGATAATACCCAGCGATTCCCAGAAAGGCTCGTACCTGCTTCTTGCTGTTGGGACGTGGCCAACTCTGGATGGCCTCGACTTTGTTGAGTTGGGGTTTTATTACTCCCCTCCCAATGGTGTACCCAAGATATTTGGCCTCCTCCTGCCCAATGGTACACTTCTTGGGGTTAGCCGTAAACCCCGCTTCCCGAACAGAGTCCAGGACTGCTTGCACTTTTGGCAGATGTGAGGCCCAATCTGTGCTATGGACAATTACGTCATCCAGGTAAGCCGCAGCATACTTCCGATGGGGCCTCAGCATCTGGTCCATTTTCCGCTGGAATGTGGCCGGCGCATTCTGTAACCCGAACGGCATTCTTTTATATTGGAACGCCCCGTCTGGGGTTACAAATGCGGTTTTCTCTTTGGCCGACTTGGCCAGGGGGATTTGCCAATACCCTTTTGTGAGGTCAAGAGTCGTCATGTATCGGGCTGTTCCCAGCCGGTCGATCAACTCATCTATACGTGGCATGGGGTAGGTGTCAAATTTTGTAACTTTGTTCAACTGACGAAAATCGTTACAAAATCGCCAGCTCCCATCCGGTTTAGGCACCAACACAATGGGACTAGACCAATCACTTTGGGACTCCTCTATCACCCCTAAGTTCAGCATTTTCTGTACTTCCTCCCGTATTGCCTCCCGTCGGGCCTCTGGGATCCGATAGGGTTTTAACTTCACCCTTTCACCGGGCGGGGTAATGATGTCATGCTCTACCCCAGATGTTTGTCCCGGCAGCTCAGAGAATACCTCCTTGTTGCGAAGCACAAACTCCTTAACCTCCTGTTGTTGGGGTTGTGACAAGGTGGCTGCTATTCCAACCTCAGGAATCACGCAACCAGTTTGAGCTGGTGACCAAGTGTCTGCGACTAGGGACTCTCTATCCCTCCAGGCTTTCAACAGATTAACGTGATAGATCTGTTCGGGCTTTCGCCTTCCTGGTTGTCTGACCTTGTAATTCACTTCGCTCACTTTTTCCATTATCTCGTAGGGGCCTTGCCATTTGGCAAGGAATTTACTTTCAACCGTAGGGACAAGTACCAGTATCCTATCCCCCGGGGAAAAGGTACGGGTCTTGGCTCCATGGTTGTACACTCTCTGCTGTGCTAACTGCGCTTGGGCCAAATGTTCCTTCACGATGGGCATTACCTGTGCAATTCGGTCTTGCATCAGGGCGACATGCTCAATCACACTCCTGTGGGGAGAACTCTCACTTTCCCAAGTTTCCTTGGCAATATCCAACAGCCCTCTTGGGTGTCTCCCATACAGTAACTCAAAGGGGGAGAATCCCGTAGAGGATTGGGGCACCTCCCTAATAGCAAACATCAGATAAGGAAGTAGACAGTCCCAATCCTTTCCATCTCTATCCACCACTTTCTTCAACATTTGTTTTAGGGTTTTGTTGAATCTTTCAACCAGCCCATCGGTTTGGGGGTGATACACAGATGTACGTAATTGCGTCACTTTGAACAATTTACACAGCTCCTTCATAACCCGGGACATAAAGGGTGTACCTTGGTCCGTAAGCAGTTCTTTACAAATACCCACCCGGCTAAACACAAGAGATAGCTCTTTGGCTATGGTTTTGGCCGAGGTATTTCGGAGAGGGATCGCTTCTGGATAACGGGTGGCATAGTCCATTATAACTAATATGTACTGATGCCCCCTAGCGGACTTGATTATAGGACCTACCAAATCCATGGCGATCCTCTCAAACGGGACCTCAATGATGGGTAGAGGGACCAGCGGGCTACGGAAATGTGGCATCGGGGCCGACCTCTGACACACAGGGCAGGAGGAACAATAATTTTCTATGTCCTTCATCACCCCCGGCCAATAGAATCTCTGTAATACCCTCTCTCGGGTTTTCTCTGTCCCCAGATGACCTCCAAGAATGTGCCCATGGGCCAACTCCAACACCAACTTCCTGTAAGGTTTGGGCACCACAAGCTGCTCAACGGTTTCTTCTGCCCTTTTTGCCACCCGATACAGTAGGTCCTTCTCTACGCTGAAGTATGGGTAAGTGCAGGTATTATCTGGGTTCACTAACTCGCCATCTATTTTCACTACGTTTTCCCGTGCCTTTATTAGGGCGGGGTCTTTCAACTGTTCTGTGGCAAAGTTTTCCCTGTGAACCTCAAGATCAGAAAACTCCACAGACGGTAGGTTTTCGTCTGAGGAGGTGGGCTCCTCTCCAGTTTCTTGAGTCTCCCCTGCCAATACTGATAAGGGAAATTCCGGAGAGTCCTCACCACTCTCAGGGGAGTTCTGGCTATCACATTCCTGGTACATAGGGGCACCAGTGGGGGGCTCAGGATCATCCCACAGTTCCCAGAACTTCGGAAAATCCCTTCCCACAATGGCGTCATGCGGTAACTGAGATACTAAGCCCACTGGATGAGAGAGGGTACCTTTGGGGGTCTCGAAACACACTGTAGTCACTGGATACTCTCGGGTGTCCCCATGCACACAAATAACAGCTACCTTGCTATTCCCAGAGACCTCTGTTTTAACTAACTCAGCCTTTATCAGGGTCACAAGGCTACCTGAATCCAGCAATACCACAACATTTCTACCATTAACACACATTTTGCATAAATGTTTCTCAGTTCCTCGAATGGCAGTGCATGCGACTGTCGCACACAGCGACTGACGTCTGCCCGTCAGAAAGTCACACTGCATGGGTTCCTCCACAACCGGGCAATTGGCTGCAATATGTCCCGCTTGCCGGCAGCGGTAGCAAACGATCCTTCTTGCGGCCTCTTGAGCCGCTGATTTCCCAGGCTGTTCTCGCCAAACTTGGGGTAGAGCTCCCACCCTCTCACTCTCTCCACCCTCACCCCTTGGAATCCTCTTATCCGCCCCTGGGGATGGTCTGGTCTTAGGGTGGAAAGTCCGAGTGTCTCTGGAAGAGGCCGTCAGGTTCTCTGTAGCCAAGTATTTCTCCACACGATCCACAAGACCATCGGCCGTCTCTGGGTCTCCATGGCTTACCCACTTTTGGATGGCAGTAGGAAGAGCTCTCAAAAACCGATCCATTACAACACGTTCCACAATCTTTGGTGCGGACAAAGTCTCTGGCTGTAGCCACTTTCTGCTCAGGTGAATGAGATCATACATTTGAGACCTGGGGGGTTTTCCAAGCTGGAAAGTCCAGTTATGCACACGCTGAGCCCGGACAGCCTGGGTGACACCCAGCCTTGCCAATATTTCAGCTTTTAGCATCACATAGTCTTTTGCTTGGTTAGGCTCTAGGTCATAGTAAGCTTTCTGCGATTCACCAGTTAACAGAGGAGCCACCAGTCCAGCCCACTGCTCCTCAGGCCACTTTTCTCTTTCAGCGGTCCTTTCAAATGTGGTCAAAAATACCTCTGGATCATCCTCTCCAGTCATTTTTGTCAATAAACGACTCACCCCAAAGGACGCGGTATTAGTGGGACGGCTTTCCTCACTGGTCTGCGGACGTTGCTGCATTGCTGCTTCCATCTGTTGTTGTAGTCTCTGCTCTTGCTTCTGTAACAGGTCTATGAAGCGGGCCTCAGATTGCTGCTGGGCTTGTTGCTGAGCCTCCAGACTCTGTTGCAAAGTTGCATTTGTCTGCTGCTGGGCTGCAAGGCTCTGTTGATGAGCTTGCTGCTGGGCTGCAAGGCTCTGTTGATGAGCTTGCTGCTGGGCTGTGAAGTTCTGTTGTTGAGCTGCAAGGCTCTTTTGCAAACCTGCATTTGTCTGCTGTTGATTGGCATTTGCTAGAGCCAGCTGCTTCAGTATCTCCTCCATGCTGGCTTAAAAAAAAACTGCCACTGGTTCTCCACCAACTGTGAGGGGGTTAGCTCGGCAGCGGGTGTGTGTGACCCCCGAGATGGGCTCCCCACACAAAAACAGGCCCAGCAAACGGAGGTTGTGGTTTTCAAAATCAAAAAAGGTGCAGTTTATTTTCTATTTACAGTGACAAAACACAGCAAAGCAAAAGAAACATAAACAAAATAAATCCTGGTCAACTTGACCTCTGACTAAACATACAGGTTTCCTAACTAACAACTGGGATCAGCCTAGTGCTGTCCTAGTCCCTAAGTCCCTGGTTTTAAATGTCCAAGCAAATAGCCACACAGGCTTTGTCTCACCGCACAGGGGTTCACTCTCCCTAGACAGTCCACACAGGTCTGGGTCCAGGCATGAGCTAACATCTAATGAAGCTGGGAGTTCTTATAGAGGCCTAAATGAGCTGACAAGCTTCAGCTGGTCTCATCAACTCCCTGTCTGCACGACGCCCCACACTCTCCCTAGAGGTATGAGTCATCCATGAGCCCACTAGACTCAGCTGGGCTTATACAACTCTCCACCTAGTTGTATAAGTCGGCGTAAAGCCTGAATCTGGGCGAAATATATCTACCCCCCTGGATGCAACCAGGTGACTTTACCTTCCTGCTGTCACAGTAGGGAGAGTGTCAGTTTCTTTCACTGTGCAAGTCCTTGTTTCTAGGGACTGGGAAGGACAGTGAGTGAATTCTCCTTGTGCTATAGTGTGCTTAAAAAAAACATTTTTTCTAGGGACAGAAAACTGTAGGTAGGGAGAGTGTCAGTTTCTTTCACTGTGCAAGTCCTTGTTTCTAGGGACCTGGAAGGACAGTGAGTGAATTCTCCTTGTGCTATATTGTGCTTAAAAAAAACATTTTTTCTAGGGACAGAAAACTGTAGGTAGGGAGAGTGTCAGTTTCTTTCACTGTGCAAGTCCTTGTTTCTAGGGACTGGGAAGGACAGTGAGTGAATTCTCCTTGTGCTATAGTGTGCTTAAAAAAAACATTTTTTCTAAGGACAGAAAACTGTAGGTAGGGAGAGTGTCAGTTTCTTTCACTGTGCAAGTCCTTGTTTCTAGGGACTGGGAAGGACAGTGAGTGAATTCTCCTTGTGCTATAGTGTGCTTAAAAAAAACATTTTTTCTAGGGACAGAAAACTGTAGGTAGGGAGAGTGTCAGTTTCTTTCACTGTGCAAGTCCTTGTTTCTAGGGACCTGGAAGGACAGTGAGTGAATTCTCCTTGTGCTATATTGTGCTTAAAAAAAACATTTTTTCTAGGGACAGAAAACTGTAGGTAGGGATAGTGTCAGTTTCTTTCACTGTGCAAGTCCTTGTTTCCAGGGACCTGGAAGGACAGTGAGTGAATTCTCCTTGTGCTATATTGTGCTTAAAAAAAACATTTTTTCTAGGGACAGAAAACTGTAGGTAGGGAGAGTGTCAGTTTCTTTCACTGTGCAAGTCCTTGTTTCCAGGGACCTGGAAGGACAGTGAGTGAATTCTCCTTGTGCTATATTGTGCTTAAAAAAAACATTTTTTCTAGGGACAGAAAACTGTAGGTAGGGAGAGTGTCAGTTTCTTTCACTGTGCAAGTCCTTGTTTCTAGGGACTGGGAAGGACAGTGAGTGAATTCTCCTTGTGCTATAGTGTGCTTAAAAAAAACATTTTTTCTAGGGACAGAAAACTGTAGGTAGGGAGAGTGTCAGTTTCTTTCACTGTGCAAGTCCTTGTTTCTAGGGACTGGGAAGGACAGTGAGTGAATTCTCCTTGTGCTATAGTGTGCTTAAAAAAAACATTTTTTCTAGGGACAGAAAACTGTAGGTAGGGAGAGTGTCAGTTTCTTTCACTGTGCAAGTCCTTGTTTCTAGGGACCTGGAAGGACAGTGAGTGAATTCTCCTTGTGCTATATTGTGCTTAAAAAAAACATTTTTTCTAGGGACAGAAAACTGTAGGTAGGGAGAGTGTCAGTTTCTTTCACTGTGCAAGTCCTTGTTTCTAGGGACTGGGAAGGACAGTGAGTGAATTCTCCTTGTGCTATAGTGTGCTTAAAAAAAACATTTTTTCTAGGGACAGAAAACTGTAGGTAGGGAGAGTGTCAGTTTCTTTCACTGTGCAAGTCCTTGTTTCTAGGGACCTGGAAGGACAGTGAGTGAATTCTCCTTGTGCTATATTGTGCTTAAAAAAAACATTTTTTCTAGGGACAGAAAACTGTAGGTAGGGAGAGTGTCAGTTTCTTTCACTGTGCAAGTCCTTGTTTCTAGGGACTGGGAAGGACAGTGAGTGAATTCTCCTTGTGCTATAGTGTGCTTAAAAAAAACATTTTTTCTAGGGACAGAAAACTGTAGGTAGGGAGAGTGTCAGTTTCTTTCACTGTGCAAGTCCTTGTTTCTAGGGACTGGGAAGGACAGTGAGTGAATTCTCCTTGTGCTATAGTGTGCTTAAAAAAAACATTTTTTCTAGGGACAGAAAACTGTAGGTAGGGAGAGTGTCAGTTTCTTTCACTGTGCAAGTCCTTGTTTCTAGGGACCTGGAAGGACAGTGAGTGAATTCTCCTTGTGCTATATTGTGCTTAAAAAAAACATTTTTTCTAGGGACAGAAAACTGTAGGTAGGGATAGTGTCAGTTTCTTTCACTGTGCAAGTCCTTGTTTCCAGGGACCTGGAAGGACAGTGAGTGAATTCTCCTTGTGCTATATTGTGCTTAAAAAAAACATTTTTTCTAGGGACAGAAAACTGTAGGTAGGGAGAGTGTCAGTTTCTTTCACTGTGCAAGTCCTTGTTTCCAGGGACCTGGAAGGACAGTGAGTGAATTCTCCTTGTGCTATATTGTGCTTAAAAAAAACATTTTTTCTAGGGACAGAAAACTGTAGGTAGGGAGAGTGTCAGTTTCTTTCACTGTGCAAGTCCTTGTTTCTAGGGACTGGGAAGGACAGTGAGTGAATTCTCCTTGTGCTATAGTGTGCTTAAAAAAAACATTTTTTCTAGGGACAGAAAACTGTAGGTAGGGAGAGTGTCAGTTTCTTTCACTGTGCAAGTCCTTGTTTCTAGGGACTGGGAAGGACAGTGAGTGAATTCTCCTTGTGCTATAGTGTGCTTAAAAAAAACATTTTTTCTAGGGACAGAAAACTGTAGGTAGGGAGAGTGTCAGTTTCTTTCACTGTGCAAGTCCTTGTTTCTAGGGACCTGGAAGGACAGTGAGTGAATTCTCCTTGTGCTATATTGTGCTTAAAAAAAACATTTTTTCTAGGGACAGAAAACTGTAGGTAGGGAGAGTGTCAGTTTCTTTCACTGTGCAAGTCCTTGTTTCTAGGGACTGGGAAGGACAGTGAGTGAATTCTCCTTGTGCTATAGTGTGCTTAAAAAAAACATTTTTTCTAGGGACAGAAAACTGTAGGTAGGGAGAGTGTCAGTTTCTTTCACTGTGCAAGTCCTTGTTTCCAGGGACCTGGAAGGACAGTGAGTGAATTCTCCTTGTGCTATATTGTGCTTAAAAAAAACATTTTTTCTAGGGACAGAAAACTGTAGGTAGGGAGAGTGTCAGTTTCTTTCACTGTGCAAGTCCTTGTTTCCAGGGACCTGGAAGGACAGTGAGTGAATTCTCCTTGTGCTATATTGTGCTTAAAAAAAACATTTTTTCTAGGGACAGAAAACTGTAGGTAGGGAGAGTGTCAGTTTCTTTCACTGTGCAAGTCCTTGTTTCCAGGGACCTGGAAGGACAGTGAGTGAATTCTCCTTGTGCTATATTGTGCTTAAAAAAAACATTTTTTCTAGGGACAGAAAACTGTAGGTAGGGAGAGTGTCAGTTTCTTTCACTGTGCAAGTCCTTGTTTCTAGGGACTGGGAAGGACAGTGAGTGAATTCTCCTTGTGCTATATTGTGCTTAAAAAAAAACATTTTTTCTAGGGACAGAAAACTGTAGGTAGGGAGAGTGTCAGTTTCTTTCACTGTGCAAGTCCTTGTTTCCAGGGACCTGGAAGGACAGTGAGTGAATTCTCCTTGTGCTATATTGTGCTTAAAAAAAACATTTTTTCTAGGGACAGAAAACTGTAGGTAGGGAGAGTGTCAGTTTCTTTCACTGTGCAAGTCCTTGTTTCAAGGGACAGAGAAGGACACCTGAAGGTAGCCCTTATTGCTTTTTTCCCATCTCCCTGCAGGCCATCTATTAGAATGTCTGGAAGGCAAACAAGGAGAGGCAGACAGTCAGGAGGCAATAAAAGAGGGCAAGCAGGCTCTGTGTCTGGGGGCAACAGTGCTGGTCGTGGACGCGGTGCATTGTCATCAGCACATGGCCATGGGACACGCTTGTCCTTCTTTTCCGCAGCTGGACATGTTGAGCCACATCATGCCGAAGACTTGGTAGAGTGGATGACCAAGCCCTCCTCCTCCTCCTCATCCTCTCTCACCCAGGCTCAGGGTACTGGCAAAGCAGCTGCCAAAGCGTCCTCTTCCCTGGTATCAATGTCAGACTCATCATCAGTCACTCCTTCCCTAGACCCACCATGTCCTCCTCCTGAGGAGTCCCCCGAACTGTTTGAGTACAGTGTTGGGTACATGCTCCAGGAGGATGCCCAGCGTTTCGAAGGGTCTGATGATGAAACCCAGCTACAGGAAGGCAGTAGGGTGAGAGCAGACAGAGGGGATGCTCAAGAAGGACACCAATCTGGCAGTCATGTTCCAGCAGCTGCAGCATACTGCCAGATTGGCTCCAGTGATGAGGAGGGAGGGGATGATGAGGTCACTGACTCCACGTGGGTGCCTAATAGGAGAGAGGAGGAGGAGGATGAGGAGGAGGCACATCTCCAACGAGACAGGATGCCCTTTGGTGGCCAGCGTAAGGGCAGTACACCGACGGAATCACACCGCAGAGCTCCGCCTGTGCAGGGCGCTGCCTCTGCCCGTCATTCAAAAAGTTCCTTGGTGTGGGCCTTTTTTGAGGCTAGTGCATCAGATCGCACAGCTGCTGTTTGCAACATATGTCTCAAGCGTATATCGCGTGGCCAAAACATCAGCCGCTTGGGTACCACATGCCTGACCAGACATATGTTGACCTGCCATGCAGCTCGTTGGCAAGCCTACCTCAAAGACCCACACCAAAGAACAAAGCGGACCTCTCCTTGCACCGCATCAGCTGGGATCTCCAACCCCACTATAACTTCAGTCCTCTCTGAAACATGCACTGAGAGGAATGAAGGTGTAGAATTAGGTGTCTCACAGCCAAGTACTTGCGGCCACTCTGCTAGCAGTACACCGACGTCCGATTCTAGCAGGCAAATTTCCCTGCCCCAGCTGCTGGACCGTCGAAAGAAGTTCACTCCCAGCCATCCACATGCCCAGCGGTTGAATGCTAGCTTGGCTAAATTGCTAGCGCTTCAACTGCTGCCTTTTCAGTTGGTAGACTCGGCCCCCTTCCGTGAGTTTGTGCAATGTGCGGTTCCTCAGTGGCAGGTTCCCAAACGCCACTTTTTCTCACGGAAGGCTATTCCGGCTCTCTACCGGCATGTGGAAGGCAATGTCTTGGCCTCGCTGGACAGGGCGGTCAGCGGTAAGGTGCATATTACCGCTGACTCATGGTCCAGCAGGCATGGACAGGGACGTTACCTTTCTTTCACGGCCCATTGGGTCACTCTTTTGGCAGCTGGGAAGGATGCAGGACAAGGTGCAGTAGTGTTGGAGGTTGTCCCACCGCCACGCCTCCAAAATGCTACTACTGGTTGTGACACACCTCTCTCCTCCACCCCCTCCTCTTCTTCTTCCTCCATGGCCTCTTCCTGTGGTTTGTCCTATGAACCAGCGGTGCTCCGTAGCCGTTCACGGGGCTACGCAAGTACGCAGGCAAAAAGATGCCATGCCGTGCTTGCGCTGGTGTGTTTGGGGGACAGAAGCCACACTGGGGCAGAGGTCCTGTCTGCTCTGCAGGGCCAGGCCGAGAGGTGGTTGACGCCACGCCAGCTTAAGCCAGGAATGGTGGTTTGCGACAATGGCACCAACCTCCTCTCCGCCCTCCGACAGGGACAACTGACCCATGTGCCCTGTGTGGCTCACGTCCTTAACCTGGTGGTGCAGCGGTTCTTGGGCAGGTACCCGGGCTTACAGGATGTCCTGAGGCAGGCCAGGAAAGTCTGTGTGCATTTCCGCAGATCTTATAATGCCAGTGCTCGCCTGGCTGAGCTGCAAAAGGAGTTGAACCTGCCCAAGAACCGCCTTATATGTGACATGCCCACCAGGTGGAACTCAACGTTGGCCATGCTGCAGCGGCTGCACACGCAGCAGAGGGCCATCAATGAGTACCTGTGCGACTACGGCACCAGGACAGGGTCAGGGGAGCTTGGTTTTTTTTCTCCACGCCAGTGGGGCATGATCAGGGATGCATGCACTGTCCTGGCACCATTTGAGGAGGCCACGAGGATGGTGAGCAGTGACAGTGCATGCATCAGTGACACTGTACCTCTTGTCCACCTGTTGGAGCACACGCTGCGTGGAATAATGGACAGGGCACTTGAGGCAGAACAGAGGCAGGAAGAGGAGGACTTCCTTGCCTCTCAAGGCCCCCTTTACCCAGACAGTGTTCCTTCTGTCCCACCCATCGCACAGGAAGAGGAAGAGGAGGAGGAGGAGGAGGAGGAGGATTGTGTCAGCATGGAGGTGGAGGCTGGCACTCAGCATCATCAGCAGCAGTCTTTTAGGGATGATTTACAGTCCCAAGAAACCAGTGGACTTGTACGTGGCTGGGAGGAGGTGACTGCGGATCATGTCGTCCTTAGTGACCCAGAGGACTCCGGAGCGAATGCCTCAGCAAACCTACGCTGCATGGCCTCCCTGATCCTGCAAAGTCTGCGGAAGGATCCTCGTATTCTTCGGATCAAGGAGAGGGACCATTACTGGCTGGCCACTCTCCTTGATCCACGGTACAAGGGTAAGGTTGCGGACCTTATGTTACCGTCGCAGAGGGAGCAGAGGATGAGACAACTCCGGGAGGCCTTGCAGAAAGGTCTGTGCAACGCGTTCCCAGAGACTGGGAGGTTACAAACTCCTGGTCCAGGACAACGAGTTGCTGAGGCTTCGGCCAGTCAAAGAAGGAGCGGTGGGGAAGGTGGCCGTCTGACCGATGCGTTCAGACAATTCTTTAGTCCGCAGCCCCAAAGTATGATTGGTTCCAGCAACCATCGCCAGCGTCTGATAAACATGGTGCAGGAATATCTAGGGGCAAGGTCAGACTTGGACACCTTCCCCACCGAAAATCCTCTGGCTTACTGGGTCTTGAGGATGGATCACTGGCCAGAGCTTGCACAGTATGCAATTGAGCTACTGGCCTGTCCTGCATCCAGCGTTCTTTCGGAACGCACATTCAGTGCTGCTGGAGGATTTGTCACGGATCACAGGGTGCGCCTGTCCACCGACTCGGTTGATCGACTGACTTTCATCAAGATGAACCAGTCTTGGATCACCACCAGCTACCACACACCTGATGCTGATATAACAGACTAATTGATTTTAACATGTCACGTCCCTTCAAGACTGATGCTGATGCTGAGTGCCTGTGCTGTTATGTTGACTGGCTATCCTCCTCCTCCAAGTCCTCAATGATACGATTGATGATGATAGCTTGGAAGATCATTTTTGTTTATGGGTGCCGCCACCAGTGGCTAAGGCCCAATTTTTCAGCCCCTGTTTTACAGGGGCGTGTACTTACAATTTTTTTAGCAATAATTTGCCATAGGGCTCATTGCTGTGCTCCAAGTACAGTATCTGTGAGGGGTTGTAGTGTTGTGCCACCAGTGCCTAAGGCCCAATTTTTCAGCCCCTGTTTAACAGGGGCGTGTCATTACAATTTTTGAAGCAATACTTTGCAACAGGGCTCATTGCTGTGCTCCAAGTACAGTATCTGTGAGGGGTTGTAGTGTTGTGCCACCAGTGCCTAAGGCCCAATTTTTCAGCCCCTGTTCAACAGGGGCATGCAATTACAATTCTTGATGTAATAATTCACAGCAGGGCCCATTCCTGCACCCACCAAGAGTAAGTCTGAGGGCTTACAGTGTTGTGGCAACGCCACCACCACCACCACCACGAAAGGCCCAATTTTTCAGCCACTGTTCAAAAGGGGCATGTAATTACAATTCTTGATCTAATAATTCACAGCAGGGCCCATTCCTGCACCCACCAAGAGTAACTCTGAGGGCTTACAGTGTTGTGGCAACACCACCACCACCACCACCACCACGAAAAGCCCAATTTTTCAGCCCCTGTTCAACAGGGGCATGCAATTACAATTCTTGATCTAATAATTCACAGCAGGGCCCATTGCTGCACCCACCAAGAGTAACTGTCAGGGCTTACAGTGTTGTGGCACCAGCACCACCATCAAAGCCCCAATTTTTACTACCACTGTTCAACAATTATATGTAATTAAAATTCCTGATATAATAGTTGACAGCAGGGCGTTCCAGCACCAACCAAGAGTAACTGTGAGTGCTTACAGTGTTGTGCCAACACCAACAACTAAGGGGCCTATTTCTGCAGAGTATATACGGCAGGTCCCTACTTTCAAACATCCAACTTACAAACGACTCCTACTTGCAAACGAAAGAAGACAACAGGAAGTGAGAGGAAATCTACCCCTAGGAAGGAAAATTCTCTCCTGTAAGAATAAATATGGGAGAAAGGTGTCTCCTCTGTACTGATGCTTTATCAGCAATCCTTGTTTCAAGAAAAACACCACATTTCAAAAACAGTTGTCATTGGGACGGAAAGTGAGGTGAAATGTTCTGAACAGGGGCACAGACAGCAAAACAAATGTTACAGGGGTGATAACCCTTACCTATGTTTCCCAAAAAGTTTAAAAATAGATTTTTGGGCTGGAGCTACACTTCAACAATGTACCTGTTCAAAATTACAAACAGATTCTACATAAGAACAAACCTACAGTTCCTGTCTTGTATGCACCGCCTGTATACGGCTGTTCAGAGTATATAGGGCCTTTTTTATTTTATGTGCGGGGTTCCCCTTAATATCCATACAAGACCCAAAGGGGCTGGTAATGGGCTGGGGTAGGGGGGGGGGGGTCATGGGGTAGCTATGCCATTTTTCTTAAAGATTTTCATCCATATTACCGGGACCAGACATTACATTAAAGCCGCAAGAAGTTTTAAATGGCTTTTTTTTCCTTTAGAAGTGTCATTTTGTGCAGGGACAGTTCTAAACACGGGAAACACGTGGCACTTCACAGGCATACTTTAGACACCCCCCAGGTACGATATTTAAAGGAATATTTGACTTTTTTTTTTCACTTTATGCATCATTAAAATGACTGCTCCCGAAAAACGACCGTTTTTAAAACTTCTTTTTGCATTGATACATGTCCCCTGGTGCAGAACCCGGGTTCCCAAACCCTTTTTAGGACAATAACATGCATAATAGTTGTTATAATTAGCACTTTAGAATTCGAACGTTCGCATCCATTGTATTTAATAGGGTTCTAATGTTCGTACGAACTTTCGGTCCGTTCGCGGGTTCTGGTGCGAACCGAACCCGGGGGTGTTCGGCTCATCACTACTTCCCGCCCTCCGGCCGTCATATGACGTCCTTGACTTTGTGCGGGGATATCTGAATGATGGGAGCAGCTACAGGCATCATTCAGATATTAGCTTTTTCAGCCGGCGATTCGCTACACCATAAGAACAATCATAGCGGCTGTTCCGCCGCTTGATCATTCTTACGGGAGGCGAGAGGGGATGTCCCCCCCCCCGCCGCCCTCCGGTGCTTCTACCGACTCACCGCTACGATCAAAGCCAGGATTGTTGGTTTTTTTTTTGTATTTTTTTCAGGCTTCCCAGCCTAGAGGTGAGATGTGGGGTCTTATTGACACCCCCCCCCCAATATCTCACTGTAAAGAGGACCTGTCATGCCATATTCCTATTACAAGGGATGTTTACGTTCCTTGTAACAGGTATAAAAGTGATCAAAAAAATGTTTAGGGCGGAAAAACATGTCAAACTAAAATAAATAAAGTAAAATGAAGAATAATTTTTTTTTTTTTTTTTAAAGCGCCCCTGTCCCCGTGAGCTCGCATACAGAAGCGAACGCATACGTAAGTCCCGCCCACATATGAAAACGGTTTTCAAACCACACATGTGAGGTATCTCTGCGAACGTTAGAGCGAGAGCAATCATTTTGGCCCTAGACCTCCTCTGTAACTCAAAACATGTAACCAGTAAGGGTTCTATGTAATTTTCTAGCAAACAAATGATGATTTTTACATGTAGGAGAGAAATGTCAGAATTGGCCTGGGTGCTCCAGAACGCCTGAAGGTGCTCCCTGCATGTCGGGCCTCTGTATGTGGCCACGCTGTGTAAAAGTCTCACACATGTGGTATCGCCATACTCGGGAGTAATAGCAGAATGTGTTTTGGGGTGTAATTTGTGGAATGCATATGCTGTGTGTGAGAAATAACCTGCTAATATGACAATTTTGTGAAAAAAAAAAAGAGAAAAAAAAAATCTTGATTTTGCAAAGAATTGTGGGAAAAAATGACAACTTCAAAAAACTCACAATGCCTCTTTCTGAATACCTTGGAATGTCTTCTTTCCAAAAAGGGGTCATTTGGGGGGTATTTGTACTTTTCTGGCATGTTAGGGTCTCAAGAATTGAGATAGGCCGTCAGTACTTCAGGTGTGATCAATTTTCAGATATTGGCACCATAGCTTGTGGACTCTATAACTTTCACAAAGACCAAATAATATACACCAATTTGTACTTATTTTTACCAAAGATATGTAGCAGTATAAATTTTGGCCAAAATTTATGAAGAAAAAATAGTAATTTGCAAAATTTTATAACAGAAACGAAAAAAAAATCATTTTTTTACAAAATTTTCAGTCTTTTTTCTCTTATAGCGCAAAAAATAAAAAACCCAACAGTGATTAAATACCACCAAAAGAAAGCTCTATTTGTGTGAAAAAAAGGACAAAAATTTCATATGGGTACAGTGTTGTATGACTGAGTAATTGTCATTCAAAATGTGAGAGCACCGAAAGCTGAAAATTGGTCTGGTTATTAAGGGGGTTTAAGTGCCCAGTGGTCAAGTGGTTAATAAACATTCAGTGAAATAGTGAAGGAAATCTTCTTCTGGCTACTTTCTTTCAAATTCTTTATTTATATAAAGGGTGGTAGAGAAAACATTTTTACATCGCAATCCAACATTTACAAATACATTCTTTTTATGCTTCATTGCATTTTATGGTGTCTTAGTATTCCTCAGTCTTTATAAGAGTAAGGCCCCTTTCACACTGGGGCGTTTTTCATGCGGTTTAGCGCTAATAATAGCGCTGTTATACCGCATGAAAAAATCCTGCCCTGTGCCTTCAATGTGAAAGCCCGAAGGCTTTCACACTGAAGCGGTGCGCTAGCAGGACCGCTCCAAAAGTCCTGCTAGCCGCTTCTTTACAGCGGTAAAGGAGCGGTGTGTTCACCGCTCCTTTACCGCGGTCTCCCATTGAAATCAATGGAACAGCGCGGTAATACCGCCCGCAAACCGCAGCAATAGCCGCGGTTTGCGGGCGGTATTAACCCTTTTTCGGCAGCTAGCGGGGGTTAAATTAACCCCCCTAGCGACCGCATACCGCGGTAATAACGACGGTATAGCAGCGCTGAAAATCGCGCTGCTATACCGCCACCGCTCCTGCCCGCCCCAGTGTGAAAGGGGTCTAAAGCTACTTTCAATCAGCAAAACTGGTTCTATATGATTACAGTATATACAATACATCAAGTACAAAACATTATGTGACAGTTCTTTAGAAAGGCGGGGAAACAAATGGTACACACTTCAAGTAGATTAGCCCAGAGAGGAGCAGACACTTTGGAGTTGATTTACTAAAGGCAAATAGACTGTGCAGTTGCTCCAGAGCTTAGTAAATAAGCAGAAGCCCTGCTGACTCCCAACATCCAATCATGTCCAAGCAAAAATATATATATTTTTTTTTTTCCTTCCATGTGATTGGGTACTCTTTGCAAAGTGAAACGTTACCTCATTTACGAAGCTCTGGAGCAATTGCACTTGCAGAGTGTACAGTCTATTTACCTTTAGTAAATCAACCCCTGTAAGCCTACCAAAAATAAAGTACGACTGTAAATGCAAAGGGATCAGGAGATGTTGGCGGGGGACCAATGTACTTCATCCAATTTTAAAGAAAGATAAGAGTTGGCAAGAGAGAAAGGCAGAAAGACAGAGGGGGAGAAATAAATAAAAAAAAAGGGGGGGGGGAGTAGAAATGATAATAATGGTCTTCTCCCTGGACCTCTCAATTAGAGCTGGAGTCATGGAGCTCCTTGTACTTGTCAGAGAAAATGAATTGGGTCCAGTAATACCAAGTCTTGTGAATCCGAGCCTCTTGTGTCCTCACACAGGCCGTAAGCTCCTCCATATTATAATATAATAATTTATTATAATAATAACATTATCTGAATTATTCCAATGACTCACTGTAGGAGGTGAGGCCAGGGCTGGACTGGGACAAAAATTTGGCCCTGGACTTCATCCAGACCGGCCCACTTTATTTTTGCAAACACACACGAAAAACAGTATATAAACTATACGGAATTGGCAGTACATTAATTCCTCAGTGATCATGACCAGCAGTGGCAGTACATTCATTCTTTTATCAGTGACCATGACCAGCAGTGGCAGTACATTCATTCATCAGTGACCATGACCAGCAGTGGCAGTACATTCATTCATTCATCAGTGACCATGACCAGCAGTGGCAGTACATTCATTTATCAGTGACCATGACCAGCAGTGGCAGTAAATTCATTCATCAGTGACCATGACCAGCAGTGGCAGTACATTAATTCATCAGTAACCATGACCAGCAGTGGCAGTACATTCATTCATAAGTGACCATGACCAGTAAATTCATTCATTAGTGACCGTGACCAGTAAATTTATTCATTAGTAACCGTGACCTGTAAATTCATTCATCAGTGACCTGTAAATTCATTAATTTGTGACCGTGACCAGTGCAGGACATTATTACATCAGTTACTATGACCAGTGTGGCAGTACATTTACCCCCTACCCCCGCCATGCTGCATATTAGAAAAAATCAGACAGACAGTCACAGTTCATAATCTTCATACTGCCGTCAGATGGCTGCATTCCTTATGGCATCAGCCTAATTTAGCTTAGTGGTTTCTTACTTGTGAATGCGATACTAGGTAGTTACACACTGACTGTTGTGTTCTGCTGTCTGAAGTCTCCTCCTGGTTGCACAGCAGCTCTCCTCCGCTCCTCCCATGATAATCCCCTCCCACCTCTGGCCGTGAGAGGCGTCACGCCGCTGGGATGGGGCTGTAAACATACAGTAGGAGGAGGGAAGTGTCGTGCCGCAGCGATGATGGCTATTGGCTGGCGCCGCCACCGCCGGGTGCAGGAGCATTCGCGCAAGTGACACATCCACACAGACAGATTTAGAGAGACTTAGTGACACTGACAGTAACAGCCAGCCCACTGAGCCGATCGGCCCACTGGGAAACTCCCGATAGTCCCGATGGCCAGTCCATCCCTGGGTGAGGCAGATTTCCGAAGGACTGGGATGCAAGCCCTGGTTGGATTGATGTGGAGTCCTGTTAGATAATTACGGTACTTCCATTCGTATAGCGGAGAAGTAATAGGCAGGCAGGCAGTTGGGTGATATTCTAGTGCCAAACTAGTCAGATCCTGAATAAAAAGCACGGACACTGTCAGAAGGGCCGGATCCATGGACATAACCAGAAAATATGAATTATTGTACCCCCAGATGTCCTTCACCACCAGCATGTGGGGTCTGTGTCTGGAAAGTGGGAGGAGATATTTAAATACTGGAAAATGGAGATACAGAACTCAGCACAACTGTGCATAAAATGCTTAAATTACTACATAAAAAGTTTTAAAACATTGCAAATTGTGAAGGAACCTAATAAAAGAATATAGATGACTCAGTATTACCAAATAACAAAAACATTAATAAATAAAAAATATACTATAAAAACAATTAACCACCTGAGACCTGGGCCATGTTATAATGACGGCCTCAAGGTGGCTCTATAAATCCGGGAGGCCGTCATTATACGGCCTCGGCTATTACGGCCACTGGGGGTGCGCGTGCGCGCCCAGCGCATCGCTGAGATGCCGATGCGCGTGCCCGGCGCATCGCTGAGATGCCCATGCGCGTGCCTGGTGGCCGCGATGTCCGCCAGGTACCCGCGATCGGCGTGTATACAGACAAGGATGTGGATCTCTGTGTGTAAACACAGAGATCCACGTCCTGTCAGGGAGAGGGGACCGATGCTGTGTCCCTTCTACATAGGGACACAGATCGGTCACCTCCCCCAGTCAGTCCCCTCCCCCACACAGTAGTAATCACTCCCAGGTTACACATTTAACCCCTTCCTCGCCCCCTTGTGGTAACCCCTTCCCTGCCAGTGTCATTTTTACAGTAACCAGTGCATTTTTATAGCACTGGTCGCTGTAAAAATGACAATGGTCCCAAAATGGTGTCAAAGGTGTCCGATGTGTCCGCCATAATGTCACAGTCACAATAAAAATCGCTGATCGCCGCCATTACTAGTTGTGAGGGGGTTAGCTCGGCAGCGGGTGTGTGTGACCCCCGGGATGGGCTCCCCACACAAAAACAGGCCCAGCAAACGGAGGTTGTGGTTTTCAAAATCAAAAAGGTGCGGTTTATTTTCTATTTACAGTGACAAAACACAGCAAAGCAAAAGAAACATAAATAAAATAAATCCTGGTCAACTTGACCTCTGACTAAACATACAGGTTTCCTAACTAACAACTGGGATCAGCCTAGTGCTGTCCTAGTCCCTAAGTCCCTGGTTTTAAATGTCCAAGCAAATAGCCACACAGGCTTTGTCTCACCGCACAGGGGTTCACTCTCCCTAGACAGTCCACACAGGTCTGGGTCCAGGCATGAGCTAACACCTAATGAAGCTGGGAGTTCTTATAGAGGCCTAAATGAGCTGACAAGCTTCAGCTGGTCTCATCAACTCCCTGTCTGCACGACGCCCCACACTCTCCCTAGAGGTATGAGTCATCCATGAGCCCACTAGCCTCAGCTGGGCTTATACAACTCTCCACCTAGTTGTATAAGTCGGCGTAAAGCCTGAATCTGGGCGAAATATATCTACCCCCCTGGATGCAACCAGGTGACTTTACCTTCCTGCTGTCACATACCCCCCCTCTTGTTTTAACCTCGGGGTTGGAACACCAGCAATCAGGCATTCATGTACTCGAGACAAAGCATCCACATTCCCCATTTGAACGCCAGGGCGATGCTTTACTGTGAAGTTGAATTCCTGGAGGGCCAGGAACCACCTATTCACTCTTCTATTTGTTTCCTTGTTTTGAGCCATCCACTTTAACGGAGCGTGATCTGTAACCATGTCAAAGTGCCTACCTAGCAGGTAGTACCGAAGGGAATCTAGAGCCCACTTCACCGCTAAACACTCCTTTTCAACGGTGGCGTAATTTACCTCATGGGACTTCAACTTCCTGCTGAGGTAAATGACTGGGTGCTCTTCCCCGTTCCAGACCTGGGACAATACTGCTCCTAACCCCACATCTGACGCATCACTTTGTACGACAAAGTCTTTAGAGAAGTCGGGTGAGTACAACACTGGCTGGCTACATAAGGCTTGTTTCAAGAATTGGAATGCTGCCTCAGCCTCGGGGGTCCATTTAATCATGACCGACCCTTTCCCCTTCGTCAGGTTGGTTAGGGGCACAGCCTTAGAAGCAAAGTGGGGAATGAATCGCCGATAATACCCAGCGATTCCCAGAAAGGCTCGTACCTGCTTCTTGCTGTTGGGACGTGGCCAACTCTGGATGGCCTCGACTTTGTTGAGTTGGGGTTTTATTACTCCCCTCCCAATGGTGTACCCAAGATATTTGGCCTCCTCCTGCCCAATGGTACACTTCTTGGGGTTAGCCGTAAACCCCGCTTCCCGAACAGAGTCCAGGACTGCTTGCACTTTTGGCAGATGTGAGGCCCAATCTGTGCTATGGACAATTACGTCATCCAGGTAAGCCGCAGCATACTTCCGATGGGGCCTCAGCATCTGGTCCATTTTCCGCTGGAATGTGGCCGGCGCATTCTGTAACCCGAACGGCATTCTTTTATATTGGAACGCCCCGTCTGGGGTTACAAATGCGGTTTTCTCTTTGGCCGACTTGGCCAGGGGGATTTGCCAATACCCTTTTGTGAGGTCAAGAGTCGTCATGTATCGGGCTGTTCCCAGCCGGTTGATCAACTCATCTATACGTGGCATGGGGTAGGTGTCAAATTTTGTAACTTTGTTCAACTGACGAAAATCGTTACAAAATCGCCAGCTCCCATCCGGTTTAGGCACCAACACAATGGGACTAGACCAATCACTTTGGGACTCCTCTATCACCCCTAAGTTCAGCATTTTCTGTACTTCCTCCCGTATTGCCTCCCGTCGGGCCTCTGGGATCCGATAGGGTTTTAACTTCACCCTTTCACCGGGCGGGGTAATGATGTCATGCTCTACCCCAGATGTTTGTCCCGGCAGCTCAGAGAATACCTCCTTGTTGCGAAGCACAAACTCCTTAACCTCCTGTTGTTGGGGTTGTGACAAGGTGGCTGCTATTCCAACCTCAGGAATCACGCAACCAGTTTGAGCTGGTGACCAAGTGTCTGCGACTAGGGACTCTCTATCCCTCCAGGCTTTCAACAGATTAACGTGATAGATCTGTTCGGGCTTTCGCCTTCCTGGTTGTCTGACCTTGTAATTCACTTCGCTCACTTTTTCCATTATCTCATAGGGGCCTTGCCATTTGGCAAGGAATTTACTTTCAACCGTAGGGACAAGTACCAGTATCCTATCCCCCGGGGAAAAGGTACGGGTCTTGGCTCCACGGTTGTACACTCTCTGCTGTGCTAACTGCGCTTGGGCCAAATGTTCCTTCACGATGGGCATTACCTGTGCAATTCGGTCTTGCATCAGGGCGACATGCTCAATCACACTCCTGTGGGGAGAACTCTCACTTTCCCAAGTTTCCTTGGCAATATCCAACAGCCCTCTTGGGTGTCTCCCATACAGTAACTCAAAGGGGGAGAATCCCGTAGAGGATTTGGGGCACCTCCCTAATAGCAAACATCAGATAAGGAAGTAGACAGTCCCAATCCTTTCCATCTCTATCCACCACTTTCTTCAACATTTGTTTTAGGGTTTTGTTGAATCTTTCAACCAGCCCATCTGTTTGGGGGTGATACACAGATGTACGTAATTGCGTCACTTTGAACAATTTACACAGCTCCTTCATAACCCGGGACATAAAGGGTGTACCTTGGTCCGTAAGCAGTTCTTTACAAATACCCACCCGGCTAAACACAAGAGATAGCTCTTTGGCTATGGTTTTGGCCGAGGTATTTCGGAGAGGGATCGCTTCTGGATAACGGGTGGCATAGTCCATTATAACTAATATGTACTGGTGCCCCCTAGCGGACTTGATTATAGGCCCTACCAAATCCATGGCGATCCTCTCAAACGGGACCTCAATGATGGGTAGAGGGACCAGCGGGCTACGGAAATGTGGCATCGGGGCCGACCTCTGACACACAGGGCAGGAGGAACAATAATTTTCTATGTCCTTCATCACCCCCGGCCAATAGAATCTCTGTAATACCCTCTCTCGGGTTTTCTCTGTCCCCAGATGACCTCCAAGAATGTGCCCATGGGCCAACTCCAACACCAACTTCCTGTAAGGTTTGGGCACCACAAGCTGCTCAACGGTTTCTTCTGCCCTTTTTGCCACCCGATACAGTAGGTCCTTCTCTACGCTGAAGTATGGGTAAGTGCAGGTATTATCTGGGTTCACTAACTCGCCATCTATTTTCACTACGTTTTCCCGTGCCTTTATTAGGGCGGGGTCTTTCAACTGTTCTGTGGCAAAGTTTTCCCTGTGAACCTCAAGATCAGAAAACTCCACAGACGGTAGGTTTTCGTCTGAGGAGGTGGGCTCCTCTCCAGTTTCTTGAGTCTCCCCTGCCAATACTGATAAGGGAAATTCCGGAGAGTCCTCACCACTCTCAGGGGAGTTCTGGCTATCACATTCCTGGTACATAGGGGCACCAGTGGGGGGCTCAGGATCATCCCACAGTTCCCAGAACTTCGGAAAATCCCTTCCCACAATGGCGTCATGCGGTAACTGAGATACTAAGCCCACTGGATGAGAGAGGGTACCTTTGGGGGTCTCGAAACACACTGTAGTCACTGGATACTCTCGGGTGTCCCCATGCACACAAATAACAGCTACCTTGCTATTCCCAAAGACCTCTGTTTTAACTAACTCAGCCTTTATCAGGGTCACAAGGCTACCTGAATCCAGCAATACCACAACATTTCTACCATTAACACACATTTTGCATAAATGTTTCTCAGTTCCTCGAATGGCAGTGCATGCGACTGTCGCACACAGCGACTGACGTCTGCCCGTCAGAAAGTCACACTGCATGGGTTCCTCCATAACCGGGCAATTGGCTGCAATATGTCCCGCTTGCCGGCAGCGGTAGCAAACGATCCTTCTTGCCGCCTCTTGAGCCGCTGATTTCCCAGGCTGTTCTCGCCAAACTTGGGGTAGAGCTCCCACCCTCTCACTCTCTCCACCCTCACCCCTTGGAATCCTCTTATCCGCCCCTGGGGATGGTCTGGTCTTAGGGTGGAAAGTCCGAGTGTCTCTGGAAGAGGCCGTCAGGTTCTCTGTAGCCAAGTATTTCTCCACACGATCCACAAGACCATCGGCCGTCTCTGGGTCTCCATGGCTTACCCACTTTTGGATGGCAGTAGGAAGAGCTCTCAAAAATCGATCCATTACAACACGTTCCACAATCTTTGGTGCGGACAAAGTCTCTGGCTGTAGCCACTTTCTGCTCAGGTGAATGAGATCATACATTTGAGACCTGGGGGGTTTTCCAAGCTGGAAAGTCCAGTTATGCACACGCTGAGCCCGGACAGCCTGGGTGACACCCAGCCTTGCCAATATTTCAGCTTTTAGCATCACATAGTCTTTTGCTTGGTTAGGCTCTAGGTCATAGTAAGCTTTCTGCGATTCACCAGTTAACAGAGGAGCCACCAGTCCAGCCCACTGCTCCTCAGGCCACTTTTCTCTTTCAGCGGTCCTTTCAAATGTGGTCAAAAATACCTCTGGATCATCCTCTCCAGTCATTTTTGTCAATAAACGACTCACCCCAAAGGACGCGGTATTAGTGGGACGGCTTTCCTCACTGGTCTGCGGACGTTGCTGCATTACTGCTTCCATTTGTTGTAGTCTCTGCTCTTGCTTCTGTAACAGGTCTATGAAGCGGGCCTCAGATTGCTGCTGGGCTTGTTGCTGAGCTGCAAGGCTCTGTTGATGAGCTTGCTGCTGGGCTGCAAGGCTCCTTTGCAAACCTGCATTTGTCTGCTGTTGATTGGCATTTGCTAGAGCCAGCTGTTTCAGTATCTCCTCCATGCTGGCTTAAAAAAAAACTGCCACTGGTTCTCCACCAACTGTGAGGGGGTTAGCTCGGCAGCGGGTGTGTGTGACCCCCGGGATGGGCTCCCCACACAAAAACAGGCCCAGCAAACGGAGGTTGTGGTTTTCAAAATCAAAAAGGTGCGGTTTATTTTCTATTTACAGTGACAAAACACAGCAAAGCAAAAGAAACATAAATAAAATAAATCCTGGTCAACTTGACCTCTGACTAAACATACAGGTTTCCTAACTAACAACTGGGATCAGCCTAGTGCTGTCCTAGTCCCTAAGTCCCTGGTTTTAAATGTCCAAGCAAATAGCCACACAGGCTTTTTCTCACCGCACAGGGGTTCACTCTCCCTAGACAGTCCACACAGGTCTGGGTCCAGGCATGAGCTAACACCTAATGAAGCTGGGAGTTCTTATAGAGGCCTAAATGAGCTGACAAGCTTCAGCTGGTCTCATCAACTCCCTGTCTGCACGACGCCCCACACTCTCCCTAGAGGTATGAGTCATCCATGAGCCCACTAGCCTCAGCTGGGCTTATACAACTCTCCACCTAGTTGTATAAGTCGGCGTAAAGCCTGAATCTGGGCGAAATATATCTACCCCCCTGGATGCAACCAGGTGACTTTACCTTCCTGCTGTCACATAGTAAAAAAAAAATATTAATAAAAATGCTATAAAAATACCCCCTATTTTGTAAACGTTATAACTTTTGTGCAACCCAATCAATAAACGCTTATTGTGATTTTTTTTTACCAAAAATATGTAGAAGAATACGTATTGGACTAAACTGAGGAAAAAATTATATTTTTTATTTTTTTATATTGGGATATTTATTATAGCAAAAAGTAAAAAATATTGTGTTTTTTCAAAATTGTCGCTCTATTTTTGTTTATAGCGCAAAAAATAAAAACCACAGAGATGATCAAATACCACCAATAGAGAGCTCTATTTGTGGGAAAAAAAGGACGTCAATTTTGTTTTGGCGCCACGTTGCACGACCGCGCAATTGTCATTCCAAGCGTGAAAGCGCTGAAAGCTCAAAATTGGCCTGGGCAGGAAGGGGGTTTAAGTGCCCAGTAAGCAAGTAGTTAATTTGTGATTCCCTCTGTTTATATAAAAAGGGGGCTCTTTTATCATGGATACATAGTATCAGGGCAATAGAAGTTTTAGGTAATAAAGTGACAAGCTTAACCACTTCCTTCCTGGGCACTTATACACCTTCCTGCCCAGGCCAATTTTCAGCTTTCAGCGCTGTCGCAATTTGAATGAAAATTGTGCGGTCATGCTACACTGTACCCAAACAAATTTTTTATCATTTTTTCCCCACAAATAGAGATTTCTTTTGGGGTATTTGATCACCTCAGACTGAAAATTAAAAAAAAAAAAAAAAAAGTTTTTCTTTGTTTCTGTTAATTTATTTGTAAATAAGTATGTTTTCTTCTTCAATGACGGGCACTGATAAGGTGGCACCGATGGGCACCGATGAGGTGGCACTGATGAGCACTGATGACAGGCACTGATATGCGGCACTGATAGGGGGTACGGATGGGCACTGATGACATTAAATTAATTTGTTCCATTTGTGGGCACTGATTGGCATAGATTGGGCATGTATTTGCATAGGTGGATGGCCATGGGGGATGTACCTGGCCATCCACATGCTAGGGGCTTCCCTTGTGGTCCAGCGCAGACCCCCCCCTGTCAGGAGAGCCGCCGCTCGGCTCTCCTCTACTCGCATCAGTCAGACGCGAGTGAGAAAAAGCTGATCAACAGCTATTCCTGTTTACATCGTGATCAGCCGTGATTGGACGCGGCTGATCATGTGGTAAAGAGCCTCCGTCGGAGGCTCTTTACCCAGATCGATGTAGCGGTGTGTCAGACTGACACACCACACCACCGATCGCTACGATGCGCACCCCCACAGACGCGTGGCGGCTGTTATCCTGCTGGACATCATATGACGTCCAGTCAGGATAATGCAACCACTGCTCGGCCGTCATTTTGCTTTTGTACAAAAAGTTTCTCTTTTGCTGAGCTTCTTATTCTCTTCCCACTGATGTGGCACATATATGCACCCTTATGTAAACAGTTTTTTGGGCTGAGAGCGTGCGACCTGCGTGTTCCCAGAACACTCGCTGGCGGGGACCGGAAAGCTCCCAATGCATACTTGCAATCGGTAGCGTTCTGATCATGTGACCACTGTGACAGCCAATCATAGTGGTCACGTGACCCAAATGTCTGCCTCTGTCTGCCAGCATTTAGAAGCCCTTAAATTGCTGGGTGGCGGGAAGGGGTTAAAATGCTTGTCAGGGAGATGTTTGGGTATAGCTTTGATGTCTCCATACCCAGAGACCATTTGTTGACCCCTTATGTTTCTACACAATATTTCTGGGTACACCGTGGTCACAATTACCCTGTTCAATCAGTCTATGATGCTCTCCAGAGTGACAACAGAGTGCCCTGATGGTATGTCCCACATATAACAAGCCACAAGGGCAAGTTAAATAATTAACCACAAATTC
Source organism: Rana muscosa (assembly GCA_029206835.1). Lineage (NCBI taxonomy): Eukaryota > Metazoa > Chordata > Amphibia > Anura > Ranidae > Rana > Rana muscosa. Next base: position 19,018,900 of record CM055117.1, read on the forward strand.
TGTAGAACAGGGGGTCCCAAACTGGCGGCGCTCCAGATGTTGCGGAGCTACAAGTCCCATCATGCCTCTGCCTATGGGAGTCATGCTTGTAACTGTCAGCCTTGCAATGCCTCATGGGAATTGTAGTTCTGTAACAGCTGGAGGACCACCAGTTTGAGACCCCTGCTGTAGAACAATTGAAAAGCTCAAGAATCCGGAAGGTTCTTCCATCGGCCACGTAGGATTTCTGATCAGATACAACACATTTACAAGTTAGACATTTCATTTTTCTACATTGGAACATTCCTGATAGATTATTGAACATATTTATACCTCCTGAACAGGGGTTCCTCTTAGACATTTTAGGTTAGCTATAGCGGCAATTATTATATATTTGGGGCCTTCTGATATGTAAATCTTTTTTTTTTGGGTGACAGAGGACCCAGTTTGGGGTGCTATAGTATGATAAACCAATGTTTGTTTAGAATTCTCTCTATAAATCTTTAGCTACTATGGAATTGTGTGATAAAACTCTGTCAATAAAATTGCAGTTAAAAAAAAATGGAGTATTTTAAATGCTTACTTGCCGTGTTTTTTCTTCCCATGAATATAATTCATTTGCAGTGTCCCTCTGAAGTGCTAGAAACTTTCATTACTCCAGGAAGAGTCATTTCCTTAGCACATCCCCTCCCCCCTTGCATGTCATAGCCCTCTGGGAGTGTATTATTAGTGTCTGTGCTGGCTATCCTCCAATGGGGACACTAGTTTTAGTGACAACCAAGGTTTCCCTCACTTTCAGGGCCAGCTCACACCACATGCAGTCCAGTGCGGTTTTTTTTCTGTATCAAAAACACATGGAAAGTAGGTTATATGGTTTGCCAAATGGCATAGTTCACACCGGTGTGGCCAGTTCCAGGGCTTTTCAGTTCCAGAAAAAAAAGTAGAACATTCTGCATTTTTCCTGCATTGGACAGTACTAGAACACAGTAAAACACATCAAAAACACACCAGAATTCACTGGAACACATTAAAAAGGCACCGGACCCCAGGACAGTAAAAAAAAAAAAAAAAAAAGGTTCTGGAAATACATCAAAATCCCCCTGATTGAGGCAAAAACGCACATGCAGAAACACATTCAGAATGGATTTGGAGTGTGTAACGGGAGGGCCCGGGGAGCCCAGAATCCCTTAGAAAGTATGGGATACCCTTGCTTCAGATCCCCATGCACCTCTTATGTCTAAATCACCCTATGTCCATTAGGGGCATAGGGTGAGCAAGAAAATAATGGACATTAAGAATATGTCTTGGATTACTAGGAAAGGCACAGTATTATTTATCCACAATAACTCCCAGGATATATGCCATATTAGAAATAGTGACTCATTCATACGGTTGGGACACATACTGTTAGATGCTAGTGTCATCACCCCAGACACCTGTCTGTTGTGTGTTGTAATGGTAATGAATCCAGACTAACTTCTAAGGATCCTTTCATGGGGGCTTGGGCTAATTAACCCTGTATTGTATGAAAGGATTCCTGTGATAATGTGTATTGAAGTTCTGGAGACAGCCAGGCTAGGAAGCTCTGAGACAGCCAGGCTGTTTAAAGGAATTAGGTCATTAGCATGTTAATTAGGTCTGGTCACAGGTGTATTTCCAGAGAAATATGATGCACCTCCTCTTTTAACTGTGTATAAAACTTGTGGTCTTTTCAATAAAGATGGTCATTCCTGCTTGAAACCTCAAGACAGAGCTTTTGTCTCGTTATTGAGGGAGAATTCTTCTTATGGGTCTTGTTCGCCTGACTGGAGTGTCGGTAGCTGCCTTGATGTTCGGAAATGGAATGTCCTAAACGACGTTAACCCCTTTCATATTGGGGTGCCGTTACATTGGTGGCAAGCAGCGAGATGATTCCCACAGCCAGAAGGACAGCTACAAGAGGACACAGGACAATGGAAGCACAGTATGAACGACTAAAGCTCTCTTTCCTCAAGGACTTACTGGAGAACCGGGGCCGACCGGCCAACAATCGTAAGAAAAGGGACATTATCGCAGAACTAGTCGAAATGGATAGAGCCGAAAGACCCAACATAGCCGAAAGGCCCAGCATAACAGACAGGACACCCGAAGAGGCAAATTTTGATCGGGCTGTTAAACTAAGACTGGCACATTATGGTCCTAACCCTCCAGCGGAGATCTTAGGCCTAGTTATATAGGCTGTGGACGCAAATTGGCTACAGCAAAGAGGTCCTGCAGCAGCAGACGTCAAAGCAGCACCAACTGAAAGAAGAGGAGAGGTACAAACACCAGCCGCCATGGAAGAGGAATTCAGAAGGAGGTTGCAAGAGATGCAGATACAGCATAGAGGACCAGTATCAGAGGAGGTCCTGCTTGGATGGTCTGATTCTATCCACTGCGAACTCTGGAAGAAAGCGCTAGCTCTTGAGCAGCAACACCAGGGAAAATTCTCCCCTCCATCCATGTAAGGTACTGGTCGCAATATGAAGTACAAATTCCGTTATTGGGGGAACAACCGAAACAGGAGTGGACAGCTGAATTAAGCAGGCTGATCCGGGTAGAGATGCGGTTGGACGAGAGCTACAGAGCCCTCTGGTGGTATGTAGCCCAAGAGTGCCCGTGGTCAGCGGATGACAGCCCCACGGAAGGCTTTGACTATGATGGCCTGGGATTGTTGTATTGGAGGATGTACAGGGACCCTGACTTTGGGAGTGATTGGGAGTGGCGTTTGGAGGAAATAATGGAGCACAGAGAGCGAAGACTGAATGTCTCAGAAGGGCACTGGGCACAGGAAGATTTGGAGTTTCTGGCGGTTCAGGAATGGGAGCTGGAGATCGCCTACAGACAGCTGCTAGACTCTGCTCAGCAGCAGGGTGGGGCTCCCTTTGCCTGGGACTATCAGGAAATACCAGTTGACAACTCTGAAATCCTGGCTGAGGAATCGGCAGTGGAAAATCTGGAGATTGCCATCCCCAAAGCTGAAGTACTGACTGACCTTGATGATCCTGTTTCTGCTTGGGATGATCTTGGATGGAGGAATGTACCTGTCCAGCAGCATGCCAGAGAATCGGCAGTGAAAAATCTGGAGATTGCCATCCCCAAACCCGAAGCGGATGATGTGGAGTCCCCAGCAGCCGGTGCTACCAACCTCTGCCCAGCACCGGCAACAACTGTGGAGTTCCAGGGAGTCGGGGCAGTTGGCCCCTCTCTCCAGTGACAAGCTGAGGTAGTAAAGCTTTTACTCCCAGCTAAATCACTGGCAGCAGGGCAGAATGCTACTGGCCTCTGCACACAACTGCAGCTTGAGCTAATATCAGGGGATGGGACTGCGGTCTCCACTCACAGCAACCCAGCAGAAGAGCTGGCAACAGAGCAGAGTGCCGCTGGCCTCTGCCCTCAACTAACAGAAGAGGGAGTTCCTGTGGTAGTGGATGGGACTTCGGTCTTCACTGACACGGCCCCAGAAAATGGTGTGACACTGAGACAGGAGGATTTCAGCCTTGCTTTGCAAGCACTAGGGGATTTTCACCTACCGCAAGTGGATGGGACTTCAGTCTCCAGTTGTATACCCCAGGGATGCTGGGCAGTTGGCCCAGATCCCCAACAGCATGACGGAGTGAGCCCAGTCACCCTGTCTTCTCTCCAGTGGCTGAAAGGACTCCAGGGAGAAGGCCCAGTCCAGGCCTCTCCCCAGCAGCTGATATGTTCTCTGAGAGAGGCAGAGGTTGGCTGGGCGAGTAATGCTCTGTTTGGGACAATTTGGAGGTACTGTGTGTATACCAGCATTGGGGGACTGGAACTACTGACTAACTTCAGAGTCAACCCATCTGGGGTCTCCTCCTGTGTTAGTCTCCTGCTGAAAGGGTAGATGTGTGACAGGAGTGACTTTGGGTCGGGGGTTTGTGCGGCTCAGCTTGCCCTGGAGAGTTCTGGAGGCTCCTTGTCCAGCTTCCCCGATGCCTCTTATGTGTAAATCACCCTGTGTCTCTAATAGGGGCACAGGGTGAATGAGAACCCCACTATGATCTGTACTAGTCAGATCTAATGCTATTATACATTGTATATATAAATGTATCAGAAAAAGCACCTAAGTGTATCTGATCCTAGCGCTCAAAGATAAATGTATAGATGACCTGCAATTAAGCTGCTATTATAATATGTACGCAAAATATATAAAAAAATATGTTTCAATAAATAAAACATTAACAGCGCTTAGATGAGAAAATGTCATCCTACCTATGATATATGGATATATCTTGCAGTGATAAGCAAAAATTTAGTTTAAAAGTCTCCACAATCAACCATGAGATGAAAGCAGAGAACCACAAAAACAAACATAAATTTAAAATGAACCCAAATTGCACCAAAGTCCAACTGCTGCTAGTAGAAAAATAAGTAAGTAAGTATCTTCAGGGGTTATATTGACAGGGAGGTATCAAACAATGATCCTTCAGCGTTAATAATGTCTCTCTTAAAGGTAGCAATAACTGCCTTATCCAACCTCAGAACTTCCAGCAGATCACAATGCAATTTGAAATCAAACTTCCATCAAACTTCCATCGCTGTCATGGTAGACACTCTCCCC